>JAQHUG010000069.1:5829318-5867762 GCA_028555095.1 Dicrostonyx torquatus | reverse complement strand
GTGCAAACACAAGATACCCAGCACCCTCATAGCCATGGATCTGAGTCAGTCTTTGAAAATGGAAAGGTATAGTAACACCTATATTCGTTTATGTTGTTAGAGAAACTTCATAGGCACTCTCTTCCCACATTTTTTGGCCCACCAGCTCTTACCTCATTTTCAACTTTAATATTATGACATGACTGTAAATAGAGACTGCTTTTTCATTTCTTGGCCACCCAGACCCAAATAATCACACAAACTATATTAATTATAACACTGCTTGGTCAATAATAGCTCAGGCATATTCCTAGCTAGCTCTTACACCTTATTTTATTATTTTACATATTACCATGAGGTTCATGATTTACCAGTGAAGTTCTGTTGTCTTTCTCTTTCAGCAGCTACATGGTATCTGCCTGACTCTGCCTTCTTTCATTCAGTTTAGCTTTCTTGCTTACCCACATTCTGCCCTGTCCTAGGCCAAAGCAGCTTCTTTATTAACCAATGGTAATAAAACAGTCATAACATGCAGAGGGGAATCTCACAATACATGACTTTATGTTTATGACTAGGGAGCCCACGTGACAATGTGGAAAAGAATCCTGAAGGTGGTTAGTGAGGTTTGTGTGTTATAGGTGCTCTCCAGACTCACGTCTGAACACCTGTACTTGGCAGGTGACAATTTTTGAGAGTCTGTAGAGTAGTGGTTCTCCACCTTCTTAATGCTATGACCCCTAATACTGTTCCTCATGTTGTGGTGACCCCAAGCATAAAATTAGCTTTGTTCCTACTTCATAACCGTAATTTTGCTACTGATATGAATCATTTAAATATCTGCTCTGCAGATGGCCTTATGAGAACCCTGTGAAAGGGTCACTTGACCCCAAAAAGGTTTTGACCCACAAGTTGAGAACTTCTGCTCTAGAACCTTCTAAACACGAGACCTAACTAGTACATAGGCCTATGCCCCCAAGGCTTGAGAGTTGCTGACTCTGCTTCAGGCCTGCTATTCCCACCACAATAGGCTGTGTCACCTAAGCCCAATGAATCATTCCTCCCTTAGGTTATTGCTCTGGGTGTCCTATAATGGAGACAAGGAGAGTAAACAGAGTACAGTAGATGAAGCATTGACCAAAGCAGCCATTTCAGAAGGGAAGCAGTGCCGAGGCCAACACAAGACCGGTCCTCGATACTGTCCAGCTATTTCTGCTCCTGGCAAGAGCTTCAAAGGAAGCCTCATGAACAGTCTCACGAGGGGCTGGGTCTGAGGGCATCTCTGGCATTGTTTCTTGTGGTGAGGGAGAGGGGCCCAGGCCTAGGAGACTAGTCAGGATGAGATGCAAAACACAGCAGGCTCTGCACAGTGGGAGGGAAATTGCTCTTCAGCGTGTGTGGAAGAGTTAAAAAGCTGTGCTGAGCAGCAAGAGAATGAAATTTGTAATTCTGAACAAGTTGAGTAGATTAAAAACTGCATACACCATTTTGCAAGCACCCATACAAACCCAAACACTTTAGATCCATTGGCTTTAAGAAAGGGAGCTGAGAATGGCGGCCCATGCCTGTAAATCTCAGCACTGGGGAGGCCAAGGCAGCAGAATCACAAGTCCAAGGCCAGCCTGGGCTACTCAGCAAGTGTGAGGCTAGCCTGGGCTATGTGGGTGGGACCTTGTCTAACAGAAACAAAAGTCCACCAAGGAGAAGGACAACAGGGGAAAGGCAGTGGACTGAGACAAACTATCTCTCCTTAATACAAAAAAAATCCGAAGAGAGGTGGACTCAAAGGACCAGAAGTGGGCTCACAGAAGCTGCCACTGTGGCTTTCGCCTTTAAACAAAAACAAACAGTAGTCAACAGATCCTGCAGTGTGTGTATGTGACCCAGACCTGTCTGAAATGCTGGTCCATGGAGACTCGTTCCTGGGTGAGGCTTCACAAAGGCCTCTGGCCCAATGTGTGCAGGGCAAGAGGCTGCCTGGACTGTCTGGCACTGACTCCCGTGTAGGTACACATGTGTGTACACGGGCTGGGGGTGTGATGTGTGCACACGCCTGCCCACTTTGGGGGTGGGAGCAACACTCTGGGGATGAAGACCGGGGCCCTGATAAAGATCCTCAGGTCAAAAATTTGAGAATCCCCACCAACATGGATCCCTCTCTTCAGAGGCGAGTCCCTTCGGTCTGAAAATGCAAATGCGCGCCCGGCAGCTCTGCTCCGCTCCGGTGTGGCTGGCTGTTGAGACAGTTTCCGTCATTAACTCCCCGGCGGGTCTGTGTTTGTTTGCCTGGCAGATTAGCTCCTATCACCTGGAAAGCTGAGAAAAGCAAGCCTAAGGGATGAGCTAGAGCGGCTAGATCTGGACCGGAGGAAGAGAGGGAGGAGGGGCTTCCCAGGGAGACAGTCGCCAGGGTAAGGACGACTCCACAGTGGATGTAAGGTCCTAGCTGGTGAAGCAGAGCCTTCAGCTCTGGGCATGCTGGAACCCTGAGGTATCAGCCCACCCTTCATCCTTGCTGAGGTCAGACGGGGGGGTGGGTCAGCAGGGCATGCTGGAACCCTGAGGTATCAGCCCACCCCTCATCCTTGCTTAGGTCAGACCTGGTGGCACTGCAGCATCTCAGAAGGTTTCAGGCCTTCTCTTGTGTCTTGATTTATTGCCTCTCTTCTCTGCGCAGGTGTAACACATTCTGTAGGACTTTCACTTAATCCCACATTCTTCAAACTTCTTTATATTTTCTGTTTCCCTCTAGTGAGAGAAGAGACAGGCTTGATGGCCACCTTTACTCTAGGCTCATGACTCAGATGATGGGCACATTTTTTATTTACCTCCGGATGGCAAGTGAGCATCCCAGAAGAGAAGGTGCTTTCTGGAAAGCAAGGTTTTTCGTTTTGTTTTGTTTCTAGAAACCTCATGCCCTCTGACTTCCCGCTCCCTGTGCCTCTGTCACACCGCACTAGGGAATACAAGCATGTCCATAAGGACTTGGCCATGGAAGATTGAGTATGGTCCCCTAAGACACATGTCTGAATCTGACTGGTGCCTGAGAATGTGTCCTTGCCTCACATACAGTAGGCAAACACTCTCTCCCACCGAACCACACCCTTAGTCCTGGAAATAGGGTCCTTACCGACACAGTTAAGTTAGTACTTGACAGTTGCCGGGAGCTGCTGGAACAGTGGTGCTGTATACTGGTGGCTTATGAATAATAGAAACGTATGTAATAATAGAAATGTATCGCTCACCCATCTAGAGGCTGGAAATCCAAGATAAATATAGTATGTGGTGAAGCTCACTCTCTGTTCCCTGGGTGAGCCCCTCTTTCTGTGCCCTCACATGATGGCAGGGACAAGGTCATTCTCTGGGGTCTTAGAAGAGCTCTCCCTTCATGCCTATACCCCTTATCGACCCTGTCCCCCAACACCTCCATAGCAGCATATTGGGGTTAGGCGTCAACACACAAATAAAGGGCCAGGCTTGAAGGGTATGGGAATGATACAGATCTTCAGACAAGGACAGGCAAGTTAATGGAAAATAATCTTCACGTGAGATCATCGTGGACTCGGTCAGGGTGGGCCCTTAATCTAGCCATTGTGGTGGCTGGATTGTAAGAGAAAGGAAAGGGAGCTGGAGATCTGAGCCACAGAACCACAGAGAAGGGGCGTCTACAAAAAAGCAAAGAGACAAGGACTAGAGTCATGCAGACAAAAGCCAAGGAATGCCTGCAGTCACCAGAAACCAGAAGAATCAAGGATGGGTTCCCCAGAGCTTTCCCAAAGGGGACCATGATCCTACTTATTTTGCAGAAAAGAGAAACTGAGGCACCAGGTCACCTTGGCACTCCATGGGCATGAAGGGCTAGGCTAACAAGCCAGGGCCAACATGCAGCCAGAAGGCATGTGCCTCTTGCCTCTTAGCATCAGCCTTTTATAACACCTCTGCAGGATTCTGAAGTACAGAGCAGTAGAGGAACGCTGGAGGGCCCAAGACGCTTGGCAGATATCACCCTGATGTCTTCTCAGCTGCATCCTAAGGAGTCCCTTCCAGGTACCTCCTGAGCTGCATCGAGGGAGGCGACAAGCCCACTCACCCCTTCCAGGTGGTTTCATGCCCCATCAGATAGTCAATCAAAAATAATACACACACAGCAGCCTGCCTGGGGCCTAACGCTACAGTGGGCAGCTGCTGAGGTGGCTGCCTAGAAAATAAACTAATTCCCAGCCCTGGTGGGGAGAAATAACAACATCAGCGATGAGCGCACGCTGAGCCCTGGTCTGCAGAGCCCCAGCCAATAAAGAGAGCTAAAAATAAGCAGGCTGTCTGCAGCCGCGGCCTCCTTTTCCTGACAGCTGGCCACATCCCTTGGCAAGCTGAGGGAGCTTCATGTCCGGGCAGGTGTCGGGCTGCTCTATGGCCTGGCCTCAGGCATGGCCAGAGTGGCCTGTGTTGGGAGGCACAGGCTGGAAGATGAGAGAAGAAAAAGGTTGGGAGATTCCTCTGGTTCCCAGGGGCTCCCAGTGAGGCCTGAGGTGACCATGTAGCCCCAGGCTTCTTCCTGTCAGCTCTGGATATTGACTGTCACTGTGGAGGATTCTGAATTAACATGTTTGAGCTGGGTCCTTGGAACCCATCTATCTTCACTTGAGGGCAAACCAAGAGCTCACCTTGATTGCTTCTCTTTGAGTGTGGCTGGTGGCCCACAGAGGGGAGATCCTAGCATGGGCTTCTGGCTCTTGGAAGAGCTGTGATAGCACCAGCAGGCAATAAGTGTTGCCTTGAAAGAAGGAATTTAAGCCAGGTGTGGTGTACTTGCCTATACTACCAGCACTTGGGAGATGGATCCAAGGGGACCAGGAGTTAGAAGGTCATCCCTAGCTCAAGGTCAGCCTGGACTGCCTGAAGCCCTTTATTTATAAAGTAAAAATGATCCACCAAAACAAAAAGAACTGGCTAAAGGAAAAAACTATTAGAGTGCTAGGTAAGTTTGAATATAATTCACTCCCACAAGACTCCTACAGGAGTTGAATTCCCAGAATCTTAAGTCAATGATCTTAGAAGGTAAAAGAAGGGGGCTGGAGAGATGGTTTAGAGGTTAAGAACACTCGCTGCTCTTTCAGAGGACCTAGTTTGATTCCTAGAAACCACATGGCGCTCACAGCTGTCTGTAATGGGATTTGAGTCCCTTTTCTGGTGTGTGCATGAAGACAGAGCACTCATATATAAAAATAAATAAATCTTTAAAATAAAACGAGTAGGTGAGGAGCCAGAAAGATGTCTCAGCAGTTAAAAGTATTTACTGCTCTTGCAGAGAACTCAGGTTTGGTTTCCAGAACCCACATGGCAGCTCACAACCATTTGTAACTCCTGCTCCAGGGGAACTTGACTCCAGCTTCTGGTCTTCAAGGTCACCAGGCATGCACGTGGTAGACACATGTCCACTCAGGCAAATACATATTAAAATAAATAAATCCTCAGAGATGGGTGGAGACGCATAATCTAAACACAGTATGGCCATGTGAAGCATTTCGGGAATGATTAGGTTAGGTTAGGTCTTTAGAATTGAGTTTCCAATACTAAAATACACGAACCTGTCTGCCCCTGTCTGATGTAACCCAGTGGGCTCTCTCTAGTGCCTATGCCCTGCTGTTGGAACAAGACACCTCCAGAGTCATGAGCCCAGCTAAAACTCCGCTCTTGATTGATATATTCATTCATGTGTATGCACACGTGTGCTAGTGTGTGTGCACAGGTGCACATAGAAGAAGCCAGAGGCTGATGGTGGACATCCTTCTATATCACTTGTCTCCTTATTTTTGGGCCCAGCTACACTTCAGCATCTTGAAATCCCTCACGGAACCCGAAGCTCATGACTTTGCCCAACTGGCTTGACCAGTGAGCTCCGGGGACCCTCCAGTCTCTAGCTCTCCAGTGCTAGGATTACAAGGGTTTGTCGCCATGCCCAGCTTTTATGTGGGTGCTGGGAATCCCTCAGGTCCCTCATATTGGCGCTACAAGAACTTTACTGATTGAGCCATTCCCCCAGCCAGTCTCTGCTCTCTCTAAAGTATTTGGCCTTGGGTGTTTCCTTACAGTTATGAAAAGCTGATTAATAAGGAGCATTCTGCAAGTGTCCACCTGGGCTTACAAACCAGAACATGAATTTATCTTAATTATGCTGCCATTGATTAAAACAGCATTTCAATAATTCCCCTTGCACACTGAATCTGACTGGATTTTAGCCCCATGGAAAAAATTCCTTAGATTGTTTTGTGGTCATATATTACATGACCTCTCAGCTGGGGTGGGGGAACCGGGTGATTCCGTTCTGGAATCATGCACACCCATCCCTCACTGGCCTTACCCGGGTCCTCAAAAGCTTCACTGGCTGGTATTCAGGGGTGCAATAGCTCTTAGCCATGCAGCTGCTAGAACCATTTTTCTAACCCTCTATCCACCTTCAACTCTGGTCGTCCTCTTCCTTCAGTAGCTGGTCAGCCCAGCCTGCCATTTAAAAGCCCAGGTGCTCCTCAGGGTGCCTGGCCCAACTCTTTTCCCTCTAAGGACATCTTACTGCTCCCCCCTTGCCTACCCATCCACTCTATTTCTCTCTCTTGCCTTCCTTAAATGTCCCCCATATCTTCATACCCCTGCACCTTTGTTAAAGGTGGCTACCACTTTTAGATGCCCCCTTGATGTTTCATGAAATCTAATTCTCTCACTTGTCACCCTGTCCTCAATTCATCCTGGTGGAAATGGTCACTGTGACCCCAGCACTTTGGACAACTCTTGCATTTCTCATGACAGTGTCTGGGGGCTCATCCTGAAAGTCTGCCCAAGGTCAATGCTTGGCACAGCACGGCTGTGTGATAAATGTAACCAAGCTGCAGTTGGCCCATAGACCCCTTATACCAGTATGTGTTGTTCTTAAGCCATTGCAGCTTTGGAATGGTGGTTTATCATGCTATTGAACTGGGCTGGGGACTGGTTGGGACACCTGGGTCCAGGGAGCCCCAGGAATGATGGAGCTGGGCTTGTAGCATCAGTGCAACACTCTTTCATGTACAGTGAGCAGCTGGGTAGTGTTGTTATGTGGGGAAGAAAGCTGCAGCTCTGAGTGTGTCTCTGGCCAAGTTACTCCCGGTAGCTCATTCCCCTCACATATAATGAAGGGCTGCTGAAGCCGAGTGCTGTGTACCTGGACCCTAGCTCTTCGGGAAGCTGAGGTGGAGAACCGCTTAAGGCCAGGAGGTCAAGACTAGAAGGGGCAGTAGGGTGATACTACATCTCAAAGAATGGGGAGTGGGGAGTAGCAGCACAAAGATCTCTCTCAGTCCTGTTGTGAGAATCCAGAGAGAGAGTACCCAGCACGATGCCTGGCAGACAGCGAGGGCTCTGAGAGTGTTTGCTCTCAGTAATCATGAATAATTAGGAAGGATTATCTAGCGTCTGCTGCTTCCTCCCTGCCCACTGCAGTGAGCACTGTGTCTATTTGGTCCGGAGCTTACAGAGGATGATGTCATGTTCCCCTGCTCACTCTCCTGGAGGTTGCTTGGGCCATGCTTTCACTAGAAGAACTACACATGGCTCCAGTGTTTTCTAGAAAGTGTAAAAAGAAAGTCTCAACCCAGAAAGAGTTTAACAAAAGTCAGTCGTGGGAATGGAAGAGACGGCCACACCTTCATTTTCCCTGTTCTCACGAGTCCCATAAACCCTCTTCCAAGACCACCAGCCTGTAGATATACTCAAGAGTCAAGTGTCCACATCACACTCTTATTAGTGGTAATCTTTCAGTTATATCCCCAAGGACTGTGGGCATCCAGCAAGGGGGCAGCACAAGCCCTACCTTCTGCAAGCTCTCTTCAAGCTGGGTGGTCAGAAAGGCATGGGAAATAGCTGAACAAATCACAACGTTGAGTACCGAGAGGACTCTTAAAGTTACTCAACAGAATATCGCATAAGAAAGGGATGCCAGAACCTTTCTGAGAACCCTGAGAAGGCCCAAAGGATGGCCAGGACGTGGGCAAAAGAAACAGAGAGTTCTGCTGCACCCCAGGCCTCTGGGCTCCCTGTTATGCCTCTCCAGACAGCCCACATTCTCTGGAACACTGAGACTGTCTCAGTATCACTAGAGGACCCCAACGGAGACATGCCTTCCCTGGGCAGCCATTTACCAAGCCTCCCGGGACCCTTATGGCTCATGTTTGAATACTCAGTCCCCAGTTAGTGGAACTGTTTGGGAAGGACCATAAGATTTGGCCTTTTGGCGGGGGAAGCCCATCAGAGAGAGGGTCAGACTTTGAGATTTCAAAGGCACCTGAGCATTCCCAATGTGCTCTTTTTCTCTGTTTCCTACTTGAGGATCCAGATGTGAGCTCTCAAATGATCCTGTCGTCATGCCTTCACTATGCCATCGTGGACTCCACAAGAGCAAATTAAATGTTTTCTTTTATAAGTTTCCTTAGTTATGGAGTTCCATCACAGCAATGGAAATTCTAACTGAAACAACCCCGGAGGTAGAGATGAGCGCAAAGTGAACTCCTAGAGACGTCTGCATCCCCTAGGCAGATCTGTGTGAGAGGACTCTTATCTTCACTCCTGTCCTCACCAACACCACAGAGGACAACGTGTGGATCTATAGTCTGTCTCTAAGTCCATGTTTGCAGCCCCTCGTAAGCTGCTTCTGTTCCTTCAGGGTTTTTCCTGGTAAATCCTGGAACCGTCTAATCAACACTTCACCCCGACCCTGGTAACTGGCAGGTGGGAGATGCGCTCAGTCTCAGGGGGTCATGACAAATCCATTTTCGCTGTGCAGAGCTCAGTAGACCCATGCAGAAGGACTTGGGGTTAGTGTAGGGGCAAGACTAAGAGACTGGCAATTGAGAAAGCGAGGGAGAGAGGCACTCGGAAGCAGACTAAATGGTCTGAAACCAACAGATGCATGCGGAGCCGAGAGCAATGAGGAGCCAGGGACGGTGGGGCTGGGAGCTGGAGGGAGAGAAAATGTTCCTTTCGAAATGATTGTGAAGGGAAGGGACAAGAAGGACCCTGGGGAGGCAGAGGATAGGAGGCAGCAAATGGACTGCACGCATCCTGGCTGCCCCACGAGGCTTCATTTCTGCTTGGCTCGGGCAGCTTGCCTGCCCCCAGAGGCCCCAGCTCTGATTAGCTCACTCAGTCGGACTTCAGCTCCCACTCAAGTACCACCAGGTTCAACATAGGGCGCCTTCCCACATGAGGGAGATGGGGTACGGCAGGCTTGCTGGTCAGAGCCTGCGGTCCAGGCTTCTTGGCTGCCATTCACCCCCCCACACCCCATCCCCGCACAGGGTTCCCATGGACACCAAAGCCCCTGTTGTCAGGACCTGCTTCACCGGCTGCCTGAGGGGAACTCAAGCCAAGCAGCAGGAGAAAGGAAATGTTCTTTTCTGCCTGGGGAGAGTGGAGCTTCTCCACCCATCATGGCTTCCTGCTTGGCCTGGCTTCTCAGGAGAAGGCACGGTGTGGCAAGGACACAGTAGTCATGTTGGACCTGCAGCTCAGGGACTGACTGGGTGGGATAGAAGCTTGGGCTGGGCAGCCCAGGGACACGGCAGCCCCCCCACCACACACAAACACACACACACACACACACACACACACAAGCCCAGCAATTGTACAAGTGTGTCCTGGCCTCATCACATCTGCTACAGCCAGGGACTGAGGGCTAAGACTACCCAAGTCTCATTTTTATGCCTTTCCTTTGTGATTGTAAGCTCAGCTGAGGCGGTGAACCTTTCTATGTGACCTTCCCATGTGGGTCATCATAGCAGATTCAGGACCTGGAGCCCAATTTCTTACCAACACTCGAAGCTTGCCAGCATAAGACCCCATGCTAGACAGCAAAGGGGGAAACTGTGCCCCCTTGTCGATCATGTTGTGTCGCCTCCGTTCTCACCCAGCACCACCTCCCAGCCTCACCAGGCACAGAGATCCAGATCCAGGTGACATTAACTTCCTTGTGCCATTCAAGGACATAAGGTAAGAGCCTATGGGACAAGAGACAGTACCACAACCAACCCTGGAAAGTGGAGTCTACACTTGATGTCTGCAAGATAAGGAAGGCTTTCATATACAAGAGAGCACAAGAATTCTGTTGTGGATTGTTGGCCTCCCGGCCATTACTGACCTGAAATCGAAACAACTGTGATCCTCCAAAACACACGCATACAAAAAGATTGGGTCTGCTAACATCTGTGGAAATGGGTAAGGCTTACACAGCTTCTAAGGCTCCTCACAAAGTTCTATAGAAGAGGGGCTGGAGAGGCTGCTCAGCAGTTTAGAACACACACTGCTCTTGCAGAGGACCTGAATTCAGTTTCCAGTCCCCATATTGATTCACAGCTCACAACTTCCTCTCGCTTTAGATCCAGATCAGATGCCCTCTTCTGGCCTCCACTAGTACTGCACTCAGCTGCACATACCCCCACAGACACACAGACACACACACACACATTTTTAAAAAATTGCTGGGAGAGAACAATATTTTTCTTCTGTGGTCTAACTGCCTGTAGATCTCACAATTTATAGGTAGTAAGGAACCCACACTCCTATAAACTCAGCTAAATTCATTAGTTCAAGCTGTACTGGCTGGAATAATTTTCTGGATTGTCAGTGGTATCCTATATGGGTGAACAAATACTTGGTCACCAGGAAAAGTCATGCAAGAAGTTCCCAGCAGGGGCTATAGCTTCCACAGGGCTGGCAGGTGCTATGTAGACTGTGGAGAGGTCTTACTCAGGTGTGCACCCTGCAAGCTCTAACACCAAGCTGCCAAAGTCCACTGGGGTAATAGTGGAATGTCTGGTATGGGAGTAACCAACCACTTTCTACTTGGATGTGAGGCCTACCCTACACCAAAAATTCATTCACTGTAAACCTGGCCAAAAGTCTACTGAGGTCACAGGCCCTAAGGGGCAAACCTACTACTGACATTTTGCTAAATGACTGTGGTATCAAACTACCTTCTAAATATGTATATTGACACCCACAGATTTGTGCCACTCCAAAGCTTCTGTTTGCTGTGCTCAGCAGTAAATGTGCAGACTAATAACTGGTCAATGTGCTAAGAATAAGGACAATTTAGTGCTCGGTCTTAAACAAGACTTCTATATAACCAACTCCAAGGCTCAGAAAATATCACAGAAGGGTATAAAGAATGTAGGAGCCGGGCGGTGGTGGCGCACGCCTTTAATCCCAGCACTCGGGAGGCAGAGGCAGGCAGATCTCTGTGAATTCGAGACCAGCCTGGTCTACAAGAGCTAGTTCCAGGACAGGCTTCAAAGCCACAGAGAAACCCTGTCTCAAAAAACCAAAAAAAAAAAAAAAAAAAAAAGAAAGAAAGAAAGAATGTAGGAGCTAAAGGATGGGAAGGGGACTGTGAAGCTCTGTCTTCCGGATATGACGTGGCTGTTGTACCCGTGAGCTCAGCAGCTATGGCTGCTAAACCCTATATGAGACAGAGCCTACCAACATCTCTTCAAGGAGAGAGGAGGAGGGGCTTTAAGGTTCTGCTCTGTTCTGAGGAGCTGTAGGCAGTTGGTGCTTGCTGAGAGAGAAGGAATCATATTCTTCAGTGGTGTAGCCACTGGGAAGTTGCTCTTATTCAAGTAAATAACTCCAAACCCATGCTCATGCAGATGATACTAATTGAGTGCAGTGAGCTAAAAGGAAAGAGAAAGCATGACGGTAGGAAGGGGGCCCAATGGGAAGAAGGGATTCCATGGAAATGTGAAGCAGATAATTATGAGAATAGTGGGGAGTAAGATCAAAGTGCATTATATATGTGTGAAATTGCCAAAGAATTGATTAGTCAGTAGAGAGGCCACTCCATGTCATGCTGTCACCCAGAAATCCATCTTGGTGCAATTGTCTCTGTACACCACCCAACCAGTAGTCACATGTGGGACAGAACAAAGAACTCACATGATACAGGTTAGAGCAACTGAAAACACACATGAAGGAACAAGGGGAAACAGGTCACTTCAGAGAGAGGGGGGCATAGCGGTCATGTGACCTGTTCTGGTTGTATCAGCTGGTCACTGTGGTGGGGTGGTAGGACAGGTCAGACTGAACAAGATGCTCGGCAGATAGAGAGCAGGCCAACCCTGCCTACTCAGTCTGAGCGCTACCTGTTCAGCTCTCCCTAACCAATCAGTCTCAAAAACAGCTACTTATTTTCTTAAAGACTGGAGTCCATTGGATGTTCTCATTATAAAAGGGATTTTCCACAGCAAGACAAAACATCTGGGATGTTTGGAGTAAAGAACTGGCTCACTTTCTTAGGAATAGGACCTGTGGGGCCAGCACCAGTGTCACCAGAGGGTGGCCAAACTGAGATGCTCTGGGCAGTGAGTGGGCGAGATGCCTCCCTGTTTAGTGTACTTTGGGTATTAGGTACCTTGCTATCTTCTCATCTTATATATCAATGATATTCTTTTTTTTTCTTAGACAAGGGTTTTAATAAGCAGTCCTGGCTGTCCTGGTCTACAATGTAGACCAGACTGGCCTTAAACTCATAGAAATTCACCTGCCTCTGCTCCTGAGTGATGGTAAAAGTGTGCCAGCCACTTGGTGTAGTGGTTCATCTTGGTTCTCAGTGAGTCAGCTAAAGCCAAGACAGCTGGACACACCTGGGGGGGGTGTCTTTAGCCATCTCTCTCTCTCTCTCTCTCTCTCTCTCCCGCTCTCTCTGTGTCTCTGTATGTGTGTGAGTGTGTGCATGTGTGTGTGTGTGTGGGAGATATAGGGTGTGTGGGTGTGAGTGTGTGGGTGTGATCCCTTACATCAGCCTGTGTGTTTTCTCTCATAGAACCAGCATTTACATTTTCATATCTTAGAGTCACTCTCTCTCTCTCTCTCTCTCTCTCTCTCTCTCTCTCTCTCTCTCTCTTCCTTCCTTCCTTCCTTCCTTTATTGATTTTTCAAGACAGGGTTTCTCTGTGTAGCCCTGGCAGTCCTGGAACTCACTTTATAGACCAGGCTGGCCTCAAACTCAGAGATCCACCCGTCTCTGCCTCTTGAGTGCTGCGATCAATAAAGTCATGAGCTGCCACTACCCAACTAGAGGAATTTTCTAATTTGGATCATTTGAGATGGGAAGACCCACCCTAAATCTGGGCCACACCTCCTGGTAGCAGTCCACATGAAAGAACATGGAAGAAGGAAGTTTTATGCTTTTGCCTGCTTGACCTTAGTTTCACTGGCAAGTTCATCCATCCCATTGCTAAGGCATTCCTTCTCTGGCGTTAGAAGCTATTAATAAACATCACATATAAAGATTATCTAACAATTTCATGCATATATAATGTGCTCTGACCATATCCCCCTCTATTCTCTTACCCACTTCACCTTCCCACTCAGCCCACATCTACTTTCATGCCTTTTCTTCCCTTTCAGCCACTGCATCTAATTAGGATGTAATATTTTCCTCACATATGTATATATATTCATTCTATCAGTTCTGTTCCTCCAGAGAACCCTGACTAATATACAAGGTAATATTCTTATTGTTGCATTATTTTAAATCTATTCAATAAATACATGTATATACTTTATATTTCTCATGTGTCACTGCTATTGCTTCTATATTTTATATTAGAATTTAATATTTATTTACTTATTTGTGACAGAGGTTTCAATCGTATCTTTGAACTTTGGATTCTTCTGTCCAAACCTCTCAAGTGCTGGGATTATAGGCATGTGCCACCAAGTCCAGTTACAGAATTTAACATTCTTAATGCAGCTAACTCACCTGTCATAGGACACTTTAGAAAGAGCCCCTCAAGGTGTTTAGATCTGTACTGTGTCTCCTATATACCTGTTCCTGCCAATGGCTGTCACCAATGTCCTTACTCCAACCTCAGTTAGTGACCTCTCTTCTACCCTTTGACTTTTCCTCTGAGGCCTAGAACTGGCTTCTTCCAGTTGCACTGGGCATAGCCATCCTCACCTGCTCCGATTGGGTGGGCTCTCTAACGAGCACAGCTGTCCCCACAGTGCAGAGCCTTGCTCACTGCTACCCAGAGACTAGCCCAAGCAAAGCAAACCATAGCTCAACAAAGACCTCTCCATTCCAACCTGAGCCTGCTCATCATCTACAGGGCCAGCCATGCCTTTTAAAGAAACCACCGGAGGTTGTGTCTGACCCTGGCAATGCCCTTCCAGAGACTTTCTGATGCAACTTAGTCCCTGTGTAAGCTCTTTCTTCCAGGGAAGTGAGAACAGTGGGCTCCCCCCCCCCATCTCCAGCCACATGCCCTTCTCTGCTCCTGTCTCCTACGAGCAAATGTAATTCAGCCATGCAACACTTGTTGCATCTCTTCTATGTGCCTGGCATTACTGTCAGCCTAATTGATTCAACAGCAAACAAAACAGACAGGCGCCTGCCCTCCTGGCCCCCACATTCTACTGAGGGAGACTTAGGATTGAATGTTTATCTCACGCAAATTTATATATTGAAATTTATTTCCCAGTGTGAGGGTATTTGGAATACACCTCTGAGAGGTAATAAGTTTTGAGGGTGTGGCCTAAGTAGGATTAGTGCCATTCTAAGGAAAGGTCAGAGATTTAGCTGGCTCTTCCATCAAGGGACGGAGAGCAGTCTGCAAACAGAGGCCAGCCATTACCAGACCTGCTCATGTTTGGACCCTGGCCCCACGCTAGAAGCCTCAGAACTGCAAGGCACAAGTGTTTTTTGGCACCCACCTACAGTACTTACCTGAACTAAGACAGAGAAGCACGCAAGATGCCACATACATGCACACAATGTGGTATGCAGGCTGAGGATCCCTCAGTCAGAAATTCTACATCTGAGGTACTCTAGAATCCAAATCCTTTGGAGCATCAATATGGTACTTTCATGTTGATGTATTCATACACATGGACTTTCCTATGTCTGGTTGTGTGTAACAAATACACGACACACAAATGGGGCTGTGTTTGGGCTTGAGCTCCACACCCATGGCATCTCATTAACGTCCAAAAATATTCCTGAATATGAAAACCTCTGAAATCTCAAACACTTTTGCTCCAAGCATTTGGACCTATGTCAACAGCTTCCAAGTGCCACGGGGACAGTTACTATGCCAGGAAAAAGAAGAAAGTCTGGAGGTTAGTCTGGAAGTCTGAGCTGTAATTTTAAATAGGGTGGGAAGGGAAGGCCTCACTGAGAAGGTAGATGTACTAATCAGAGTTCTCTAGAGGAATAGAACTGATTACACATATATATGGATTTATTAGATCAGCTTACACGATACAGTCTAGGGAGTTCAAAACCAGATGTCTTCATACTGGAAAGAATGAGAACATGATAGCCTGCTCAGTCCACAAAGTTGTCCCAGTCAGGCCCTGGAGGCCAGGAGGATTCCTGTACAGACACTGGTCTTCAGTCCATGTCAGGGGGTTGAAGAAGCTGGATTCTGATGTTGGGGAAGAAGTGCCACGGTGGTAGAGAAGCATTAGCAAAGCAGATGCACTCACAAGCAAGAGGCAAAGACAAGTAGGCAAAAAGTAAAAGCTCCTCTCCCCCCTCCATCCTCCTCTCTGGGCTACCGCCAGAAGGTACCTCTCACTCTGGAGCGGGGCAGAGGTGGTGGTCTACCACTCTCAGTTACGCGAGTGCTGTCACACCATGGACTGGAGTTCTGGTCTCAATCTGAAGGAGGCAGTGGGTTAAGCACCAGCAACCATCTCTCTAGGTGCTTCCTGCTGCCATGACCTCCCCCGCTGAGACAGACTGCAGCTTCAAACTGTGAGCCAAACACTCTTCTTAGCTTCTTTTGCATCTGTTGGACTAAAACACGGCAATGAAAGCAACTTAGCGGGGAGAGGTTTGTTTGTGCTCAGGATTCCTGATGATAGACCATCATAGCAGGGCAGTCAGGGTGGAGAGCTTGAGGGTGTTGGTTGAATAACCTGTACTACAGGAGCACACAGCAGGGAGTTCATGCTGGTGCTTAGCTCAGTCTGGCCACTGTTTAATTTTCTTTCCCTTTATTTATTTATTTGTGTGTGTGTGTGTGTGTATTTGGGTGTTTTGCCTACATGTATGTCTGTTCACTACGTGCATGAGGTCTCTGCATAGGCCGGAAGAGGGTGTTGAACACCCTGGGACTGGCGTTACAGACAGTTGTGAGTCACCATCACGGGGCCCTGAGAATAAAACCTAGGACCTCCAGAAGTACAGCATTCCCCAGGTTTGACATTCACAAAGTTCAGAATCCCCTGCCTAGGGAATGTTGCCACCCGCGCTGGGTGGCTCTTTTCACCTTAATTAAGGTAACAAGTCCTTACAGACGTGTCCTCAGGCGGAACATCCTTCCTGAAACCCCTTTCCCGGGTGACTACAGTCAGAGTCATCAATCAAAACGGCCACAGCTTCCTTTCTATTATCACAGCAGCAGCAAGGGAAGTAATCGATACAGCATGAAAATGGATGAAGCTCATCCTCCGTTTTTGGTAAGAGAGTATTATCCCAGTTTGCATTTGGAAGCTAAAGTGAAGAGCAGGCAACTGGCATGCTTGAGAATGCACAGCTGTCTCCTAATAGGCCCGAACTGTACGCTCAACTGGCTTCAGCAGTGGTCCCCATCTGATTAAAATGCCTTTTCCAGAGTTGATGTTGGGGATTCAGGCAGAAGATCCAGAGACTCCCAGCCAGGGAAGCCTCTCTGGCAGACAAGGATGCTGAGGCCCGGGACCTCCCATGGAGCCCAGTGCCTGCTGTGCCCTCCACTCCGTGGCTGCCCAAGGTTTCAGGCATGTTCCCCACTTCCCCCTGTTCTTGCACTCTTTGTAGTTAGAGGCTGTGGAGCTTGGCTCTACCAGGTGACCTTGGAGGCTGGGGATGCTCTTCTAGGGGAAGGGATGGGTCCCCTGCTCCCTCCCGGCAGAGTCGACGAAGAAGCACGAATGTAAGGAGTGCTGGCCCATATCAGTGTTGGCCCACAGGCCGTGCTGGTAACTCTTTGCACGGGGTGGTGAACAGGTCCGTCTTGGTGTCAGTCCCCTGCCACTCCTTCATCTGGCCTTGAGAGCCCCAGGGGATAGATACACAGGGAGTGGAGTGGAGGGGGGGGGGGCTTAGAATCGGGCTGTTCTTCCAGACCATCTGATCATTTCCTTTCTTATCTTTTTTCAAGAGCCGAAATAATTTAACAACCTTGGAATGAGAAAAGATAGCTGGGAGAGTAAATGCTGAATAGCTTAAATTAAAATATAATTGAAATAAATTAAATTAAACGGGCAACTTTCCGGTGTTCATCTCTCAGGCCAAATTATTGTGGAGTCTGAAGTTGCAGAGGATGTCCCTGGTGGCAGACTCTGGGGCTTGCTGTGGCTCCCCTAGAGGCCAGCAGTGGAAGTGACCCTCAGCCCTGGGAAAGGTCCTCCGAGCTTGGCGAGGTTCTGGGGGACACAGGGAGGCTGGAGGCCCTATGTCTATCTCTGCCTCCTTCATACTTTCCGCTCCACCGTTAGTTAGTTCCAAGTTAGGTGGTGACACCAGCCGGCCCAAGACAAGCCCCAGCTTCAGGTCCCCTGGTTTAGTGAGTTACCTCTCCAATTGGTCACTGCAGCGCTTAGTTCTCGGTTTTCAAGGTTGGAATTCGAGTGGGAGTGGAGTACCAGCCAAACTGAAGCCGTCCGCCCCACCCCCACCCCGCGCCGCCTCAGTTTCTTGACTCCCCTCAAGCGCAGCGAACCGGCTCCCCACTAACCCCTGGCCGGGTCAGGGGTCCAGGCTTGTTCCTCTCAGCTGCCCGTCAGGTTCCTATAGAGTATGAGGCTGGAAAAGAATGTGTTCAAAGCACAGGATTTTTTTCCTGATTTTTCCCAAGCCCCAGTTTTGAGTGAAAAACTTATATGCATTTTGCATTCTGCAACAAAACGCATCCTTGTTTATTTTAATGTATAACATTTCACAATATTTATCAGTGAGCAGAAGTGACAGACTTTATCCTTTATCTTCCAGGAGCCTGGAAGCACCTGCTGAGAAACAGCTTCACGCCCTTTGGCCCCTCGGCAATAGCTTTCTCCTCCAACACTTCTCCCCCGCCTCCCCAGCTGTATTCCTAGAAGGTGGGAACCCTCCAGTCACAAGGAGGTGGGGATCCTTGACATTAGGGCTGAGCGAAGCAAAGCCATCCTACAAGTGCAAATACCGTGCTGTTCCGCTGGAAAGTCGGAGGATGGTGCCCACGGCCTGGGGGAGAGGGATGGGGAGGGATTATGTCTCCTGGGTGCAGGATTTCCTTTTGCAAGATGAAAGAGTGGTAGAGATGGATGGTAGTGAGGGCCGCAGACAGTGAGAGTTCGCTATTCTTCAGGCTACCAAACCATGGAAGGACAGTTATATGGGAGGGTTTGGAGGGAGGAAAGAGAAGGAGGAAATTATATAATTACATTATAATCTCCAAATAAGATAATTAAAATGTCTACAACAGTAAATTTTATATTATGTAAAAGACAAAGAACAGGGGTGGAGAGATGGCTTCCGGGTTAAGAGCCCTTGCTGTTCTTCCAGAGAACATGAGCTCAGTTCCCAGCATCCGTGTCGAGCAGTTCACAACCACTGTAACTCCAGCTCCACGGGGCCCACACCCTCCCTGGCCTCCTCAAGTACCTGCATACGCTTAGCACGCGTGCACACACACACACACACACATGCGTGTACACACGCACACGCGCGCGCGCACACACGGCACACACACACGGACACACACACGGCACGCACACACACACTCGCGTGCACACACACGCACACATGCGTGCACGCGGACACACACACGCGTGCACACACACACGCACGGCACACACAAGGGGGTGGTTCAATAGCTCAGTGAGTCAGGACCCTTGCCCGGAGGTCCCACACAGCCACAAGAACTGCCTCCTGCAGCTTCTCTTCCTTCACATGCATGTGTTCAAGTATACAGAGGCAGAAATCAAGAATAGATACTTTTTAAAACAAAGAACAAAATTATCGCATTATTTAAAAAACAAAAATGAGGTGATCACCCATCTTGGTTAAAAGCCAAAATCTCGTTGCAAGGCAGGAATTGACTTTCTCTTCCTGAGGAAAACCCTGGCCTCTCTCCCCAGAGATGGCTCTGGAATCAGCAGGTGTGGTGCTGGAAGGTGTCCTGGAAGGCAACCATCCCAGCCTCCCTCTGAGTATTACAAATGAGGAAACTGAAGACCGGATTCAGGGAAGCCAGCTCCCCGAGCCCTACAGTCAGGGGCTGGCCCAAAGAGTACTGCTGAGGGCCAGGTTTCCAGCGACTGTTTGGATGGCCTGGCAGCTCTCAGGATCCACAGTGGGTCAGACAAAGCCTCCTCACAGCACCATCTCTTATCTACCGTACCCCTCTTCTAAAGGGGTGCCCATAACCCTGGCCTGCTCCCCTAGCTGCAAAGAGGCTGATTAATTAATTAATCCTTGTTAAGGGCTCAAGAACAGGCTAATGGGCACTATGCATTCTCATTATTATTTTTAATCAGACTTCGCAATTTTATAGCTCCCATCACCCAGGGCTATCAAGTGTTTTGTGAAGTTAATTAAGCCTGCTAGGGATAGGTTCCAAAGAGGGGTGGGGGTGGGCTCAGGCCGGGCTGTAGGAGAGCCCAGGAACCCTCGTTCCTCTCCACCCCCACATTAGAAGGAAATGGGAAAGAGTGAGTAGGGGAATGGGCCAGCTTCTGCTAAGCTCTGGCATTACCTAAATGAGCCCCCAAAGGGAGCAGGAATGGACAGGAAGGGACGGCTGTGTTCCCATTCCAGTTCCTGGCTCTCACCCAGAGGCAGGCTTCCTGCTCTCCTGTTACCTTGCTGATAAAGGGGGCGGGTTAGTTGCTAGAGAGACGTGTCATTTCTGCGACTCCCAGCCGCCATGGCATGGCCCTTCCCTTCTTGCCTTCTTTTCCCCGTGTGTCACTAAGTCGTACAGATATTCTGGAGCATCCTGTGACTTACAAGCCTGGACCTAAAACTAAGGATCAACGGATGAGAGATAGGGGCACAGCCGACATCTCCCTAGAACTCAGAACCCTGAGCAGGCTTACCCCCGTAGCAACCGCCACTCACGGTTCTGCCTTCTGCTTGCTTCTTTCCTGCTCTCTTCTTCCCCAGACTTGGTGTGGGGGCAAGACAGGAGCTAGCCTGGTCTGCCTCCTGGCCGGAATGAACAACTGCAAAGGTTCTTGATTGCTGGGGTCGGGTGGGGTGAGGGGTGGGGTGGGCGGCCCTGTTCAGCCAGCTACATAAGGGCTCCTCCAGATCCTCCACCTGCCCCTGAGCTCCAAGACCTTCAGCTTCGGAAATGAACCTTCAGGCTGGCACCAGATCATGCCCAGAACCTGAGGCAGAGATGGTGCAAACCACTCGAGCTGCATCCCAGATTCATTTCTGTGGAGGCAGCCGTGGGGATGAGCTGGCAGTGACTAAGGGTGTTTGGGAAGCAGCAGATAATGGGTAACTGAGTACTCACAGAACTGAGGTCACTAATGTGAGGCCCAGCAGTGTTCACATTTATAGAAGGACTGGGAGTTTCCGCTGCCAGACACCCCAGTGACACTGTAGAATTTTGGCAGAGAAAATGCGAAGGATGCACTATGGAAATCACTAGAGCGTAGGGAAGCCAGTTCCCACAGCATCCCCAGCAAACGTTTGTGAGCCTTGGAGCGTGTGTTCTCCCAGGCACCCTTCTTTACAGTCCTGCCTCCCCAAGAAGGGAACCCCAGAAGCAGCCTGGAGAGATGGATCCCTGCTATGGCCCTAGCTCAAAAAGCAAGAGAGCAATTGAAAAAGAAATCCTTGATGAGCACACATATGTGTGCACAAACATGTGTACATGTATACACATTAGATTACACAAAACACATAAGCATATAAGAAGATGGCAAAAAGATTGGCTGAAAACTGGAGTAGGTGAGAACCGTGCGTAGTTTGCTATCAAACATAGGTAAACTTGGTAAACCATGGGCAATAAGTAGATCACACCAATATAATATTGGGAGGGGTTGTTACTTGGTATTTGGACTCCTTTTAATCACACAACTATTTAGCAGTTATTAATCATGGTCCAAAAATATTAAATGGAAAATTATAGAAGTGAATAATTGCCTTGAGACAGCTCAGTGGCACCTACTGCCAGCCCTGACAGTCCCAGTTCAGTCCCCAAGACTTACATGAGGGAAGGAGATAACCAATTCCTGGAAGTTTCCCTGTGACCTCCATACATGTGCTCTGTGTGGCATGCTTATGCCATGCCTTACCCACATTATATAAACAAATATAATACAAAACAATCTACACATTTTAAATTCTGTGCCATTTTGAGCAACAGTGTGATAAGCTGCTCTATGTTGTCTGTAATGTAAACTCAGCTTTGGCCCAGTGTACCCTGTGTATAGTACTGCCAGATCACCACTTAGCAGACGTCTCTTTCATCAGATTGAATGATGGGCATGGTACTCAGTGCTTAAGTTCACATAACCATTTAACAACGGCCATGGAGCACAAGAGTAATGATAGCAATGATTCAGATATTCCAAAAAAAAAAAAAAGACTCCATGTGCTTTTTTAAAGTGAAAAGATGGACATATAGGAAGATACTGAGAAACAGAAAACTACATCCATATAACTTCTATTACTGTATAATTTTATTTTTCTTCTGCTGAGTAGCAGTTCTTAATCTTTTATTATATTAAAATTTATCATTGTACACATACAGAAGTACATGTAGTGCAACATGTTTAGAGTCAGGGAATGCTCCATGACCTCAGACACCACTTAAAAGTTCTGGATGTTTCCCTTATTGGTAAGAGAGAGCTGTTAGATCAATACTTAGATTATTCATCTTTTTTGTTTGTTTTGTTTTGGGACAGGATTTTTCTGTGTACCTCTAACTGTCCTGGAACTCGCTCTGTAGACCAGGCTGACCTTGGGCTCACAGACGTCTGTTATCCGAGACTGTTCATTCATTCCCAGCTGCTCAGACACCAAAATAATCACACAAAACTATATTATTTGCAATTCTGTTTGGCCAATAGCTTAAACATATTTCTAGCTAGCTCTTATATCCTAAACTAACCCACATACATTAATCTGTGAATCACCACAAGGTGATGGCCTACTGGCAAAGTTTTGGTGGGCTCTGGCGGAGGTATCTTGTCTCTGGCAGCGGCTACATGGCTTCTCATTGACTCCACCTTCTTTCTCCCAGCATTCAGTTTAGTTTTTCTGCCTAACTCTATTCTTCCCTGTCACAGGCCCAAGAAGTTTCTTTATTCTTTAACCACTAAAGGCAACACATATACAGAAGGACTTCTCACATCATCTCCCCTTTTCTGTCTAAATAAAAGAAAGGTTTTAACTTTAACATTGTAAAATTACATATAACAAAACAGGTATCAAGCAAGAATTACAGTTACAATACTTATATCTATGTTATCTTTTATCATAACGAAGAAAAACTATAAGTATCTATTTTTCAACACCATCAAAGACCCCAGAAGGCTATAATATTACCTAAGTTAACAGGAAGTGCATTGTAAGCAACTTCCAAAACTCTAGCATTGACAGAGACTTTCACTGCCTGGATAGTCACCCAAAGTTCTTCTGTAACATTGAGGGCACCCATCTTCAGCCTACAGGCCATAGTATCTGGTAGACTTTTCCATGAAGCAGGGAATTTCAAAGACAGTTTTACCTATATTGGCAATTTGTCAGTCACTTTTTGGTGTGTCCTGCAGAATGTCCTGCAGGCTCTTCCATGAAGCAGGAACCCCGAAGGACTGTCTCACCTTCTTTAGGCAGCTTCAGCAGTCATTTTTCTGTGAGTCCTGCAAGTCTAGTCAAGCAGTTCAGGCAAGGGCAGTTTCTTGCCCAAATGTCTACTAAACTCCATAAGGAGTCTCTATACCACATCCCTCTTTAAATATAAGCAAACATTTATAAACAATATTTGGAAATTTGGGCGTAGTTCTCTCCAAACTGCTTCCTGCTTTTTGTTGGGTGAAGTTATTTTAGGGATATTCACAGCAACCTTTCAGGTGTCTTGGTCCATCAGACCACACTAGTCTGGAAGGAATCCACAGGTTCTCATCCTCTATAGAAACAAAAGTAAAACCTCTTTTCCAAAGCAACAAATCCTTAGACCTAAATTTTGAAGTCAAGATACCTTTAAAATATATGTGTTGGTTTAGCTTAGCAGCCTGTACAATGAAATGTTTCTCTGTACTTAGCTCATTCAGAGTCAAAAAAAATTAAAAGAAAACACAATAATATACATAATCCAGACTCTCTGTGTGTATTCCATCTTTACACTGCTTATTTTCTTACTCTATTACTTTTTATACTCTGTCTCCTTAAAGGCTTTGTTCTATTTAAAAAACCATTTACTTCTTTTATAACTCTCTATACTCTTTTTCTTTTCTCTCCCAAGCCTACGTACATTTTTTAAACACACAGTGACCTATTTAGAGGTCTTTTTCATCTGAATTTGTCTTTATTGAGTATCTGTAATCCTTTTCTGACCAGGACTTCTTCTTAAAATGCTAAGTGGATGTGGCTAGGACTAAGGTTGCTTTGCCTTTTGGCTCCACTCAGTCCAACATGGCAAGAGGCATGTTCACTGCCTCTGTGAGTCATGCACACACCCCAGTTCCAGATATACAACAGGTCTATGTTGTGCCATTAAGTAATTCGTAACATGCTGGTCACAAACCCCATTTAAATGCTCCATAGCCAGACCTCCTGAAAGAGTCGGAGCCATTTGCACTGGTGAGCTGGGACTCTGTCTCCATAAGAGGCTGCACAGCTTTCCTTTCCAAGGCTGAGTCAAGAAGACCTGTCTTAAAGAAGCTGGTGAGCCAGCAAACAGAGCAAGAAGCTGTGTTAAACTTTTTTTTTCTATCTAGAATTCCTTTTCAAACTCTCTCTGGTTCTAAGTGGATTTAGCTGGCACACGTTGGTGCACCAATAAAAGCAACACATATACAGAAGGACATCCCACATCAGAGATCCACCTGCCTCTGCTTCCCAAGTACTGAAATTAAAGGCATGTGCCACCACCACGCAGCTTAGATATATTTATCTTTAAGTGTATCAAAAATGGGACTACACACACACACACACACACACACACACACACACACACCACAGTGGCATGTGTGACCACAAAGACATACACATAAAATAACTGTCTAAATAAATAAATAATTGTAACTTTTATTTTTTGTTTTTTTGAGACAGGGTTTCTCAAAACACCTGCACCCCTACCCCACCCCACCCCCACAATAAACATAACTTTTAAAAGAGCCCAATAAAGGATTAGAGAGATGGCTCATTGGTTAAGAGTACTTCTGCTTTTTTCCGAGGACCAGCACCCATACTGGGCAGCTCACACAGTTAATAACCCCAGCTCCATGGAATCAGATGCCCTCTGGCTTCCATGGGCACCTGTGCATTTGTGCAGAGGAACACGGAAGCATGGTCTCCCAGTTCCAGAAGACGCCTAGTCTCCGTCTGAATAGATGGCACTCAGCACCCTCCTCAGCAGTGGTACGCGGTGTGCTTGTTCCCTTTGCCTTCACTAACGCTTGAGACTATAATTTTTTTTTTCAAAGTTGGTAACAACGAATAGCTTCTTGGAGCTCTGATTTTCATTTTCTTGATTACTCCTGGGGCCAGGAATCTCACGGTGTGTCTGTCAATCACTTATGTTTTCTCTTTTGTACATTATGCCTGGTTAGCCAATGCTCATGTTTTTCTAGTAGGGTCCTTTTTCTCTTTTTATAACTGAACTGTGGCCTGTCTATAAATGGTAAATTTTAATTGCCCATCAGTTTGTTGACTACTTTTTAAATATATTTAAGGCAACCTATGAGAATTTTAGGATATGCTTTGTAACATTTCCTCTTTGTAAAGCTCTCCTATAAAACCTTGTTGTTGTTGTTATCTATGTTTATGTCCACCACATGTGTTCAGGTGCCCATGCAGGCCAGAAGATGCTGTCAGACGCCTGGAACTGAATGGACAGGCAGTTATGAACCACCTGACTTGACACGGGTACAAGGAACCTATCTCAGGTCCTCTGAAAGAACAACAGACACTGCACCAACCCTCCAGTCCCATAAAACTCCTGCATGATAGCTAATGGACTCTGCGTCTTGGTGTGTGTGTGTGTGTGTGTGTGTGTGTGTATGTGCATGTGTGCAGAGGCCAGAGAACTCTTTTGAAATAGTCTCTCACTGGCCTGAAGGTCACCAATGAGCCCTAGGGATACCCCCGTCTCCGTCTCCCCTGTGCTGTCATTGCAAGCGTGAGCCACCATGACTGGCTTTTTAGCATGGTTTTGGAGATGAACTCAGGTCTTGATCCTGTGAGGCAAGCGCTTCACTGGCTGAGTTGTCTCCCTGTCCTTCTTTGTGTTTTGAGAAAGTTAGATAGCTCTGACTAGCTGGATACTCACTATGTAGTCTAGGCTGCTCATTCATCTACATGTGCAAAGACACACACAAGAAATATTTAAAAAGAGAAAAATGGTACTAAGCATGAAGAGGAGAAAATCCTGTCATAGTCAAGTGGGACTTGACACGTTAATATGAAGGAATAGTGTTGTATACACAGAAAAAGGAAGAGAGAATGGCAAAGTTTGTTTTTTTTTCTGTTATCAAACTGGATCCCACTGTGTAGCCCTGGCTGGCCTGGAACTCACAAAGTACACCAGGCTGGCCTCAAACTCACAGATGTCCTCAAGCCTCTGCCTCCCAAGTGCTGGGATTAAAGGTGTGTGCCACCACATCTGGTCAATGTTCCTGAGATGGTAGGAATTGAACTCAGGCCCTACACATGTGAAGTGAGCACTCTACCTCTGAGCCACAGACCCAGCCCTGTGGCTTTTCCTTATAATAGAAGCCAACTAATAAATGCAGAAAGAATTATGAGTCAGAAAACTTGGCGACCCTCTTGAGAAATAATTAACTCAGCTAAGAAGCATCATCGATACTAAAACTAGTGAGTGGAAAAAGAAGGGTGACGGGGTATCCCAGCGCTTCACAATAGTTATTGATTACCTAAGGAGAAGAAATGACTTCAGCGGAGAAGCCTGGCAGTCGCCACCTCGAACTGCTAATCAAGGTTAACATTATCAGTGTGGGACAAATTGAATCCATGCTCTCCTGCCGGGCCTCAGCGAGAAGAACACAGCATCACTTCTGCGCTGTTCCTTCCAAAGATGCATAACCCGAGAGTGAACCGAGAAAGCTTCAGACGAACCTGAACTGAGGGATGCTCAGGAAGATGAGTGGGTTGAAACAGCAAAGTGGCCCAGGTGCTAGAGGAGACCAGATGGAAAGACGAGATGAAACAGCACCACCTCCGGTGGGTACCGCTGTCAAAGACACGGTCGCGGCAACTGCCGAAATCTGAATGAAGTGCACAAGGCAGGCGACAGTAACATTTCAAAGTCCAAGTCCTCTCTTGGCTGGTGCTATTGTGGGAGACTATTAGCCTCCACTTTCTTTTTTTCCATTGAGAAAGAGATTTATTTATTTGGGTATCTGTGTGACTGCTGGTGCATGCGCCAGAGGCCAGAAGAGGGTGCCAGGTGCCCACCTCTATCATTAACCTCTTTGGAGGCGGAGTCTTTCCCTGAACCTGGGACTTGCACCATCTCAGCTAGAAGTTAGCAAGCTTTGAAGAGTCTCCTGGCCTCCTCAGAGCGGAGGAGGTTACGGAGGTTACGGGCCTTTGTGAGGATGCCGGGTTTGTTCCCTGGGTGTCAGGCTGCAATCGCTGCTCCTATGATCCACTTTTGACTGCTGAGCCGTTTCTCCAATCCTCTTTCTAAGTTTTTTGCTGTTGTTGGTGTTTTGTGGGTGGGTTTTGTTGGTTTTGTTTGTTTGTTATTTTTAAGACAGAGTTTCATGTAGCCCAGGCTGGCCTCTAACTCTCAATTCTACCTCTACCTACTGTGCTGCCACACCTAGTTAAGAATATCTTTTTTTTTTTTTTTTTAAGACGGTGGTCTCACCAAAGGCTAACTTTAAATTTCTTGGCAATTCTCCTGCCTTAGCCTCCCAAGTGCTGGGCTCATCGACATGTGACTACCATGCCTGACTGAGCATGACCTTATTTGTAGAAAATACACACTAACATATTCCTCAGTGGCAAGGTATTATATCAACAGCCTACATTCGGAAAGTTTGATCTAATTTAACGAATTATTATTAGTGCATGTGTGGGTGTGGGCATGGTGCAAACGGTGTGCATGTGGAGGTCAGAGGGCAACTTTGTACAGCCTTTACCTGGGTTCCAGGGAGCAAGCTCAGGTCCCCAGACACACGCAGCTCCTTTGAGCCATCTCTCATGCCATGAAAGTTTCTCTTCAAGCGTGAAATGTTAAACATACACTGCATTCATGTTGCAGTGTTCATCCGGATCCCAGCAGTCTCTGAAAACACGTTGCTGTCGCCTGATGTCCCCTGAAGGTCCGTAAGTTGGTTAGCTGGTTCCCAAATGGTACCATTACCTTTGTGAGAAGTGTAGAAACTTTGGGAGGCGGGGCCTTCCTGGGAGCCCTGAGGACACTGGGGTTGCCCTCAAAAGGGACCATGGAAGCTGGGTCTGGCACGCAGGACCAGGCTGAGGCCAGCTAGGGCTACATGATGACTTCAAGGACAGTTTGGGGCCAACTTGCGTTACATAGAGAGTTCAAGAACCATACAGCAAAACCCTGTTTAAAAGGAAGAAAAGACTGTGAGCCCCTACTTCCATTTCCCCGAGTCTCTGCTGTCTGTCTCTGACATGCTCTCTGTCACTGCCATCCAGCACCCTCGCCAGTGGCCCAGAGCAATTGCGTGCCCCTGATCCTGGAGCCGCCAGTACCCCAACTAAAAACTTTCATTTTGGTAGCTAATTGCTCTGGGTGCTTCATTATAACCACTGAAAGCTGACTAATGAGGACATTTTTAAGACAATGAGACAAATCTCAATTAGATATTACCAAGTAATCCTTGCTAATAGTCTTAGTGTGAAAATCCATGGCAATTATGTAAGAAAATGCATTTTTCATATGCATAAGCATATTTCGATAAGTCTATAGGATTGAAATGCCATGAGGTCTGTACAATTACTTCGGAAAAGTAAGAGAAAGGAAATCAAGTGCAGAAACCTTTAATAAATATTGAATCTGGTTGTATGTGTTGTCTTAGTTTGGGCTGCCATTATAACACGCTACTACCTAGTTCCAAAACATTCTTTGTCCCAAAAGCAACCCTCTTCCCCTTAGCCTAAGCTCTTGGCAGACAATGTGTGCTTTCCTCCTCTTTGGATAGTCCACGTAATTGACAGCCTACAACAAGTGGTCTTTTGTATTGGCCTTTTTCACTTCCTACACTAACAAGGTACATCCATGATGGAGTATGTATCAGTATTTCATTCTTTCTAGTAGCTAAATAATGTTCTACTGTGGGTGTGGCATGTCTGTTTACTTATTTCCAGTTGATGGGCCTTTGGTTCTCTGCATTTATCGGCTGTTTTGAAAGCACTGCTGTGAACACTCATGTCTCTTCTTCTGTGTAGACTTCCGCCCGCAGTGTTTTTGCGTGTGCATCTAGGAACTGGACTGCTAAGTTAGATGAAACTGTATGTTTAACTCGAGCATCTGTCGCATGATTGTCTGCAGCAGCCCCATCATTTTACATTTATAGCGATACATAAGGATCCTTGTCTGCGTCCTCACCAACATGCACTATTGTCCTTTTCGAAACTGATTATTACAGTCGCTCTAGGTGGTGCAGAGTCTGCTCTGACCTGGGTCTTGATTTGTAGTTCATGAATGGATAATGGTATTTAACAAATTTTCATGCACCTCTGAACTTCTTAAAATAAATATCTTTTCAAGTCCTTGCCCTTTTCTCTTTTTTTTTTTAAATTGTAATTTTTAAAAATTAAAACAGTCTCACTATATAGTCCTAGCTA
Organism: Dicrostonyx torquatus; assembly: GCA_028555095.1. Classification (NCBI taxonomy): domain Eukaryota; kingdom Metazoa; phylum Chordata; class Mammalia; order Rodentia; family Cricetidae; genus Dicrostonyx; species Dicrostonyx torquatus. The sequence continues at coordinate 5,838,769 of JAQHUG010000069.1, read as the reverse complement.
CCTGGAATTCACTCTGTGGATCAGCCTGACCTCAGACTCACAGAGATCGCCTGCCTCTGTCTCCTGAGTGCTGGGATTAAAGGCGTGCGCCACCACCACCCCGCTGATCCATTCCCACTTTTAATTGGGTTGCTTCCTTTGTGTGTGTGTGAATTCTTGTAAGAATTCTTTATACTCTTGGGCCTGGAGAGATGGTTCAGTAGTTAGGAGCACTTTTTTTGAGTGAGGATCTATTTGGTTCCCATGCCCACATGGTGGCTCACACCCACCCATGACTCCAGTTCTGGGGGGTCTGAGTGCCATGGGCACCAGACACAAATATGGCGCACAACATACATTTGGGCAAAACACTCTGGCACATAAAATAAAATGTAAATGTTTTAAAAAATAGGAACAAATTCTTTATATCCTCTGCTTTAGATCTTTGTCCTAGATATGCCTTGACTTGCAACCGTTCGCTCCCAAGTGTCTTTCTTTCTTTCTTTCGAGACAGGGTTTCTCTGTGGCTTTGGAGCCTATCCTGGAACTAGCTCTTGTAGACCAGGCTGGTCTCGAACTCACAAAGATCCGCCTGCCTCTGCCTCCCGAGTGCTGGGATTAAAGGCGTGCGCCACCACTGCCTGGCTTTCAGTGTCTTTCTTAAACATTCTTTTTATTTATTCTTTATGTATTTCACATCAAGCATCTCGATCCCATTCATCTCCCCACCCCTTCGTATCCACCCTCTGCCCTTGTAACTATCCCACCCCCAAAATAAAGTAAAATAAAATTAAAGAGGAAAAAAGAAAAGAAAAATCTATCTATTCACGGAATCCGTAGTGTGCTGCAGTGAGTCAGGCAGTAAACATTTATCCATACAGATTTACTCAATGCTGGGTCCTCACTGGGACTCCTCTTGGACATCCTGTTGATTTCTGTGTCATGAGGTCCTGCCGCTTTGGGTCTGCAGGGCCGGACCTTTCATGTGCTCCAGCAGATCACAGATGTGGGATGGGCCCACTCATAATCGTGGTTCTGTACCTGGGAAGGTGCAAGGTTGGTGAGCCTGCCAGCTCTCCCTTGTCCTCACCACCAAGGAGCGCTCTCCTGCATTACACCAGCTAGTTCACCTCCTGCAGTGATGAGCAAGGGGCAGGGCCTGCTTTCCGGTCCTCAGGGTCAGGTCTCCCACACCTACACCGTCAGGGCCAGCTCTGGGGTGTTGCCCAGGTGCGGCATAGGGGCCACTCTTCCCAGTGCTGCAGTTAACGAGGGACAGGGACAGCTCTCCCACCTGCCTCAGACGTTGATAGGTGGGGTGGAGGAAGGAGGGCTGGAAATTTTAGGGACACCTCTCCCCCACCCATGCTGTCTTTTGAGTCACAAAAGGTTTTAATTTTGAGGAAGCTCAGTTTCTCTTCTTGGCATTATGTCTAAGACACCACTGCTAAATCCAAGGTCATGACGATTTTCTCTTGTGTTTTCTTTCGGAGTTTTATGATTCTGAGTCTTATACTTGCATCTTTGAGTCATGTAGTTTTTTTTTTTTCTATCCCAGTTGTCATTGTACTTTTATTTCTTTCATGGTCAGCTACCAAATTTACTTATCTTTAGATTTCTTTTCAAATATGTACCAGCAGCTAAATATATCCCAAATACAGATTCCAAAGAAAGAAAGAATTATTTTGAATCTAATTTTTCACTTCCATTATGTTTTTAAATGCTATTTAAATCACTTTCCCCAATTTATTCAGATCCCTCCAAAATGCAATTTAAAGCAATCAGGGTAGGGACCACATTGTTAGCTCTTGGGCAATTATATTTATGGAAAACTATTTTATACTTTTTAAACTTTAGATTGAAAAACTGATACTTATCAACATGTGTTGGGCTAAATTTTGTGTGCTCTGAGATAAGGGGAGATGTCATTCCTCTGCCCATGGATATCCAGTCCTCCTGGACCCTTTCCCTCACTGAGTGATCTTGGCACCTTTGTCTAAGACCGGTTGACCGCATAACTATGAGGATGTTTCTGAAGACTGGGTCTGTGCAGTTGATCTGTCTGTACTTCTGCACTGTAGGTCTTCTTCTTAATATTATTATCATAACACTTTAATACATTTTGAAATCATGGAGTCTGTGTCTTCCAGCTTTGCGGTTCTTTCTTAAGATTGTCTTGGCTGTTCTATAAACAACATTTCTGTAGAGAAGGACACCAAAATCTTGATAGAGATTTAATTGAATCTGTAGATTTGTTTGGAAAGTATTTACAATATTGTGCTCAAGCCCATGGATATGTGATATGTATCCATTATTGGCTCTTTTTTAAAAACAATATTTTATAGTTTGGGTATAAAAGTCATATTTCATTAATTAAATTTATTCTAAAAATTATGTTCTTTTTAATGTAATTGGAAATGGAATTGTTTTCTGTTGTCCGAGGTTTTTTGTCTTGCCTGGTTCCCACAATTGTTAAGTCCCAAAGAAATCACACAGAAGTCTATATTAGTTATAAACTGATTGGCCCATTAGTTCAGGCTTCTTATTAACTCTTATAACTTATATTAGCCCATTATTCTTGCCTATGCTAGCCACGTGGCTTGGTACCTTATTCAGTGAGGCAGTGACATCTTCTTCTATGGCTGGATCACAACTGCAGACTAGGACTTCCTTCTTCCTAGAATTCTCCTGTTCTCATTGATGTGCTTCTACTTCCTGACTGGTTGTACCACCTATACTTCCTGCCTGGCTACTGGCCAATCAGCATTTATTTAAAATATAATTGACAGAATACAGACCATCGTCCCATACCAGTTTTCTTAATTTTTAGTTCTGTTTTCTATTTATAATTTGTAGAAATACAACTAATTTGTGTGTATTGACTTTGTATCCCACAATTACAGGATCTTGGTGACCCAAACAGTGCTGGGTTTGGGTTCCAGCTTGTGGAGTGGCCTTAAGTCAAATAAGATATTGGTTGGGGGGCTGGAGAGATGGCTCAGAGGTTAAGAGCACCGCCTGCTCTTCCAAAGGTCCTGAGTTCAATTCCCAGCAACCACATGTCACAACCATGTGTAATGAGATCTGGTGCCCTCTTCTGGACAGAATACTGTATACATAATAAATAAATCTTTAAAAAAAAAAAAAGAGATTGGTTGGTCACTCCCTGTTTTGTGCCACCATTGCACTGGAATATCTTGCAGGCAGGACACGGCTGTAGATCAAAGGGTTCGCGGCTGGGTTGGTGTTTACATTTCTCCTTTGGGAGCATACAGAGAGTACCTTCCTGTACTGAGGACACTAGCACGTAGTTGTGAAGACTCTGTGCAGGCAGCAGCTCAACTCCTCCATGTTCAGTGAGTTGTGTAGGGAAGAAACTCTCTTCTATTCCTAGGTTTCTGAGAATTATTTTTTTGTCTCTGTCCCAAGAATTATTTTTTAATCAGGAAATGATGTTGGTTCTCTACCAACTATGATCACGTGGAGTTTCTCCTTTATTCTCTCATCATACATTAACGTAACATACATCATTTAGTTTCCATGTGTTGAACCACCTTAAAATTAATGGGACAAAGCCTCTTGTTCTTTTTAATGTGCTGCCAGAATCTACTTCCTAGTATTTTGTTGACAATATCTACGTCTATATTTGCAAGGGATGTTGGTGTGCAGTTTTCTTTTCTTTCTTCTTAAAAAAGTGTCTATTTGTTTATTCTTTTCTCATATATTACATCTCAATTGAAGTTTCCCCTTCCTCCTTTCTTCCCAGTCCCTCCCCCCAACATCCCCTCTCCCCCTTATCTACTCCTTTTCCCTTTCCCAGCCCTCAGCAAAGTGCAGACCTCCCAGGGATATCAACCAAACATGGCATAACAAGTTGCAATAAGACTAGGCACATAACCTCACGTCAAGGCTGGACGATGCAACCCAGAAGGAGGAAAAGAGTCCCAAAAGCAGGCAAAAGAGTCAAAGATCTCCCCTCTCCCCTTGTTAGGAGCCCCACAAGCTACACAGTCATTACATATGTGCAGAGGACCTAGTCAGTTCAGTCTCTGCTAGACCCTATGAGCCCTGGTTAGTTGATTCTGTGTGCTGGGTTCTTGTGGACTCCTCTGGCTCCTACAATCCTTCTTCCCCTCTTCTTCAGGATTAGCCAAGCTCCACCCAATGTTTGGCTGTTGGTCTCTGAATCTGCTCCCATCAATTGCTAGATGAAGCCTCCCTGATGACAATTGGACTAGGCACCAATCTATGAATATAGCAGAGTATTGTTAGGAATCATTTCATTGACTATTTTTTTCCCAGTCATGTTTGGTTCTATCCTAGGTCTCTGGTCTGTCCTGCCTCAGTTTCCTTTTCTTGTACTGTGATTATCAGGGTAATGCTTTATTGGTTTGCAAGTGTTCTTGTCCAAGTTTGATTGAATTTGCTAGTAAAATCATCTGGTTCTGGGCTTTTATTTACTGAAAATTTTTGATGATTGGTTCGATTTCTTTACATTTTATGAGTTTGTTCAGATTTTTATTTCTTCTAAATTCAGTGTTGATAGTTTGTGTTTCTAGGAATGTGTCTCTTTAGAGTATGTTATCTAATTTGTTCCCATAAAATTATTCAAGTATTGTCTGCAGGTAGCAATGTTCCTGTTCCACTCTGATCTAAGTTGTTTGGATTTTTCTTTTTTTCTTCTTCTAATTTTTTTCCTTAGCTCTTGGTTTTGTCCAAGTCTGTTAAAATTTTCCAGCAACTTCTGGTTTCATTTCTTCCCTTTTTTTTTTCTGTCTTCGGTTTTGCTTATTTTTGTCCTAGAGATTTTAAAATTCATCCATTATTTTGTTGTATGTGTGTGTGTGTGTGTACCTGAGTGTATGTACACGAACAACATGTGTACAGGAGCCCATAGAAGCCAGAAGACAGTGCTGGATTCCCCGGGAACTACAGTTACAGAGATTGAGTCACCATCTGGTCCTGGGAACAGAACCTTGGTTGTCTGGAAGAGCAGTAAGTGTTCTTAACCACTGAGCCATCTCTCCAGCCCTCCCCCCTTTCCCTCTAATCTTAATGCACCCTCCTTCTCCCCTGCCTCTTTGCTCCTCTCCCCTTCTCCTGTTTTCCAGTCTGGAGGGTTGACCCAGGCCCTGTGCATGTCACTGAGTTATGCCCTCAGTCTCTTCCTGACCGTCTGTATTTTTTTTGGAGATGAGGTGTCACCAGGTTATGAAGGATAGCCTTGAGCTAGCTCTGTATCCTAGGTGGGCCTTGGACTTATGCTCCTCTGCCTTAGTGCCCTCTCCCCAAGCAGCTGGGGTTCCCCTCAGACGCAGCAAATGCTTGACTTTGGTTTGGAATGCAGCATTTACCACTGTAGACACCACTCTGGGTGATTTCTCTGGAGCTGGAGTTTGTGGTCAAGCTGCACTTCCCTCTCACTCATCTCGAGGACTTCAACTCTTCTACGTCCACGGTGACCTCTCCTTTAACACTCCGATGGCTGACCTTGGTTGTCAACTGACCGGTTCTGGAATCACTAAACCCAGAAATTTTGGGTTTTTTTTCCCCTTCTTGATTCTCTGCATTGGATCATTTGAGGTGGGAAGACTCATCCAAAACCTGGGCCAATTTCTGGCGGCACCCACATAAAATGAGATGAAGAAGGAAGCTTTGCCTGTCTGCTTGTCCTCACTCTCCCTGGCAAGTTCATCTCCTCTGTTGCTGAAGCGTTCCTGTACTGGTGGTAGAACCCACTTCTTCAGGAATCCAATGCAGACTGAAGACCAACAGCTCTCTAGGAATCCTCCTGGATGCCAGCACCAGACTGGGACTGCTGAGACACCCAATCTTGGAGACTGGACAACTACTGGATTCTTAGCCTTTCAATGGGGAGGCCATTGTTGGGCTACTCAGACCACAGCTTGTTAGCCATACTAATGACCCCCCTTTTGAGATAATATACATATATATATGTATACATTCAACATTTGTATATGTCTATCCTATCAGTTCTGTTCTTTTAGAGGATGCTGACAAATGCAGCCTCCACTGGCGACTTAGGAATACATTTCTTAAAGTTGTGTTTATCATTGCTGTCACTATTGTCACATCATCATCATCATGTATGTGTGTTTATGGCATGATGGGGAGGGGTGCATGCTACCACATACATATGGAGGTCAGAGAGCAACTTTTTAGGGTACATTCTCTCTTTTCACCTGTATGTGGGCTTTGGGGCTCAAAGTCAGCTTGGTAGGCTTGGTGCTGGCAATTTGGGGGTATCCCCCAGAGAAGACCACCTGGACAAGTTTAAGCCTATAGGAAGTCTTTATTAGCCAGCCAGTGACTACACTGGGTGTGTGGGATCCCTGAGCTCTGAGACTTTCTCAGGGTGAGCTTTTAAGCACAAAAACCATGTCCTGTCTTGACATATTTAAGTTAACAAGAACACTTAGCAGAAGCAGAACTATAGAAGCCAAAAAGCAACGCTAGCACATGTGAGATTTCCCCAGAGCTATGGACCTTGATGGATTAGGTCTCTGCTTTAGCTTTGGTCAGTGGTGTTATATGTGTTGAGTTTGATGACATGAATGGCACGTCCATCATGAGTCAGTCCTGCAAGGGTCTGGGGGCCTGCTACACAACCTTTGGCTCAATCTATTCACTGAATATAATTTCAATGATCATAATTTTATTTCTAGGGATCCATTTGGCACTCCTTTTTGTTTTGTTTTGTTTTGTTTTGTTTTAAATTTTCAGTACAGGGTTTCTCTTTGTAGTCCTGGCTGACCTGGAAGTAGCTCTGTAGACCAGGCTGGCCTCCAACTCACAGAGGTCTTCCTGCCTCTGCCTCCTGCATGCTGGGATTAAAGGCAAGTGCCATCACCACCCGGCAGAAAAAATTCTTTAGACCATGAATAGCTTCTAGATCAGTGATTCTCAACCTGTGGATCACAACCTCTTTGGGGGTCGCATATCACATATTTTTTTATGATTCACAACAGTAGCAAAATTACAGTTATGAATTAACACAAAATAAGTTTATGGCTGGGGGTCACCACAACATGAGGAACTAACTGTATTAGGGTCACAGTATTAGGAAGGTTGAGAAACACCCCTTTAGATCAGATCCTCTTTCCCTTCTGAGCCACCCTGTTTAGAATGCATCTGTGAAACACAGAGCCTTCCTGGTGGTCTCACGCCACCTGTGGGGTGCCTGCTTTCCCTTCTGCTCCCAAAGACCTTTCTCTCAACTGCTTGAAACTTTTTTTCGCTTTGCTGTTTTGCTTTTTCTAAAACCCTGCTATTTGTATTAGATATTCATTGGTGTTCGCAAGAATGGGTCTGCCTTTAGCAATTGCTTTTAAATTATGAATGAGAAGTCTTGTCAGCCATCAGAGTTTAATGTGGAAGTGTTTAAGTGAGACTTTCCCACTCTGCAGAGCAGGAGCTGGAGTGTGGAGGGAAAGAGGAACTCACTGCAGAGTGGATTATCAGAGCTGAGCTTGTAAATGTGGATTGGTGTTTGTTTGTTGTTGGTTTGGTTTGGTTTAGCTTTTGTTGTAGTGGTGTTTTGTTGTTTTTTATTTGTTTGTTTTTTATTTTTGAGACAGGGTCTTGCAGGCACCAAACTCAGGTTCCTTGTACTTTAGTCTCCTGAATGCTGGGATTACAAGCATACACCACCATGCCTGGCTATACCTGACTTCCTGAGTCAGATCGACCAGTGTGTTAAAGGATAGGGGATGTCTATGTATCCTCATTATCAAGGGAAGTACTTTTCCATAGGGATGAGGTTGTGTAACCAGCGGCTTCTTCCACACCCCTCTATTCACGTTCTCTTCTGAGTGTCTGCTTCCGCTGAAGTTGGATTGGCAGGCCTTTCTGGTCCCACACCGATATGTGCCCTTCAGTTTAGGCTTGGCCAGCAGGAAAGGTGATGTTTGATTTCTCCCTCACCTCTTACTCTGGCTGATTTTTCAATTTGTTCAGAGCCTGGGCAGAGAGAAAAGTGCTATTTATTGGATTCTTTCAATTTCCTTTTGAAGATGTCTGGATTTCCAACGTTGCTGCACTAAGTGCTGAACCATACTTACCAAGTGAAGGAATCTTCAGAGCCCCTCCCGGGTGCTTTTCAAAAGAAGGCTTTGAAGGCAGGAGGTGGCGCAGGACTTTAAATCCTGCCCACAGGAAGCAGAGGCGGGCAGAGTCTGTAAGTACAGAGCCTGTATGATCTAGGATAGCCAGGGCTGTGTAGAGAGACCCTGTCTCAAATAACAAAAAACAAAAAAGAGGAGGAGGAGGAGGCTTTACTAAGAATCAGGCATCACGAGTGTACATCAAGAATATGCTCACACAGTCACTTATTTCTGAACCTCGTGAGTGGAAGACCCGAATTCCCACCTGCTCTAGTGGGAATTTTATCACTGGTGAAGGTCCCTTGTGCAGACGCATTTGATGCATTGATAGGTGTCCTGTGGGCAGATATGACTCTCTGCTGGGTTCAATCCATTTTAACTGCTCCTTCCTTGTGGAGCCAGCCAGAACCCTTCCCTTCCGAACTCTTGCCGCTTCCTTTTCTCTGTCAGCCAGACAACTACTGTTATTCCCCGGATCAAGAGACCCCCAACCTGGCTGTCCTGGCAGCTGTGTGGAGCCGTTGCTAGGCTTGGTGTAAACCTAGAAAGACTCCTGGGTGGGAGGCTTGCATGGAAGGAGTCTTGGCCTCGAGGGGGAACTTCTGGTCCTCAAGTCAAGTCAGAGGAAAATCCTCTCTGCAAGGCTTTCTCATACTCCCTCCCGAGGCTGCATTAAGGTATGTTCTGCAGCATGGGGCCTCCTGGTGTTGGGTCTGGTTGCTGAGCCTACCCTCCCTTAGAAGCGCCACATTTCCAGGGCCCTAGGAATTATCATCATAGGCCTACAACGTGGCCCGCAACGCTTCTGCAAGCCTCAGACGGCTGAGGGAGAGTACACACTGCTCCAGCGCCAGCAAGGGCAAGCACAAGATGGTCAGCTTTAGTGTCTCAACCCCAGAACAAACCGTGAATGCAAATAGCTACTAGGGACGGCTGAGAAGACCCCTTTCCATTTCTGCACTGGAACCCAAGTTCCAGATGAACCCGGGAAAAGAGGAAGAAGCGTGGGAGAGAGGAGTCTTAGATCCCAGGCATTGGAGAAGGGTTAGTAGGCGCCCCCAAAGATTTTTGGGAGCTCTGCAGGGAGCCCCAAGGTCTCTGGGGTTGGTGCGGCACCCGCAGCGTTCATGGTAACCACGAGGGGGCGCGCGAGCTTAGGGTCTAAGGTACTCTGTGCATGGGAGGACCAGAGACACTCAGCTCCCACCCAGCTGGTCCCCAGCAAACCACAGCCTTTGAAGGGGAGGGGGATTATTCATTCTCTCTCTCTCTTTCTTTCTTTCTTTCTTTCTTTCTCTCTCTCTCTCTCTCTCTCTCTCTCTCTCTCTCTCTCTCTCTCTCTCTCTCTC
>JAQHUG010000069.1:5777437-5820235 GCA_028555095.1 Dicrostonyx torquatus | reverse complement strand
GCCTTATGTGGGTGCTGAGAACCGAACTCAGGTCCTCTGGAAGAGCAGTTAACCTCAGAGCCATCTCTCCAGCCCCCAGAAGTTCTGCACGCTGAGCAGTGTTTGTCTTTCTTCCTGGTCACTTCTGCGAGGTTTTCATTGCAGTTCTGTGATTCAGTCCTCTCTTTCTCAGCATGTTTCCTGTGTGAGCTTCAGTCTGTTGATTCCACTCTCTGCTGTCCTTGAGACCCTATCTCTGCTGCTGGGTATTTCTCCTGGTTCTCTCTCCCTCAGTGAGCTGTTTCCTCATGATTTTTGGTGATGGATGATTGTGAGTTTATGTTGATAGATGCTCATCTGTGGAAGTCAACTGGCTGTGATAAGAAAGACTTTGTTCAGAAAAAGATCCCCTTCCATCTTATTTTCAGGGTGCCAAGTTTTGTGCTATCCTGAATTCCTGACCACTAGTATACCTGCCCACTGCAGGAGTCACCTCAATGCTAGCTCAAAGCTTAGTCTTATTGTTTTTTAAAAAAGATTTATTCTTAATTATGTGAGCAAGCATGCATGCATGTGTGTGTGTGTGTGTGTGTGTGCATGCATGTGTGTTGTCTATATGTCTCTGTGTGGGCATGTGCATTTGAGTGCAGGGACCCTCAGAGACCAGCGGAATTGAATTCCTTTGGAGTCAGATTTACAGCCCTTTGTGAGCCATGTAACGTGGATGCTGGGAGTCAAATTCAGGTCCTCTGCAAGAGCGATAAGAGCTCTTAACCACTGCATCATCTCTCCAGCCCCACAAAATTCATCTTGCTGCATTTGTGTGTGTGAACATTGATACACAGGGCACTTACATCCCAGTGGTGTGGTTATGCCTTCCACGGTGTCAGCACACTCGGTCCCTTGGAGATTTCATTTACTTGCTGCAATCACAGCTGTGCAAGAGGAACCATGTTTCCCGCAGGTTAGACATGAATATGACAAGACTTGTCAGTGTAGCTTGGCCGCCACTTGCAGAAGTGGAAGGACCAAGAATTCTTGGCTGAGGAAATACCCCCTCAATGTTTCTGAGAGACGTTAACAAAGAAAACCAAATGTACACGGCTGGTGATTACGAACTAGAAAATACAACATAGCCAGGTGATGATGGAGCATGCCTTTAATGCCAGCACTCAAGAGGCAGAGGCAGGTGGACTTCCATGAATTTGAGGCCAGCCTGGTCTACAAAGTGAGTTCCAGGACAGTGAGAGCTACACAGTGAAACCTTGTCTCAAAGGAAAGAAGGAAGGAAAGAAAGAAAAAGAAAGAAAGAAGCAAAGAAAGAAAGAAGCAAACAAACACAAAATATTCACCATGGCAATGAATGTTGAGGTACTTAGGACTAAATCTAACAAAATACCTAAAACTTTTATGAAGCAAAATCCCAAGACACTGAAGAACACAGAGGTCTGGATAGATGGGGTGTTTTGAAAGTCTGTGAGTTGTATCCCTGGATTGGAAGATGCTGCAGGAAAGATGTCAGCTCATCTCAATTTAATTTATAAACATAGAGCAACACAAATTATCCTAGTGTTAGTGGTGGAAGAACAGAAGGCCCTGAAACACAGTGGAGCTGCGGGGGCAGAGTGGGGCCTCCCTACCAAGGATGAAGACGTAGTAAAAAGTGGCACTGAGACAGTGTGCTATTAGCAAAGCAACAAAAAGGGAGTCACGGATTAAGATAGGTTTCTGCCCGGAAACGAAGCCCACTCATTTTGGAGAAGCTGAATTACATTCATGGGGAGATAGACTATTTAATACATGATGGTGAGGTAGATTGTTACTTCTATGGGGTAATAAATCTCTGTAGACATCACATCAAATTCTGCATGGATTAAATATAAAAAGCCAAACTGTCTATTTCTTAGAAGAGGAGAAAAAAAATCTCTGTGATCTCAAGTTGGAAGGAGAGAACTTTTTGAAGCCAAAAACCAAATTTTCCAGTTCTAAAAAATAACAAAGTTGGTCTCATTTAAATCAAGAACTTTGGGACAGGGCCTCCTGCACACTCTACAGCGCTTGCCAAGTCCCCAGTTCATTCCACAGCATTGAAAACAAATAGAACTCTGTTCCAACAAAAGACACCACCCGCTTTTTAGCATTTACTATGGATTTATTTGTGTGGGCGTGGCACACGCTGCAGCATGGGTGTGGTGGCCAGACAACAGCTTGTAGGAGGGCTTCTCTCCTTCCGCCCTGTGGGACCTGGCACTCCAGCTCAGGTCTTCAGGCTTGGCAGCCAGTGCTCCTTCACCGGCTGAGCAATCGCCCTGAAAGACATTATGAATACAGTCAAAGACAAGACACTGACTAGAGAGGGAAAAACCATAACCCTAATAACTGTGAGCTGGCATCTAGAACATACTGAAGAGTTTTACCGTTCAAACATCTTAAATGCCGCAATTAGGAAAGAAAATGATGCCAATGGGCTTTGGCATAAGGGACCCCAAGTGGCCAGCAACCATCTGAAAAACTGCTTGACTTCAGCAATAATCAAGAAATCGCCATTACATACCCACCAAAATACCATTGCTGGATATTAGGCATTTAATATTAATAAATGTTTGCACTTTAAGAAGCGAAAGCTTGTGTAACTGTTTTAAAGAGCAATTTGACAAAATCTGGCAGAGCCCTGCGCCCGACACCCAGTCATTCTTCTCACTGCCGCAGTCCCCGGAGAAGCTGTCATCTGCATAAAGAGACCCTGTACGGGAATGCTCACCACTACCCCAGCACTGTTTGCAATCGCAGGAGAATGGATAAATCATGATAGATCCGGTTGAAAGAATACAGTGAAGCATTCGGAGTAAATGAACAATGGCCCCGTATATCAAGGCAGATGTCTAACTCTACAGTGCCTGAAGGATGGATGCTGCGTGGTGCCATTTATAAAAAGTTTCAAACCATGCAAATGGCTCTTTCTATTGTTTATGGCTGTGATTGCTATACGTATAAAACATGGATGGGAAGTAAACACAACAGAACGTTAAAAATTGATAATGTCAATAAAGTGGGCACATGGGGTGTTTTATTATGTTTCTCTTCCTACTCGACCCAAGTTTTAAAGTCTTTCACTTAAAGAAATCACCCTTCAGCTGTGTGGAAAATGGAATAAAAGGAAGCAATTCCTATGGGTGGCTTTTACAGCAGCGTGCAGGTGTGAGCTGGTGAGTGCCAGAGGAGGGAGGGGCCGAGAGCTGGGGTGGAAGTTCCCTTTGCCACTCTGATGGAGTACCAGAGGCAGAACAACTTTGCAATGAAATGAGGTCTGTTGAGAGCACAGCTTGGGGCACTGTCGATCTAAACAGCAGGATGCAGGCCCTGGAAAAGGCTCAAGTCCCTTGGAGGCATCATCTCATGGTGGGTACCCATGACAGGGGCATGCATTCAAGGAAGGGGGAGGCCAGGAAAGTGTTCAGGGATTTGGCTCATTTTTATAACACTTGGCTCTTGCGGGAAGTCAGAAGCTCCACAAGGATCGCTACGAAGGGCTCCAGCTTACATGCCCTAAAGACATCCCTGTGTGCGCCACCTCTGTACAATCGCACAGGGCCTCAAGCTTCTAAATATGATGTAACTATGGGGGAAACGCTCAAAGTGCTGCAGAGAAAGGATGGCTTAAAATTTTGTCCTGTAATTTCAAGTTTATTGCTGCTTTATTTTGGTTTTATCATATACAACTCTGCAAATGGGGGACGTAAGTAAAACGTTTGAACATATGACCATTTCAAGTACCCTCGTGGGGAGAACATGGAAATCAACTTGGTGGCTTTGTTGGTCCTTTGGTGACCGCTACACCGCTGGTCAAACCCACATGCTACTACATGTCACCACAACAGTGACAGCTATATGCCACCAAGGAGGATGAACGTGTGCAGAACAGTGCATCCCTGGTCTGGCACATGTGACCCCTCGGCTCTTTCCGAGACTGATGCCCGGAAGTCATGAGTAGCACCTCCAACCTGGAGCAAACCAAGAAGGGTCTTCTTTATAAGTGCAGTGACAAACTAAGAACCGTCAAAGCAAACACGGTTCCCAGAGGTGGAGAACAATCACAGCCCCACTGCCTTCTCCTGTCCTTGTGCCAGGCAGGACCCTGAGACCTGGCCCCTCCCCTCACTTAGCAGTCACTAAGTAATGAATGAGAACATTAGGTACCGACAAATGTCTCAAGAAAGAATCACGGGTGGAAAAAAGCGAGGTCCTGAGCCGAGCGGTGGTGGCGCATGCCCTTAGTCCAAGCATTCTGGACACAGAGCAGGTGGATCTCTGTGAGTTTGAGGTATACAAAGAGAATTCCAGGATAACCAGAACTGTTCCACAGAGAAACCCTGTCTCAACAAACCAAAACCAAACAAACAAAGTGAGGTCCTCAGTGATATGTATAGCATTACACGGATTTAGTAAAGAGAAGTTTTGAATTAAAGTCAGACATTTTCTGCAGACACAAAATTTCCTCCTTTGTTGTTGTTTTTGGAGATAGGATCTCATGTAGCTTGAATTCCTTATCCTCCTGCCTCAGCCTTCCAAGTGCTAGGATTAAAGGTATACAGTACTACACTCAACTAAAATGCGTTTTCAATGACTTGCAAGGTGATCATTTAAAATGTGTTTAACAAAGTTATTCTTTGACAATTTTATGCATGTACTGTGGTCATATTTACCCTCATTACCTTCTCTTATGCCACCCCTCCAGTCCTTTCTGACTCCTTCCCATACCATAATCCCTTCCTCCTCCTCCTTCTTCTCCTTCTTCCTTCCTTCCTCCTCCTCCTCCTCCTCCTCCTTCTCCTCCAAGGATCTAAATGAGTTTAATTAGGGTTGTTTCCCTGAGGTCCTGAGTATGGGGTATTTATTGGAGCTTGGGCAGCTGGCCTGTGACTCCACCACCAAAGAAAATTTCTTCCTTTCTGCAGTGGCCATTAGTGACCTGGCCGCAGCCCGGCCAATACTCCTCTAGGAGGGGCGGGGCCTCAGAGCCCCTCCCATATTCATGCAATAGTATTAACCAGCTTGAACTTGTTGACCATACAATTCATAGCAGCATTTTTCCTGGTGGTGGGAAGAGATCGCGCAGGGAGGAGGGGGTCCTGCGCGATGGAGTGAAGGTGATGTTACCGGGTCATTTGGGCTTCTCTTTTGGGTTCTTAGTCTTGTTAATGAGAAACCAACTCAGATTGAAGCTCAAGGACAATTCTATTAACGTTTAAGGGGAAAACATCAGGTCAGGCAAGCTGAGACTTTCAGTAGCTGGGGGAGGAGGAGGGTGGGGAGGAAGCCAGGCCTTTTACATCAGGCATGAGGAGGCACTGTGGGAAAGCTTAGGGTGTGGGTAAGAGCATGCTCAGGCTTTGGTCAGCAGCGCCTGAAAGAATGAGAGACTGCAAGAGGGACAGCTCAGGAAGTGGGCCAGCATAAGAGTACCCCACGGAAGCACTGTAGGGGACCACAGGGGGCAGGGGCTTCTGGGAAGATAAGTTCTAAGGGGATAGTTAGTTCCTCCCAACTCTTAGCATACCTTCAGGTGAGTCAGTTTTCTGGGGTGGGGGGGTATCCTGGACAGGTGACTAAAAGGAATTTATGTGTGTGGGTGTTTTGTCTGTAGATATCTGTGCACCACATGCATGCTTGGTGCCCTTGGAGACCAGAAAAGGGCTTTAGATCCCCTGGGACTGAGTTGCATAGCTATATCCTCTGTGTAGGTGCTGGGAATTGAACCCAGGTACTTAAGAGGAGCAACCAGTCCTCTTAACTGTTGAGTCATCTCTCTAGCTCCCCCTCTTTGTGCATGTTTGTGTATGATACGTGGGGGGGGCACATGAACTACAGCTTGAGTGTGGAGGTCAGAGGGAAAAAAATTGTGGAAGTTGGTTCTCCCACCTCGTGGGCCTTCAGATACTCTCAGGTTGTCAGGTTTGGCCGTAAGAGCCTTTACCCACTGAGCCTTCCTTCTGGTTCAGAGTCTTTTTTAAAACACTGTTTTATTTATTTATTTATTTATTGTGTGTGTGTGTGTGTGTGTGTGTGTGTGTGTGTGTGTATGCAGGCGTGCACATACGAAGATCAGAGAACATCCCGTGGGAGTCTGCTCTCTCCTTCCACCGTCTAAGTTTGAGGGATGGAATTCCAGTCCTCAAGACTGGTGACAAGTACCTTCACCTGCTGAGACATCACTAGTCATTTATTAACACCTTTTTGTTTTTGTTTTCAAGACAGGGTTTATCTGTATAACCCTGGCTGTCCTGGAACTCACTTTGTAGACCAGGCTGGCCTTGGACTCACTGAGATCTGCCTGCCTCTGCCTCCTGAGTGCTGGGATTAAAGGCCTGTGCCACCACCGCCTGGTTCTTTCTTCATTGACTCTTAAAGGAGAACAATAGTATGTGATGTTTTCATCTTTGGGACAGAACAGGTTGCTATGAGGTAGACTCCAGTATTTTGATAAGGAAGAAGTGTTTTTCTACTAATAGGCCTCAATAAAACCCTGAAAGTTCCACCTTATCACATGTTAATAATTTTTTTTGTTTTACAAAGTCTTACTATGTATCTCTGGCTGTCCTGAAACTCACTTTGTAGACCAGGCTAGCCTTGGACTCACTGAGATCCACCTGCCTCTGCCTCCCCAGTGTTGGGACTGAAGGTGCGTACCCCCATCAGTAATTACATGTTAAGGGGACAGTTGTGGTGCTCCCCTTTCTAGAGTTACCACTGAAATGAGAGGTGTGGCCCAAAGCCGACCACAAGGGAAGGATCCTTCCTCAGTGGCCTCCAAAGCTGACAATCCCTTGTAACCTAACTGCTGGGATAAGGCCACTTTATTACTTACTGCATGCACTTTCCTGTATAAACAGAAAATACAAAGCAGAAAACCCAAAATGCCAATATGTCATCTGGAAGTGACTTTTTGGGTACAAAAATGTAGATAATGTCATCTCTATATCCCTGTGTTTTCTGTGGTAAGGTTTTAATTTAAATTCCTCTTTACAGTTTGCCATTCTGAGGGATTATGATGGTCAAGCATGCACCACCTATCTTGAGGATTCACGGAGACCTAGTAAATATTTACTGATCTTAGAAAAGTAAAAGAGGTGGAGACCTGGCGACAACCGCTTTGGAAAACCTCGCTGTGAAGTGGTTCAGGTGCCAGTCTCTTGCTGTGCTGGGCAGGGGTCCTGTGGAGGTAGCTGTGAGCTGGAGAGGGAATCTGTCACTCAGCAGGGTAGAGGTGGGGTCACCCATTGCCCAGAAGCCAGGCTTTTGAGTAAGCCCTTCTTGAGTTCTAAGTCTCAGATACATCACTCACAGTGCTCAGTCTTCTCATCTATATGATGGGAAATAACGTCCTCCTTGCAAGGGTGTCTGTAATCAGTGACCCAGAACTGAAAGTCAGTGAGTCCTCCAGGCACCTGCCTCCTCCATCACCACACTTTTTTTTTCGGGACAGGGTTTCTCTGTAGCACTGGAGCCTGTCCTGGAACTAGCTCTTGAACTCGCAGAGATCCACCTGCCTCTGCCTCCCGAGTGCTGGGATTAAAGGTGTGCGCCATCACCACCCGGCCCACTGCCACATGTAGAATTCAAGATTATATGCCATGTCCTGGGGTCTGGGATGTATAGGATTGTTAAAGGTCGAGAAGGGGCAATGTGGAAAGGGGGAAAGATGGGTTATGCAAAGGATTGCTCTGGCTGAATGCAGGGGTGAAGGGGGCAGCCAAGGCCTGGGTTCTGGTGGTGGCACTAAGTCAGCATAGGTGGAATGTCCTCTGCCCCACCGCAAACACCTCAGTTTCAAATCGCCCTCCTTATGGTGGCCTTACTGGGGCTACTTCTGAGCATTTTCCAGAGCCCCATCTCTACCCAGGAAACTGCCCCCACAGGAGCCCCTTTCTCCCTGCTCGTTTATCTCATAATAACACTTGATGGCTCATTAACTCCATAACATAAATCAACTCAACACTAGTTCCCTCTCTGGGGAAGCTTAGGCCTCCGACCCATCCAGAAGAGCAAAGGGAAGATGAGATGAAGAGACGAGAAAGGCAGATGTCTAGCGTAGCAGTTGTGTCTGCTTGCCCATAGCAAAGGCGTTTTCCTCCAAACACGGGACAGTTGAGGCTCTGATCACACATGTAGCAAATGGCTGAGTTAGACAGAGTCAAACCTGTTTAATTAATGGACTTATCTGAACCTTTCAATTCTCTGCGCTGTGCAAATCTTCAAGGAGACATTTTTTTAAAATAATGAGAACAAAGACAGATTTATAAACTTGCTGGACCATAGGGCTCTTGTTTTCATAACACACCAGCAATTCTCCTCTGAAAGGGGAGCCTAAGAGAAGACATTTCTGCAGCTGGCTTCTGAGTGACCAGGCTATGTAACTGGATTCTCTCGTGTGTGTGTGTGTGTGTGTTTGTGTGTGTGTGTGTGTCTCTGTGTGTGGTGTGTGCACAGGCACACACATGTGGAGCTCAGAGGACATTTTGTAGGAGTTGGTTCTCGCCTCCCAACACACGGATCTTGGGGATCAAATTCTGATTATCAGGCTTGGTATTCGGTGTCTTTATCTGCTAAAAACCTCACTGGCTCCAAAGTATATAAACTAACCCTTTTGAGATTATTGCAGATTCACATTCATTGGTAAGAAATGTTACATAGAAAATTCCTGTACCCTTTATCTACTTCCCCCATGGTAAAACTGTAGTCGCAATATCACAAGCAGGCAATGGTGTTGAGTTTGGATGCAGTGTGGCCATCCAGTCTCCTGCTCCTGCTGCCATGCCTTACCCACCATGGTGAACTGGGTCCTGCAGTATTTGGCAAACCAAATCAAATGCTTTCCCCATAAGCTTCTTCTGCTGAGGTATTTTACCACAGCCACAGAGCGTAGCTAAGACACGTGGGTTCACATGTCTACACCATGATCAAGATACACAGCGCTCCACCACGAGGATCTCCCCTCTGTTCCAGCCCCTGACAGAGCTTTGTGAAACCAAAGAGAGGATGAGGAGAAAGAAAAAATTAAACAGAGGCACAGTCCAGGAAGGCGGGCTGCCAGTGAGGACTTCACAGGCCTGTGGGGGTACAATGGCTGAGCCACCATTTCCCCACGCGATGTGAAAATCTGTCACTACAGCATTTGGAGCTGATCAGGAGTGGGTGGGGGATGGAGGGCTGAGGTGCTGAAACTGGAGGGGACTCCTTGCCCGTCTCTAGTGAAATCTCACTGACTCCACCGCTGACTAAGGAAATATTCTGTCAGCTGACACAAGCAAGAAGAATGATTTGCCTGAAACCTTGGAAATAACAGCCTTTGAGGGGGAAAAAATCCAGATGTGGAGACTTCCTGCTGGCTGGGCTCCAGATCAGGTCTGAATCTTTCCAGACACCAATAGAAGCCTTGGTGAAGTGACCAGTCAGATTTCTTACTAGAGACCCATTCCTTTCTGGCCAGCCCCTCTCAGCGAATGGCACCATCATAGTCATCCCTACTTCCCCTCGGTCTCAACCTCACACCTTGTACATCAGCACTGCCTGGAATCCCCATGGCTTCCACTGAGCCACCCACACGTCTTCATCACCTTTTGATAGATTTCTTGCAAAAACCTCTTAACCAGCTCTCAGCTTCCCATGCCAGATGTCCAAGGGCCGTGAATCAGGATTCCTACTAATCAGGGTCCTGCCCAGCATGCCCTGGGGGCCAGACCTGGGCTGCCGCCTGGTTTTGTATCAGTCACACAAGTGAAAACAAAAACAAAAACTTCTGTTATTAAATGATGGAGGAAAGCCATTATAATGATATTTGGTGACAAAAAATATTACAGAATTTGGATTTGTATTGTCCAGAAGAATGAAATTTTATCAGATATAGGCTATTGATTATCTGTTGACTGACTTTGCTTCCACAGAGATGGGTAGTTGAGGTAGGTAGTGACTGGCAAAGCCTATAATGCTTCCTGCTGGCCTTGGCAGCTCTGCTGACCCATGCCCCTCACCCAGTGGCCTCCTCTCCACCCAGAGTCCCCAAGTCTTCCTTACTTCCAACTCAAGGCCCTGACCACCCTTCTCACTTGCCACTTCCATTCTCCTGTCTTTCTGACATGGGGTCCCCTCAACCCTTTACCCCACTTATAATATGAAGCTCCTTCCTTTCTGCATGACTGCTTATCTGTCTAGAATGTTCCTCTGCTCTTTGCAGAGCTGGCATATTTTGATCTAGGTTTAGTAGTGAATCTTCATTGTTGAATTCAGAATTGGCTAAATTCAGAATTACCTATGTCTGAGTATGTTTCCTGAGAGGATCAACTGAAGAAGGAACACTTAGCCTAAATGAAGGCAGGGTGTGTGTGTGTGTGTGTGTGTGTGTGTGTGTGTGTGTGTGCATATGTGTGTGTGCGTGCGTGTGTGTGTGCACGTGTGTGCAGTAACAGTTGGAGAAGGCAAGCTAGCAGGTCACCAACATAGCCTACCTCCTCCACCCAGCCTCCCTGCCCAATAGGATGTGTTCCGCTAAGCCCTGCCTGCTAGGATGGACTGAGCCCTGTGGAGCCAAGAGAACACTTCTCGCTCCACATTGCTCTGAGGTATTTTGGTCAAGCAATGTGAAAGTAGATCAGACTCAGCTAACTCTAAAGATGCTATTCACTTCTTCTGTCTCTTCCTATGATTCCATCTGACCCCCACTTATTTCCTTCACCACACTCAACTTTGTTTTTCCATTTTGCCTATGCTTAGCCTCCCGTGGGTTTAAAGTAGTGTCTGTGACATTCATCTGATCATAGCTCCATCAGGGCAGCACATATAGTAAATGAATGCATGTTTTCATTTATATATCAATGAATGAAATTGTAAATGAATGAATGAGCTCTTTTTGTGGTCCAAGAGCTGTGTGTCCATTTGGCTAGCAGAGTGACTTCTGCCTCCTAGATCAGCGCAGACCCTGTCATTGCTTTCCTAGTGGTTTTTTTTTTTTCCTCCTCTTGGACTCGTGAATGTTTCTTTCAAAGATGCTGTCTGCCCAGACATTGTTTGCAGGGAACCGCAAAGACATCTGCTACTTAACCAGTTTAGGAAAGACATACTTCCCTTAGCAGGTGAAGGGGCTGCTCCTCCAAGATTCCAGAACACCAATCTATTAAAAAGATTAGTCGTGGCAGCATCTGAGTCTACTGACTGGTATACATATAAAAACTTTCAATTTGCTTTTCTTCCCAAGAAACAGGAAACACCTTCAGCTAATAAACACAGTGGATGGCAGTGTCGTAGGCAGTAAGGCTGAGAGAGAAACACGTGAAAGGTATGTAACTGGGCTGATAGATTAGATGATGTTGGGAGAATAAAGTTCCCAAGTATCAATACCTGGTGTGGGAGAATTGTCTGTATTCTGTCAATCATGTTTTAAATGAACTGATTGACCAGGCAAGAAGTATAGGTGGGAAAACCAGATAGGACGGAGAGGTGGTGCAATGAGAACAGGAGAATTCTGGGAAGAAGGAAGCCCATCCCTCCCTCCCCCCAGTCCTGCCCAGATCACAGAAGAAACAGGATGTGATCTGCCCCGCTGAAAAAGGTACTGAGCCATGTGGCTAACATAGATAAGGATAATGGGTTAACATACGCTGTAAGAGCTAATATGAAGCCTGAGCTAATGGGCCAATCAGTTTATAATCTAATGTAGACTCTCTGTGTGATTTTCTTTGGGACTTGCCGGCTGTGGGAAATGGGCAGGACAGAAACCCCAACAAAGCAGGCCCATCATACTACAAATACCTGGAACAGCACAAGTTTGTACCTGACTGGGTTGTCAACACGGTGACCTCTCGGGGATCCAGGATGGTGGGACAGACAGCGGTCATCTTGAATGTTGCTGGTGGCCAAGCCAGAAAGAGACCCCTGGAGCTCCCACATCAGCTGTTAGATGCTGCCATGAAGAGCAGTGACCGCTTCTGTTGACCCCCCAGGTTCACCCCATGAGTTTGGTCCCACATCACAGGAATGGGGTACAATCTTGTGCTGAGCCTAGAAGAGGTTGTGAGTACTGGATGGAGAGCCAAGACCCCGCATGTGAGAGAAGACCACTCTGTGTGGAGACTGTGGTAGGGAAGGAAAGCAGGGGAAGATGAGAACCGAGAGATGAAACCCTGGTGGACCTGCAGAGGCACGCCAGCGAGACTAACAGCTCCGGCCTTGTTGCCTGAGCTGCAGAGTCCCAAGTGCCATCCATTGTAACGGTGTTGAAAATCTTACTATGCTTTATCCGTAGCTCCCCAACCGCTCTTTTACCCTGAAAACATCAATAGCACCCTTGTGAATGGTAAGTTACAGCAATCTTCCCTGGGTAAAGCTTTTCTCCAGGCTCCTGCCTCAGTGAGCAGAGGCATGCACCCCTGGGGGGCATCCCCAGCCAAGGTATGAACTTGGGAACAAACACAGCTCCTCACAGCATGCCATGCATTCCAAGCGTTAAGGATTATGGATAAATAAAAGAATTCAGGTTTCTTTTCAGAGGTTGCCCTAGAATGTGGTTCCAGACACAGCCAAATTTCCTGACGGCCAATACCGTTCTCCTTTAGAATGCTGTGCCACCACATTTGCAATGACAAATATGGTCTCTGTCTACACCATCCAATAAGGAACCAGGGGCCACATGTGCGTTCCAGGCTCTGGAAATGTGGCTAATACCATAAGGGCAGGAAAGTGTGTGTGTGTGTGTGTGTGTGTGTGTGTGTGTGTGTACATTGTTCCTTGTTTAAACATGGCCTCTAGTTAGACAGAGGTAAGTCACAATCCAACAGCTATTGTTTAATCCACAAAATGCCACAATATGAAAAAATCATCTCCACAGGAGCAGTGATGAGGGACCTATGAGGCTGCTTCCTGCTGATGTCTGTTGGTGTGGAGGACGGAATCCTGACCAAATCAGTCCGCATCATCTGTATCATCTATATCCTTTAACAGCAATCCAATAAATGACCGTTTCCCTCTCAGGGGCCTGAGAGCCTTTTTGTTCTGTGTTTCAGAAGAAATTGAAAGCTGAGGATGTAGCCCAGTTCTTGTCCACATAAGGCCATAAACCCTACACACACACAAAGAAATTAAAATAGGGCTGAGGAGATGGCTAAGTTGGTAAAGTACTTGTTATGAACACATGAAGACCTGAGTTTGATCCCCAGATCCACCTAAAAACAAAGCATGTGGTGACACATGCTTTGAACCTCAGCACTGGGCAGTAAACACAGGAAGACTCTTTGGCCAGCCATTCTCCTTTACTAGATAGGTTTCAAGCCAGGTGTGAAACCCTGTTTCCAAAAAAAAAAAAAAAAAAAAAAAGTTGATTGGGCCCTGAGAAACAACAGTTAACCACTTGCACACGCGCACACTGACTCACACCGACTCACACCTGCCCAAGAAATTAAAAATAAAACTCTTCTAACTCAGGGCATCTCATCTTTGGCACTTTGACTTTCAGGGCCAGATATCCTTCCACGTGGGGGCTGCTCATCACACGCCTGTAGCGGCATCCTTGGCGTCTTCCCACGAGAACCAGAAAAAAAAAATCCACCCACCTCTAGGCAGGATAACCCCAAACGCTCCCAGATATTGCTGAACATCCCTGGAGTGGGAGTAGGAAGGGAGAGCCTCCGTTCCCCCATGAGAATCCGGTCTGTAGCTGAATCTCAAGTCCACCTCCTCCGGCCTCCTCCAAAGGAAAAGCAGCAGTGTATCCGCGGTCCTCCCTCCTTCCTCCATCCTAAACAGAGACGGCTTTTTTTAGTCACTTTCCCAGACTCTGATTCACAGATATTGATGGAGGCATCTAAAGATGAGCCTGGAACCATTTGGTTGGGAGCGACCGTCTTGCCTTAACTTACCTATTTATAGAGGTGCTGTGGGGGAGGGCAGACACAGCCGAAGTGTCCATCGTAGGCGCCCCAGGGGCTCAGCACCAAACGGAGCCAGCCTGTTTCCCCATAAACTGACTCAGATCTTTGTAAACCAGCAAACTGCTAACTTACAGAATGAGGGGAGCAAGTGAGTGGGTGTACTTTTTGACACAGGGGAATTTGTCTCTTCCCATCCCCCCATCCCACCTTTGCATTTGGTCTTTATTGCGGACACAGTGAACTTAATAAAAATTATTTCCTCAAATACACACTTTTGCGAGTGTTTTCCTTCAAATTTACTTTATTTATGCATGAATGCCCGTGTGTGGATATATGCGTGTGAGTGCGGGTGACCAGATTCCCAGGAGCTAGAGTTGCAGCTGCCCTGGGTCCTGAGAGCCAAACTGAGGTCCTCTGCAGGAACTACTGGCACGTGCTGCTGCTAACCACAGGCCCATGTCTTCAGCTTTTACCTAGACCCTTGAGTCAGAAGCCAGAGTGTCATCCTTGCACCAACACCCGCCTCCCTTCATCATCACACCTCACTAAACACTCGGAGTTTCAAGTTCTGTCTGTTTGAGCCTCCCACCCTCCTCCTCCCCTTCCCTGGGTGTTTATCAGCCTTTCAGCTTGTCAAAAACATGTCCGGGATGGATTCCGAGCTTCTGCTCACATCTGGCCCTGTGTACACCCATGCTCCACCTCCTTCTGTCCGAGTCAGTTTCGGCATCATTACCTAAGAAGGCCTCAGGAGGCCCAACCAGGTTGACGTCTCACAGCACCTGGAGATCCCGCTGTGCTTGGTTAGGTCCCACAGTGCAGGCCACGAGCAAGATGTGATCACACAGACCTGGAATGTGTACGCTTCAAGGAAGATACTGCCAACAAAAGATGGATCTGGGATCGTGCAGGTTTGTCCCCCATGGCTAGGGGACAATTGGAGGCAATGGAGGAAGGGTGACCTAACAGACCAAAGGTGGCTCCTGCTTCTGCCTCCATCACACTTGAAATGGTTGAATCCACTTAAATCATTCTCCTGTGCATGCGTATAGTTTTTCTTGTTCGTAGCTGCATTCTCAATGCCCGGCCATCGAAAAAGGAAGTCTTCTGTCACATAGTAGGTCATAATTAGCTTCTGCTGAATTAAATGGAACTGAACAGGGTGATGTTGGGAGAGCAAGCCTAGGGAAAAAGGACCCTGAGGTCCTACTGAGAATGTGCTTGTCCCTTACTACAGTTGAGACTTGAGATTAATTTATGGATTGAATGCCAAATTTATTCCTTTGATTTTCCTTTTCCTCTTATCAGTTCAGACTCCTTTTGTGTTGGAAATAGACATGCCTTACCCTGTCCCCTGCCATTTCAGTTATCAAGATCACATTACTCACCGTCTAAAACAATGGTCACCATATCTTGCTTAATAAAGTGCCAAAATTCATCCTTACTGGATGGCGGCAGAGCAACCTGACTATAACGGGTCTTCACTTAAAGCTTCCCACTCCACACTTGTCCTCCCATTCTGTCTACCAGTCTCAGAATAAATGTTCCTCATCCTATGCTCTTGAGGGATCTTTTTTAGATCTACTGCCCACATATATGAGAGTTCACTGTACACCAGGCATGCTGCTACATTTTGTGGCTACAAAACCAATCTGCTGTGTGCTTGACTTCCAGAAGCTTGCGAGGGAGATGAACTCATGACCAACTGTAAAAGTCTGAAAATATGAGGGCGCAAGGTTTGGGGTGCCATGGAAGTACGACAAAGAGACATCTACTGGTCCTTGAGGGCTGGTGGTAAAGCAATGTATGGTTTGAGACTGGAAGCTTGGCTGGAGGAAACTGGAAAGGGAACAGGCAGAGAACAGGCCAGGTGCTGTGGAAACGAAACCATCAAGCATGCAGTGGTTGGGTGGAACTGGATCAAGATGTTAAGGGGTGTGGCCAACAGAAGACAGGGAGACAGAAGCCAGTCCATGGAAGGTTCTGAGCACTGTGCTAAGATTTCTCTTCATGCAGTTGCTGCCTCCTCCTCATGAATCACGTCAGTCCTCATTAACCTCTGTGTCTGCCTTGCTTCTCCTCTGAGCTACTCCAAACATTCTGAAAACTCCCATTACGTGCTGTACTCCTATCCACAGGAAAGGGATTAGATAGGAGGGCACAACAGAAGCCAGAGATCTCAGGGCTGTCTCTGAATTCTGTCTGTCAGAACACACTACTCTGTACTTAGGTTCCCAACCCAACGTATTTTCAACATAGTTTTCCCCAATAGACTCTATGATTCAAATTCACCTTCCAACAAAACGAGACAATTGAAGAGATTATTAGTGCTTCCCTAGCATCTGACTCCTGGGTTCTACTTCTGTCACAAGGGGTGTCATAGACATTCTTATGCAAACCTAATTAGAAAATAGATGTCATATTTTCTGGCTTTTCTGGTGAATAGTGCAGCTATGAGTATTTCTTTAGCGAAGGAATATAAGTAAGCGATGAGAGGCTATAAGGAGCCTTCTCGAGAGACCCTGACTCTTGCTTGCTCCCCCCCCAGAGTCTCGTGTACACCAAACAATGTAGGCAAAGATGATCTTGAACTTCTGATCCTCCTGCCTCTGTCAAATTCTGGGAATACAGATGTATGGTACCACATCCCTTGTATGTAGGGGAGAGGATCAAACCCAGTGCTTTAGAAATGCTACACAATGAATGCCACCCCCAGTCCTCTTTAAGCCATTTTGCTCCATTCCTTTCTCCATCTACGGATGCTGGACCCCAAGTACCAGTATCTGGTTCCATCAGAATAGAGATGTCAGGAGCCTGGATCTTTATAGACTTTGTGGAACAGAAACACGGTAATAGTTCTAGAAGTTTAACAGGTAGAGAACTAAACTTGAATTGGGTTTAAGCCACTGATACTCAGTTGAATACAATCCCAACCAACACAGGAGCTACCCTTAGTCTTTGAGCTGTGAGAACTTACTAATGCTCTTTCCTCAATCTCTCTAAGACCTTAGTTCACTAAGGTAGCAAATTCCATTTGGTTTTCCCTCATGTTTCCTCTCAAATGCTCCCCTTTCTACAACTTCCCCAGCCCTCTTGAGCTTACTGTTTTCCAAACCCCATCTCTTTCCCTACATCCAGGACTGCGCCACCCCAGATTCCAGAATATCATTATGTTCACCATGTCATTCCTCACCCTCAAACCCCCGCCCCCTTCCAAATGTGGGCTTCACTTATGCTCAATAGGACGATATCATAATCTAGTCTCCTGGATTTTTAGTTTCTCCTTCCTCTGATGATTGTTCCCAACACTAAGCTCCAGTATAGGCCACTTTCTCTGAACTTTCTCACCTATGATGTTTTGCCGATATCTTTCAGTCCTGGCTTTACATTAGAACCGTCTGGGAAGTCACTGATCAGGACTGATGCCCAATGGATTGGCATGCAGTGCAAAGGCATCATTTTCATGGACCCACAGAAGAGCCCTGGGAGATGCTGAAAACGTTACTATCACTCTACAGCAGAGAGAGGAAGAGGCAGGAAGTTTAGGGCATCTTTCCTGGCCTGTGAGTAGAGAGTCAGATTCCAGTGGTGAGGACTTCCTTCCACTCCAAGTCTTGACTCTATTACAAATTAAAAATAATTTTCAGTAGCATGGTACAAACCTGCCAACAAGTCACAAAGTACAAGTGAAATATTAAATACTATCAATTCCTGGCCATCACCCCAAACTGATAAAGGAGTAATTTTCTGGGAATGAGGGTCTGAGTACACTCTCGTTCACTTTAAGTTGAATCAAATTATCTCCTAGGGACCCTGATGGGAAACCAGGTTGAGAATTGCTTTACCAAGGTGTTCCCACCTGTCTTCCACCCATTTCCTTAGCCCCTTTGTCCTCCTTCACTTGGGGTTCAGCCCATATCATCCCTTTGTAGACCAGACCTGTGTAAGCCTTCCCTTTCCCAAATGCAGGTGACACAACTTGTCCATCCCAGCTAAGCTGGCACATGTTTTGCTCTTCAGTTTGGACCTACCTCCTCTTGGCTTTATGCCTCTGGATCCTTGGCAGACTTTGCACATTTCATCATTTGCTGCTCAGCTACCTCCACCTCTGCTCCAAATAGCAACAAGCACAGTTGCTCCTCTAGCGGAAAGCAAGGTTTAAACTCAGGGTCTTGCCAAGTGGTATTCCTGAATTTGTGGGTCGCCCTAAGCAACCCCACAGCCAGGAGAATGTGGTTAGTGGTTAGCGGTTCTAGAGAAGTGGAGGAAGGGAGCTTATGCCGCTCTCCCAGGATCTCAGGTATGAACATGGGAGTCAATCAAATAATGACGGAGGTGATGACATCTCCAAGAATCTAGTTGGATCTGTGGGCAAATAGATGCTGAGAGCAGAATGTGAACAGAGCCTGGGATAATAAAATTTGGTGGTGGTCAAGGATCAGAAAATGGGAAGAGAACAATTCAAGCAGAGGTGGCATTGTGTCAGCTGAGGTTGCTAAAGATGGACAGAATGAATAGATAGTCTCCTGGAACTTAGGAGCCATGGCGCTACCGCTTTGCATAAGAGGCTGTCAGACAATGGAGTTAATGTTACTTTTCTGTTACTGTGACAAGACCCCATGATCAAGGCCGTCATGGTGAAGAGTACAGCCACAAGCAGGCATGGCGCTGAAGCAGGGGCTGAGAACACACACCTTCATTAACAAGTATGAGGCAGAGAGAGCTAACTGGGAGTGGCGTAAGCTTTTAAAACCAAACCAGGTGCTGGAGGTACAGGCCTTTAATCCCAGCACTCAGGAGGCAGGCAGATCTCTGAGTCTGAGGCCAGCACAGCCTGTTCTACCAAGTGAATTTCAGGACAGTTGGGGCTTCGCAGAGAAACCCTGTCTCAAAATAACAAGCAAAGCAAACAAACAAATAAAACCTCCAAGTCCGGCCCATAGTGACACACCTCCTCCAACAAGGCCACACCTCCTAATCAACTCTACCAACCGCAGGACAACTATTCAAATGAGTGAGCTTATGGAGGGCCTTTCTCATTTAGACCACCACACTTCCGGGGAGGGCTGGTTGGAAGGAGAGGGCCTGTGGTTACCTAGAGCACTTGTACCAGCTATAGCAAATCTCAAGAACAGACTGCTCTGTCGCCTGCTCCTGAAGCTCTGAACCAGTCTCCAGTGAAGCTGAGACTGTCAGTAGGTCTCCACACCTCTGCTGAAATCAAGTTACTCACTATAAAACAGGTGGTTAAAGAAGTCCGGAGCTGGGGGTGGGGGAGGAGTGCCCTCTTGCCTTGATTCAGGCCATGCTGGAATTAGAAACCAGTTCTAATTCCAAACCTGGGGCTTTTCCTTTTTAACTTGGTTGTTGGTATTAATCTCTCTGCCTTTGCAAGTCTAAGAACAAGGGCTTGGGAAAGCAAATCTTTTTTTGGAGTTTAAGGGTAGCTTGGTCTACACAGTGAGTTCCAAGCCGTTCAAGGGTACACAGTGAGACCCTATCTCAAAAACAGAAACAAAACAAAAATACCCTAATAACAAGTCTTGGGTGGATGGCTTGGGGTGGGGGGCTCTTTTCCTGGCTTTCCTGCTTCTGTGAGGAGGCCCGTGTCATCCAAATTCTTACCTGAGTCATTCTGATTCTTCCACATGAATGTGAACTGAAGATCATCAGAGAAAGGCAGAAGGCAGCAGAGATGAATGAGCCAGAAGCAAACACTCTAAATAGTACTCAGACCTGAATTCTGTCACCTTCTTCAGTTACAGAGCCAGCCCAGCCAGTGACTAGAGGTTTCTGTATTCCAAACCACCTTCCGGGCATCTCCAGTGTGTTTCAATGCCCACCGTGTGCACATGCCCAGCAGCTTCACTTCCTCATTCCCATGTCTTTTTGCAACCAGCCCAGTTTCCTGGGGTCACCTGAAAGAGACCTCGAAAATGGCAGGAGAAGCCCTAGTAGCACTCAGGAGGCAAAGTGAGGTGTGGCTGCCCCTCCCCACACTGAGAAATCCTCCATCCTCACCTCATAGTCCCAGAAGTTTTAGAGCAGAGGACCCTTTAGACCCCTAGAGATTTTCAGTAGATACTAAGACAGTCTTGGGGCAATGTGGCCAAGAAAGGCTGGGTACAAGAGACAGCTAGTTAGAGGCCTGTCTATGGAGAGAGCTAGCAGCTGCCCCAGACACTGCTGTGGGCCTCAGTGGGGTCAGTCATTTCTATGACAGTAAACACCGGCCTTCCTACACAACAGCTCACTGGGCAGACTGTGGGCCTCGTACTTCTTTGTCTCATTTTCACGTATTGCCAAACACACCATTGCAGTCTCCCTCAGGGTGGAGGAAAGGTGGGATGTCCCTTCCAGGGGCTGGGTACCTTGAGACGTATCCTCCAGATCTGCATAGATAGCCATCATCAATGGAACAAACTCCTAGACTTTAGAAGGACCCCAGACTTTAAATAGAGACTGTGCTTTCATTTCCTGGCCACCCAGACCCAAATAATCACACAAAACTATATTAATTACAATACTGGCCAATGGCTCAGGCATATTTCTAGCTAGCTCTTATATCTTAAATTAACCCATTTTTATTAATCTGTGTACCACCATGAGGGTGTGGCTTACTAGTAAGGTTCTGGCATCTTTCTCCTTTGGTAGCTACATGGTGTCTCCTTGACTCCACCTACTCTCTCTATTTATATCTCTGTTTGGATTTCCTACCTGGTTTTACTCTGCTAAGCCATTGGCCAAAACAGCTTTATTCATCATCCAATAAAAGCAGCACATATACAGAAGGACATCCCACATCACCAGACCTTAGCACAACTGACTCCATGATGGAAGTACCTTTCAGGTTATAAAACTTGGCACATTGACAACACCACCTGCTGAAACTAAAACAAAGGTTTAATCCATCAATGTCCATTGTTCCGGGAAAGTCTCTGAATGTATTTTGGCTTCTGTAGTCCCGCTTCTGACTAACTGTTCTTGTTAACTGAAGTATGTCAACCTAGAACATGGTTTTTGTGCTTGAAAGCTGAGCTTACCTTGAGAAAGAGTCAGGGCTATACCGAGACCCCAAACACCCAGTGTTGTTACCAGCCTTCTTCTTCTTCTTCTTTTTTTTTTTTTTCCCCGAGACAAGGTTTCTCTGTAGCTTTGGAGCCTATCCTGGAACTAGCTCTTGTAGACCAGGCTGGCCTCGAACTCACAGAGATCCACCTGCCTCTGCCTCCCAAGTGCTGGGATTAAAGGCATGCACCACCACTGCTCAGCGTCACCAGCCTTCTAGTAAAGACCTTCTATTGGCTTAGACTGCTGTCTGAGTGGGCTTCTCTGGTGGGAACAGCAGTCAGCCGCACCACCGGTTTTCTCAGGAGATGTGGTGTGCACAGATGATGCACAGCTTGCAAAGCTCAGCTTGGAAGCCTTTTCCTGAGCACCCACTGTGTGCCTGTTGGCATAGCTAGGCCACAGAGAACCTACCACTCCAAGGACAGAAAGAAATGTCTATTGAAGATCAAATTGCAAAGGCCATCTCTGGGGGGACAGAGAGAAGCAACATGGCAGAAAAGTGAGTCAGCAAAGTGGGGTCTTTGAGCACACACAGGCTGTTTAAATTGGCGGGGGACTAGATGTCCTGTCCACAACAGGTGACCTGGCAAAGGAAACCTTTTCTAGCAAACAGAAGCCCACCATTAGGCTCTTGTCTACACAGTAACAGTCCTTCTGTTTACCTAGCTAAAGTCATTCTGTGAGGGCATTTTCACCAGTGCTATCACGGGTGTTTGGGGCCCTAATGTGGAAGGCCCACTCCAGCTCTGAGGAGATTTATCCCAGAAGGCTGCATGCCTGACTCAGAGAATGGCAATCCAAATGACTAAACCAGGAGCTCCTTCCCGGTGCTCAGAGACCAATGACATAAAAATCCTACAACCATGGCGACCAGAGGCCCACACCAAGGAGTCAACTTTTGATCTGGGTTTGGGGGAGGAGGTGCGTGGAAATAGATGTTCAAAAGCGGGATTACTGATCTCTGTTCACAAACACGTGTGTGGTGATTGTGCCAGGCGCTGTGCCAGAAGCAGTACCACAGGATCCCTGTAGGGGTCCAGGTGGGGAACCCGGCAAGCAGATGAAGGCCACAGCTTAATGGGCAGGGGAAGAATGGTGTGGGTAGATGTTCAGACCATGTAAGCTTGGCGCACATCTTGCTGGAAAATAACCGTAGAGGGAGGGAGAAATCCAGATCACCACACCCAACCATTACTATTCCTACCACCCCTTGACTGGACTTGAGTCCAAATGACTTAGAGCTGCTTTGCTAAGGGAGCGACACTCATACAGGGGCTGATGGACGGTATGGAAGGAGATTCTACAGTACCATCTTTGGAGGGGACAGGACCCTCAATGTCATTGTTCCTCAGATGTCCCTTGACCAGTGACCCAAATATGTCACCAAAAAGTGGGTGTACAGTGGAGAAGGTAGGTTCACCCACAGTTGAGAGAATCCCTTGTTGGGTAGGAGCAGGAAGAAGGTATACCATTTCTTCAGCCCTGTGGAGGGAGGTGATGGTCAGTCTTCATTACCGACTTGATTGGATCTAGAAGCACCCAGGAAATGCACCTCTGGGTGTGACTTGAGGATGTTTTCACACCTAAGAGATAAGACACATCCTGAATCTGCCTGGAACAGCCCCATGAACCGGGTCCCAGACCGATTGAAAAGAGGGAAAGAAGACAGCAATGGCAGCCATCACCTCTACATCCTGACTTGTGACCCCCTCCCACTGCTACATCTTCCCTACTGTGATGGACTGTCAAACCATGAGCCAAAGTAAGTCTCTCTCTTCCCTACATTCTTCTGTCAGAGCAAGGAAAAAAGTAATTAAATGAAAGGGAACCACGCCTCACTTACAGTCAAGGACATCCTGGCTCAGGGAGAGAAAGGGGACTGGTGGAGGTTGAGCCACACAAGTCCCCAGAGGTCAGATCGGGCATGTCTATTCCAAATCCTGTTCTTAGTCTGGAGACAGCTGAGTTTGGTTCTGTGGCAAACGAGTCTCCGTGGTCAAGAGGAAGCTACCTGGCGATGTGAGAAAGCTCATTCCTTCCTTTACCAGAGGACACGGGGACAGGCAGACAGAAACCTTGGGACACAAGTTACATGCTTCTCTGGCAAGAGTGAGCAGAGGTGAGCAGCATTTAGAGTGGAACGAAACAGTAACCTCTGGAACCTCTTCATTAGGCTCCTGAGAGCCTCCGGAGAAAGGGGAGGGCAAGGGTCATTTCAACATTTCAATACCCGGCCTCACTCCCCACCTATCATCCACCCCGCAGGACCCGCAGCAAACCCCCTTTTGCCTCAGGGGAGCTCTGCGGTTCAGCTGCCACCTCCCTGTCTTGGCCCACAGCCCTAGGCTAGGCGCTTGCTGTTTTGATCTGGTGGAAAGAGACTGAGTCAAGGGCTCAGACTGGGAAGTGCAGACACTAAGAATCTTTGAGGTCGGGGCTTCCCCTTAGCCTGCTCCGCCATCCCCAGCTTCTTTCTACTGGCTTGTCCCAGAAGTCTGAAGCAAGTAGCACTCAGAGAAGTCGGTCACTTTTTTTGGCCCAAAGGATTCTGGAACTTACTACAGCAACCCGATCCTTAGACTTTCCCAAATCAGTCGACCTTCTAAGAGGAGGCGCCCTCTTAGACCACACGCCAGAGTATGTCCAGCTCATCCTCCGCCCAGGGGTGGGGAGAACCTCAGGCAGGGGGGATGGATCCCTGCGGGTTTCCTCCACCCGTAGGGCGGGGCACAGTTGAAGGAGAAAGGGCAGGGTGTCCCTGATTTCGGGAGGAGCATCTACCGCTCTGGCCCCAGAGCTGCGCTGGACCCTCGGGTGGAAGGGAGGTGGGCGGACTAGTCTGTGGCGCCGAGTCGCGGGTGGTGAGAGGAAGCCAGTTCTTCAAACCCATTAGGAAGTTATATCCTGACTAGAACCTACCCTGGGCACTCGGACTCTAGCGCACACAACAGCAGGTCCGTGAAAGAATCTTAACGCGGGACCCACCCACCCGAGGGTAGACAGACCCAGATGTGGCGCGCGTACATGTGTGTGTGTCCGTGGGTGTCTGCGCGTGCAAGGCGAAAGGGTCTCGGCGTCCCCCGCACTCTCTCTCCCTCTCTCTCTGGGATTCTATAATTTGCCTTCCTTTGTTCTCAAAATAGTACGCGAGCGCTGCCGGCACTGCTCTCGGGAGGGGTGGGGGCTGCTGCGCGCTCAATAACGCGCAGAGTTAGCTGCAGGGTTACAAACAGTCTCTCCTGCTCCCCCGGCCTGAATTAATGTGTTACTATTTCGGGCGAGCCAGTGTTTCCAGGGGAAACCTAATGACGCAATGACGTCAATGCAGGTCAGCAGCAGACTCTCCGGGAGGGCGGGCGGGCTCCCGGCTTTCAGGCTCCGCGCAGTCTGAGGGCGGGAGGGTGCCGGGGAGGTGGTGAGGGAGGCAGGTGCGGGGGCGCAACAGCCCCAGCCAAGCCCAGAGACCGGAGGACACCCCCTCTCAGCGCTCTGCCACGGGCAACTTCCCATTGCCGGGGACGGAGTTTCTCCGTTGCCCACGGACATCCAGGAGGAGGTGTGGAGGGCAGGGTAACCCCCACTCCTAATCCACATCTATCCAAGGGAAGCCAGAGGAGCCAGCAGGTCCGGACTCGCTGAGGGGGCTCCACGCGGGGCCTCCCACGCACAGGTACGCGCTGGTCCTCTGGGTGTCTTCAGTTTGGGAGGGAGTCACACTTCCGTCCCTCTCCTCTCCGTCCTGGCACCATAAATGGGCATTTGGGGAATGAAAAAGGAATTTTTTAGGAGGTACCCTTGCGGCCCGTAGCACTCCCTCGCTGTGGGCCTAAGGACCAACTGCTCCACTTCAACATCTTCCCCCGTCTTAGACTAGAATTAGGGTTCCCTTGCTGGTTGTGCCTCTCTTGGGCTCAACATCTGAGGCCCAGACAGACACAAAGCAGGAGGGACGTCCAGGCTACACAGGCTAGGGTGATGCTGGACAGGTACCTTGGTGACTGGTGGGAGCCAGTGCTGGTGTTTAGAGTGAACAGAACTGCTTGGGTGTATTTGGTGTGTGCACCTACTCTATGTGCAAATGTGTCTGTGTCACCCTTGTACTTGGGAACGCCTTATGTATCCTTCCTTGCTTTGCATTCGTGGCCTCTTCCCTGAGTGCAGAAGGTCATAGAGAAGCTCAGGGTCCTTTCCCTGCTGGGCCCCGACGGACGGTTGGCCCAGATTGCACCTTGCTCCCCGGAGGATCCTGGCCCGCTTTCCCCAAGCTGACCACAGCTTCAGACGTCTGCATACTGTTCAAAGCTCAACCTATCTTCCTGTCCCAACTTATTCGTGCGCTTCTTTTGAGGATAAGTAGAAGAGGGGGATCGAGAGGAAATTCCTTTCTACCCGCCCCCTCTAACTGGTGGCAAAAGCGCTACCTCCTCGGGGCTCCTCCATTTAGGCCGCGGCTCTCCGATTTCAGCACCATGGTATGGACAGTTCCAGGCCGGCTCCTGCATAGCCTGTTCCTCTTTCCGTGCCAATTCTGGGAGTCAGGCCTGGGAGTGAGCGACTCCTGGCCCCAGCCTACCGCCGCCGTCCCGGGCCTTCTCAGTTTCTAACTTGTTCCAGAACCCGATTCTAGATCCTTCTCTCAGCCCCTCAACACACACCACCACACAGGAGTCTTCTGTGTTTGGTAGCCAAAAATTCTGGGCTACATTCATGGGATAGGCGATTCTAAAGAGAGACTACCTGCAAAAGCTCTCCTTTTTAAAATTCAATTTGTTAAGTGAATCAAGAGTTTTCCACTCCCTGAAAGGCAAGCCAGCCCTCTGAAAGCAGAAGGGTGGGAATGGGGAACCTTTAAGACACGCCCCCTCCACTCTCACACCCCCTCTTTGGTCTCTTTTCCTCTAATCCAGGCTTCCTTGGGTCTGAGGTCTGGGGTGAATCCATTCTGCCACCAGTGGTCAGAAGGTTCAGATGATGTCATGGTTCAGGAGCTCTGTTTGGAATAATACTTGAAGAGGTTCTTATGAGAGTGTGTCCTGGGCTTTTTTCTTTTCTTTTTTATCTTTGTAACAGAGTTCTATGCAATTCACACTTACTAGGCTGTGACCACTCAGCAAGCTGGAGACAGCAGCACACACACCCCAGCATAAGTGGAGTCCAGGGTAAAGGATAAAGCAATGGGGCCTGTAGCTCACTCCATTTTGGCTGTCATGACCAGTATAGCGATGTGAGATCATCCCAGACAAAACTTAGTCCTCCCTTTCAGGAGTCTCCTTGTCATCTCAGCTCCCCCTCCCCCTCCGGAAGCACCTGTAGGACATCCCAGTTGGCCCGGGGATGAGCAGAAGAAACAGGGAAAAGTTGCCTCTTTCCATCCCGTTCCACCCTGTTTCAGAGACAGACAGAGCACGTTCCACCCTGAGCTTCAGACAGTTCTCTTCATTAGATATTCTCTCTGGTCAGTAAAGATTAGGCCACCATTGTCAGCTCTGACCCAGGGCAGATTCAGGTGTTGCCATTGCACTGCCAAGGTCAGCAGCACAGATGAGGTCTGGCCTTGGGGAGGTGGTCACCCCCCTACAGAAGCTCTGGGGCCTGAAGTGGGCACACATGCTGTCAGCAGGAAACGACCTTTCTTCTGAAAAAGCCATTGTTCTGTTTGCTGCTGAGCTACCAGGGAGAGGCAAAGAAAAGACCCCCTGGCTGGGAAAGAGGAAAGGAGTGACAGCCATCCCAGTCCAGGGGCACTTCTTTTTCACGCCCCAGCTCCTATGAAATCCTCAGTGTTCTTAAAGGCACAGGGAAATGACTGTTCTCCAAAATGAATTCATTTCATAACAGAAAAGCCGTGTGTGACCAGGTTAAAGAGGCAGCAGTGTGGACATGCATGCACACAGTAAGAAGATGTGCCCTCAACTAAAGGTCAATGAACTCCCCAGAGTCTTTCAGCCAAAACTCTCTTGTCTCGGTATACTGAGCTGCTGTCATCTACCTAGCCCCATTTCTGGCTCCCTGGCTTCCCTCCATCTTCAGTTGGGTAACATCTGGCTACGGCCTCAGGGCAGAGTGGCTACACTCAAGCAGGTACAAGGCCAGGCTTCTCGAGCTATTCAGAGCAGGGACCCCAAGGAGGAGTCAGGGAAGGTGACTGACCTCAGGGTGTTGGAAGTCAGCACATGGCAGAGAGAACCCTGTGGCTCTCCTTGCCTGACTGCAGGCATGACAAACCAGAGCAGCTTCTGGTCCTCATGGCCAGGTGCTCTATAGGAAGCTGAACTGATAGAACACCAGTGCCAGCGTAGGCCTCAAATGCTCCCTTCAGCCCCATGCTAATGCTTAAGCGGTCTTCTTGACGAATCTTGGATCCTCCATCTGCATGAGGGGAATTACTGACACCCACAGTTTAGAGTAGGCTTGTTCTAAGGGTGCCTGGCCACCACTGTGTTAGCATATAAGATTTGGCTGGGAGACCTGGTTCCTTTATTCAGAAAATGCCTGGGATCTTTACAGTCTGGCACAGCCTGGCCCTTGAGGAAGGTGAATCCTGGTCAGGTGGTAACTTTTCTGCTGCCTGGTGAAGATTTATTCTCACCAGAGTCTTAGCCTGTGCCTGTAGAAAGAAACTTGGGCTCCAGTGATTGGAACCAGACTTCTCTCCTCTCCCTGTGTCAGAGAGCCTTCCATGGAGGCATGGATAAGGAATAGCTAGCTTCAGGTTGGCCAAAGCCACCCCAACCCAGCCTTGCATCTCCCAGCTCTCTAAATAATGGATGGGATAAGGGGTCTTACACACAATTGCAGTGGCCTGAAAGTTTGTTCTTAGGGTTTTCTCACCTGAAGGATTGCATACAAGCTGCCGTTCACGCTGTCTTCCAGCTAGAGCCCAGAGCCCAAGGGCACTGAGACAAGATCCACATGATCAACGACAAGGTCTCTTGTCGGTTTCCCTATGTGCCCCCATGAAGCACAAGTCTCATGCGTGGCAGCCTTTGGATTCTGCACCTCTTAGGAGATCTACAGTCCTGCGGCATCACTCCACCTAAGAGTGAAGTGGACCGGGGGGGGGGGACTTCATTTCAGCAGAGAGAAGCAGTGCTCACACACAACGCTTCTGCTTTCTGCAGAGCGCTGGTTCTCAACCTGCGGGTTGCCACTCCTTTGGGGGTTGAACGACCCTCTCATAGGGGTTACCTAAGACCATAGGGAAACATAGACATTTACAGTACAATTCATACCAGTAGCAAAATTGCAGTCATGAAGTAGCAACAGTAATGGTTTTTTTTTTTTTATGGCTGAGGGGTCACTGCAACATGAGGAACTGTATTAAAGGGTCAAAGCACTAAGAAGGTTGAGAACCACTGACCCAGAGGCTGCAAGTGCAGGGCCAACATGGCCATTGGAAGAGTAGTTGTGTGACTCACTCTGTCTCATCTCTCTTGTCTATGTAACCTTGGACAAGTCCTGTCATTGCCAGCATGAAAATGGACGAAGCATCTATCAATGCCCTTCTTGGGGCCCTCAAATGGTGAGCTGTGGTGAAGACAAGAATGTCATGGGGACATGTTAAACCAAGTCTCACAATCAGGTGTGTTTGGTAGTAGTGTGTTAGTCACTTATTCACAGCCCAGGGCTGGAAGACAGTACATGCCATGCAGGGCCATGTGAGGCATGCACTCAGAGCTCCATCCAGGGATTTGTGAGATGCAGGCTGTATGGGGACAAGGTGATGGGTGTCTCTCGAAGGACTGGGTGGGCTTGTTTAGACAACCTCATGGGCTGATGGGGGAAGTAAGGTGGTGAGCCACTGACTGGCTGTGAGGGGAACTGGCCAGATGGGGACTGTTTCCCACAGGGTGGAGACATGTCTGGAGAAAGCAGAGGAGCGCATGGTTGTTAGGACTCTCTGTGACTTAGATGTCAGCTTTCAAATGCAATGCTCCAGGCTGCATGGTCAGTCCCATTCATCCTCATGAAGTCCCTGCAAGATGACTTAGGAAAAAGCTGAGGCTAAGATCTAGTCACCTGAGTTGAGCTGAGACCCGTGTCTCCTGACAAGGGTGTACTCTCTCTGTGACATCTGCAATGGCTTCTCACAGCAGGCACAGTGAGAAACACAGACTCCAGATGTCCCAGAATTCTCTGCAGCTCTTCTTCAATTCTAGATGGGACGCCACGGCAGAGAATCTACAGCACTTTTGACACCTCTGCTTCCAGATCATGGAGTTAGTGAATTATTTACATATTAAGGCACCAGAATTTCAATGATGAAGGCCAGTGTGGGTTCAAGAGCATGAGGCGTCCCAGCTAACCTCTGTCTCTCCCCTGATGTGTGGCTTTGGCCTGACTTACTCTTCTCTGGGTTCAGACTTCTCAGCAGAACCATAGGAAGATGGATGAGCATGGGGTTTCTTGTAGTTTGAGGGTGTTGTGAATCTTTCATAACTCAAATCTGTGGAATAGAAAGTCCCATCTCTAGAGAAAGTGGATTCCAGCACAGTGTGGTCCTGCTGTGTCTAGAAGCGTCACATCGACTCCGTCCTTTGCAGTGAATGAAGGTGGACACGTAGGTCTAGTCTGGCCTGCCTCAGGGAAGTGACTGGACTTGGCTGGCCAAGGGTAGTTTCCAGGAATTTCTCTGGGGACAGAAAGTATAAGCTAGTTTTCCATCTTGGTTTCAGACCGCCGAAGCTTTGAACTCTGAGCTCAGCCAACAGGGCTCCTTCTAGGCTCTTCCTGGTGAGCCTGTGCACTTGCTGTGCCTTCTGACTCTTTCCTTCCCTTCCTATAGGACTTAGCAATTAACTACCACTTAAGGTTTAATTTCAGATAAATACAACTTTTTTATAAAAAGTCTCAAAAGACCCTGCATTCTCCCCGCTCTGTCCCTAGCCCCTTTACCTTGAGGTTCAGGGTTTTGACTGCCTGCAGGAACACAAGTGTGCTAACAAAACAAAAAATAATGACAGCTGCGGAGGAAGCTGGGGTTGAAGCTAACATCTCCGGGGGCAGTAAGGCAGGCTTGAACCGAAGGCCTTTGCGCTTCTAATGCACTCTCCCTTCCCATCAGTGTGAACGTCCAGCGGCAGTAGGTGAGGACAGGCTGCTGAGCACCTGCGGGCTCATGACTGCACTACGCCATGGGCGACCAGCAGTGGATGAGCCCTTGCTCCACGTAGCCGGCTTTAAAAGGCTTGTGCTTTATTCTGCCTCTCAGGCTGAGGCAAATCCATGTCCTTGTGACTCCCCTTTGGTGGCCTGGCTGCTAACACACCATCTGCTCCCTGGCTGGTCTTTTTTTTTTTTTTTTTTTTTTTTAATGAAAACGAGAGACCTTTCCTGCAGGCAGGCACTCTGGCTGGCTGAACTCAAGGAGCCACGACTTAGGAGTGAGGTGAAGACAGGATCCTGTGTGGATACTTCCACATGCCATGGGGGTCTTGATGATTTCCAGGAGAGTAAGAAGATGTGTAGTTTGATTTCCACATTGAACGAGTCAGGATTAACTCCTCTACCATTCTACAGCACTTAGCAGGAGACCGGGGAGAGGGGAGTCAGGCTGAACTTCACACTCCTGCTTTCTCTGTGTTTGTGAAAGCCCTCCCCCCAATGTCTGTGGCCATTCCTTAGAATCACAGCCTGGAGACAGTGGCTTCTACCCCAGGGGGAAACTCACCTAGGGAACTTACAGGATGCTCAAGTCCACCCCAGAGATCCTGATTTAATTAATAAGGGTGTGGTCCAGGCATCAACAGTTTGTAAAAAACAAAACCCAAGATCCCCAGGCAATTCTAATGAGCCCACAGGGCTGAGGATCCCCCAGGACTGAAAGTTCAGACCAGAATCTTCCAGGCCACACTGCGTGCTGGCTTTTGACTTCCTCCTCTAGATGTTCTTATTAATGAATTATTTTTTGTTTTTGTTTCTAGAGACAGGCTCTCAAGTATCTCGGGCTGGCTTCAAATTTGCATGTAACTGAGGATAACCTTAAACTCCTTATCCTCCTGCCCGCATGGTATGAGTGCTGGGGCTCCCACACTCTCAGCATCTTCTACTATACTCAGTCTATTCAGGGCTGGTGTTCGAACCCAGCCAGGGCTTTTGCAAGCGCTCTACCAAGTGAGCTATCTTCTTAGCCCAATGTAATCAGTAAGACTATTAGGAGTTTAGAAAATTCTCCAGGTAACCTTATTCAGCCAAGCTTGAAAATATTGTCCTAGATCAGACCTTGTTCCTCTAAGTGTGGTCAAAAAGCTA
The DNA here is from genome assembly GCA_028555095.1 of Dicrostonyx torquatus. Lineage (NCBI taxonomy): Eukaryota > Metazoa > Chordata > Mammalia > Rodentia > Cricetidae > Dicrostonyx > Dicrostonyx torquatus. The sequence goes on along the minus strand of JAQHUG010000069.1, from coordinate 5,789,018 downwards.
GCAGCATCAAACCAGAGACGGTAGCCCACGCCTTTAATCCCAGCACTCAAGAGGCAGAGACAGGCGGATCCCTGTGAGTTTGGGGTCCTCCTGGTCTACAAAGTCAAGCTCCAGGATAGCCAGAGCTGTTACACAGAGAAACCCTGTCCTCAGATCCCCCAAAAAGCCAGCAGCATTGAGAGGCCCTGGCAGCCTGTTGGAAACACAAAGTTTCAGGCCCACCCTGGCCTTCTGAATTAGCATCACATTTTAGCAAGATTTCCAAGTAATTTGCATACATCTTAAAAATTTGCTCAGTGAGGTCTTTGCTTAATGTAGCTGCTGTAGACCTTTAATTGCAGCACTCGATAGGCAAAAGTAGAGGGTTTCTGTGACTTTGAAGCCATCTTGGTCTACAATAGTGAGTTTCAGGCTAGCCAGAGCTACATAGTGAGACCCTGCCTCAAAAATAAATGAAGGAAGGAAGGAAGGGAGGGAAGGAAAGAGGGAGAGAGGGAGGAAGGGAGGGAGAGAAATAGAGAAACTGATTAATTTTTTTTTCTTTTTTGAGACAGGGTTTTTCTGTGGCTTTGGAGCCTTTCCTGGAACTCACTCTGTAGACCAGGCTGGCCTCGAACTCACAGAGATCCACCTGCTTCTGCCTCTCAAGTGCTGGGATTAAAGGCATGCGCCACCACTGCCCGGTTTTGATTAATTTTTAAAAGCTTATGAAATGAAAAAGCAGATATGGGCTCCCCCCACCCCGCCCAAAAAAACCCAACCAGTCCCTCTGCTGACTCATTAATTTGGCCATTCTGTTGATAACCTTGAGCTCTTGCTACTTGCGGGTACCATGCTGGGCACCACTTATTCAAAGAAGAATAGGGCTGAAGTGGGCATCCAGCTGTCAGCTAGAACACAAAGGTGACGCCAGTACTTGTAGAAGCTTGTGGAGAATCCTCCATGGGAATACAAGGAATGTGCCCTCTGCCCTGGGAGCAAAGGATCCCGCAGCATCTGAGGCAGGTGGGTTACAGAGGCTCAAGACAGCTGCAGAGGAGAGGGACAGGACAGGCTGGTAAAGGGTGTACAGACCCTACAGAGGAATCACGGCTTTAACTGTGGACAATGAGAAGTCCATGGAAGTTTCTGGTAGAAGAAAGGGGGATGTCACGAGTCATTTGTTCTTCGAGGTGGGGAAATCCAGAAAAGTACATGAAGGCCCAGTGAGGAAGTGGACGCTTGAGAGGTGGTTGCCTTAGAGGGACCCCTGGGTTTGGGAACAGGTAGCATCTGAGTAAGACTTGCAGGCATGTAGGGTGGAGGTGGAGGTGGCCGCACTCAGTGAGATAAAGCCCTGTGACACTGAGTGCGCCAAGACAGGCTGAGCAGCCGACTGTATGTTTGGGGCCAGAACCAAGGAAGGGAGCTGAAGTCTGTGGGTCTGAGAGCCCATGGTGTTCAGAAGCTGTTGAAACCGTGGGAGTGAAAAGCCAGAATTTAGAGAAAAGGGGGATCAGTAGCACACTGAACTGCACTGTGTACAGGGAAAGAGAGGCAGGAAAGGAAAAGAGGCTGGAGCAGGGCGAGGGAGCCAAGGAGCACATCATGAGAGAATAGGTCAGAAAAGGGAAACAGGACCAGACTCCAGGTGGGCACAGAGAGCATAATTCATGGAATCAAAGGATGCAGAGAATTTAAGCAGGAGATGAACGCTGCACACAGGAGTTAGTGGTTAGACCATTAGTGACCCGGATGGAGGTAGCAGTGGAGAGAGCAGATCACAACAGAAGACGGTGCTGAAGAAAGAAGGTGCAAGCGTGGGCACTGCCTCATCGTACATGGGAAGAGGGGACAGTGGAGCAGTTGTTTCACAGAGAGGCAAGACACGAGGGCTTTGTTTCCTGTTTGGGTTAGAGGAAATGAGACAGTTTTTGAGCAAAGAGGATGAGTCAAAATCAGTGAAGGATGAGGAGGGAGAGGAGGGAGCTGCTAGTCATTCTGAGAACAGAGAGTTTATCTTGGAGAGGAAGCATATTAAAGTGGCACTCGTCATTGTCCTTTGTATCTCTTGGGGCGAGGCTCACTCACCTTCCACAGAAGGAATAGTGGCTTAAGACTCCTGGGAACAGGAATTGGGAGGCCCCTTCTGCAGTGACCCCAACAGCCTACAGTATGTTACATTGTTTCCAGTGACAGAGGCTCAGGAGGTAAGGACTGTGAAGGTGACTAGTTCTTTCTTCAGGTTTGGAGAATTGCCCCCCCCCCCAAAAAAAGAACAAGAGAGGGCCTAAGGATGATGGGAAGAACATGGTTGATGCATGGATCCTATCATCTTGTCTGATGAAGGTCAAACACAGAGGCAGCCACAGCCTATCGGTAAGGCGAAGAATATTGGGGCTACCGGTTCCTCGGCTGCGTGTATGGAGCTGTTTGGAGAAAGGGGAGCCTTCCAGGTTCTGCTTGCTGCAGCTGCTGCTCTGTTTCAGACTTGCGGCTAGACAGGACACCTCTGCCTTTACCTCTGGTGGTTTGCTCTTCAGCCCTTGGGAGAATCTCAGGTTCTCGGGGTTGGAGGGAGCCATAGTGGTCACTTAATCCAGTGGCTCTCAAGCAGTGGTGACCCCTGGAGGCATTTGGAAAGAAGTGTGACTTTGGCCATCATGATTAGAGTCATGCCATTGACATTAGGAAGGAAGAGGCCAGGCATGCCTGCCTGTGTGCAGTGCACAAAACAGGCTTGCCCAGACAGCCTTGATGGGTCCCTTGTCTGTCACAGCTTCCACACATTTTCCCAAGCAGTAAAACACTATTCACAATAATCTGCGAGTGAAGTTTACACATTAACACCCTTGAGTCCTCTAGAGCCATTTCTGTATGTAAGTTGAGAAGAGATTGTACTTTCGCAGGTTGAAATATAAGCTCTGTCATTATGAGTTATAAACTAAGTCATTTTAATTTCATGTATCAATTAGGGAGCTATATTGATTTTTTTTCAAATTCTTATTTCTTGAAAAACGGGATTTTCTGTTATTTTATCTCAGGGTAACAACTATTACCAAAGGTTTGTTATAAAAGAGGATGTTCAATTTTGGTAGAGTTGAAGAGAACTTAGCCTGATTTTTTCTAAGAATGAGTTGAATTCTCTCTACAGTAACTCCCCTTGCTGCCTGCTTGAGCAACTCCAGGGTGGGAACTCCCAACCTGCCCAGCAGTCTGCTTATCACCAGGGAGCTGGTGTTTACAAAGGATCGCACAAGGAGACAGAATCTGCCACTCAGTACCTACTGCCTGTGGCAGTCCTGGGTATGCCCTTCAAGGCTGCATAGTGACAGTTCTCTTTCTGATATGTGTGGATGTCACTGGCTCCACACACTCCCACCTTTCCATCCCCACTATTTCTGTCCAGACAGAATCTTCTCTATGTGACCTGTTTTGGGTGCCCCTTGTTTTATGGGTCAATCTAGATAGTGCACTAAGAGCGAGGGATTCAGAGAGACCAGGTAATTTAGTCCATCGGTGGTTATTTTATAGACTCATAGCCAACTTCTGGCATCCGCTGCACCGTACCCTGGAAGCAGAGGTGATAAAGAAACAGCTTTTATCTCCAGAGTTCAGCAGGGAGTGAGATCCCATAAACAACAGGTTGACGCACAGTCCCACCTCCTTGCCCTCCTCAGGCTGCTCTAGAGAGAGAAGGAGTGAGGTTGTTTAAAGGGGAAATCATTGCCACAGAATGATGAGGAAAGGGCATGCCCAGAGGGAAGCCTCCATCAAATTCAACAAGACCAAAAGCAGGGGCCGGTATAAGGTGGCCATGTTGAAGGGTGAAGAAGCTTAGCTTAGAGTACCCAGAGAAGAAGTGTGGAGAGGGAAGGGTCTTCTCCTTGGAGAACCCGATGGAAGATTGCCTGCAAAGGATCTGGGGTGGCAGGAGAATACTTGAAAGTCCACTGTGCTACAGTCCACAGCCTTATGAAGCAAACTGCTTGCATTCAGAGTTCTATCCTTCCGTCAGAGGGTTAGAAGTTTCTTCTTGGTACAACTAAACGGTCCCTAAATATGACAAATGGCTCTCAGTCAAGTTTAGCTTGTTGAGAAAACCTCAAGAACGTGTGTACAGCTCTCTAATAACCAATGTCTAATTTTTTAAATATTTAAGTGTATGCGTGCATGCCTGAGCATACATACATGCACCATATGTGTACAGGTACTTTCAGAAAAAGGCATCGGATTCCCTGGAACTGGTATTCCAGGCAGCTGTGAGCTGCTATTTGGATGCTGGGAACCATAACTTTGATCTTCTGCAAGAACACCAGGCACTGTTAGCCTCCGAGCCATCTCTCTCCTACTATGCCTTATCTTTCTCTCTCACTCTCTCTTATTTTGGTTTTTCGAGACAGGGTTTCCCTGTAGCTTTGGAGCCTGTCCTGGAACTAGCTCTTGTAGACCCAACTGGCCTCGAACTCACAGAGATCCACCTGCCTCTGCCTCCCGAGTGCTGGGATTAAAGGCATGTGCCACCACAGCCCGGCTACAATGCCTTATTTTTAAGTATATAAATAGCTCTGCCACATATGTCCTAACCCCAGGGGTAGCCTTCAACAAGACTTAAGCTGAAGGAAAGAAGACCCTGAGGAAATCAAAATAATGTGAAGAACAGAAAGTCCTAAAAACAAAGGAGGCAAACCTCATGTTTCTGTCCACAGGGAGAGCCGTAGGAAGGGAAAACTCCAAGGAAGAAAACACTGTCAGAAATGAAAACATTTTTTAAATGGCTGCCCAAAGAAAATATTCAGTAGAATTGAAGAAGAGGGAAGTAGCTCTCCCAGAAAACAGAACTGTAAAAATCCAATCGCATTGCAGACGGATGCTGAGGAGAGCTCCCGGAAAGCAGACTAACAAGACATATGGAAAAGATAACGGAGATGAAGGGAGAATCAATTGGGAAGGTTCATACCGGACTAATGGGCATCCTGGAAAGAGACAACAGGGAAAATTGAGAGGAAATGATCAAATAAATAATAGAGGAAAATTCTCAACCCTGAAGCTTCAGAGTCCTTAAAGAGCCTGCTGAGTCGATGCAGCGAAGAGTGAGCATCTATCTGCAGTAGTGTGTCAACCTCAAATTTCAGAGACAAAGGAAAGAAGCAAGAAACGCTTGGAGAAAAATATATAAACTTCCAATAAACATTAAAATGCTGTGAGAAGTTCCCATGACTCCCGAGTGCAGACGGAGCAGGTCTTTACAATTTAGAGCAAAAGCTGTCTGAGTTCAATAGCCAGAAAAATGATCATCATTCGGGGGTAGAACAAAAGCATTTTTCAGCAATGTAAGGACTCGCTGACCTACTTTAAAAAGTTATTAACAACGTGCTTCACGGCGGGCCAGCAGCACAGGTCTGTAATTCCAGCTATTCTGGAGACTGAGGCAGGAGGACAAGTTCAAGACCTGCCTGGGGTACAGAGTGAGTTTAAGGTCAGCCCAGGAAAGTTAGTGAGAGCCTGTCTCAAAGACAAAAAGTAAAAAGATGGTCAAAGCATTAGTTCAATGTTGGAGGTCTAGCACGTGGAGGAAAAGACTAAGCCAAGAATGGCAGACAGAAGTCCAGACCAGTGACTCCACTCCGAAGAGCATCTAGGAGGAGTCCCAGGTTTCCCCAGCTTGATAGCTATGCACACTTCAGGGAGCTACCTTCCAATCTGGAGCATTAAGACAGAGCAGTCACGCCAGGGGCTGCTTTGAATAAAAGGGGTACTCTATAGAGTTCAGGAGGGGCCAGAGCAGCAGCTTAAGGGAGATCACGGCAAAAGTATCAGAAAGTCAACGAGAAATTCCCAAATTCTGCAAACACAAACATTAGTCCTTGGCAGAAACATGAGTCATTAGAGAGCCCTTTCTGGTCCTGACTGAAGCAAGCTTTAGATCAGCAGCGACTCCTGCTGTAAGGGGAGATTTGATTCTAAGTCTTAAGGATTCCTGGATCTGTCTAGTCAGCCAACACAACAGTCTTTTAAAGCTATTGCATGACACACATGCGAATTTAAATGTAACTTAGGGGCTGGACACTCAGTGGTGAAGAGCATTGACTGCTCTTCCTGAGGGCCAGGGCTCAATTTCTAGCACCTGTATCATAGCTCACAGCTGTCTGAAACTTTGGTCCTAGAGAATCCAACACTCTTTACTGGCTTCTGAGGACAAAATAAAAGTAATCTTAAATTCTCTAAACTTGTAAATTAGATAAAAGTATGTTTCATGTATGTGGAGAAGCTTAGAACTTCTTCACAGTATTAACGGAGAGCCATTTATGAGGTGTAGTTGTTGTTCAAGACAGGATCTCACTATGTAGTCCTGGCTGTCCTGGAACTCACTCTGTAGACCAGGCTAGCCTCAGACTCACAGAGATTCTCCTGCTCTGCCTCCTAAATGCTGAGATTAAAGGTGTGCACCACCATGCCCAACTCACCAATGAATTTTAAGAAGAAAGGTGGTTAGGATTGAATTTCTATTTTTGTAAAAATACCTTGGCCACAATAAATCTGGAAGCTGGTTCTAAAAGGCTCTGAAATGCAGAAGGAAAAATCCCCTTGGTCCCCCTGCACCAGTCAGGCAGGGATTGTGCCCATGGTGGGAGGTAGGAGGAAGCACATTGAAGCAAATATTTGCAGTAAATGCGTGACAAGATGAGTTGTTAGATGGGATGGACAAGGAAGAGGGACCGTGCATTTATGGAGAAGTTCAGAGAAGATGCGCAGCATCTCCGTGAAGGTTGGGGGCTGGGATGAATGGATCAGCTTTCAGGAGACCAGCAGGGTTGGGCAAGCGCCTGTGGTCTGTACAGACTGCATGTGCTGGGCAGAGGGCAGTGCTGGAGCTGTAGACTAGGGGGCCATCTGCCTGCGGGGGCCAGTTGAGGCAAGGGTCCAAAGAGCTCCTATGGGCAAAGAATCTGGACCGGGGGAAAAAAGGTAAATCTGGATTTTAGCATTTGAAAAGCAAATTAAACTACGAACAGTGGTGCCCACCTAAAACCCAGGAGGCAGAGGTGGGAAGAGCCTGACTTGAGGCCAGCCTGAGTTGCACTGAGTGACCTTGTCCCAAGATGAAAGGATAAAATAGGGCATTCTAAGACTATTGTGCATAAAATTGAGCATCTTTGCAGGACTCACCGGTCACTTATATGTACTCTACTGTGAAGTGCTTATTTTGTGTTTTGACTATTTTTCCATTTCTATTATTTATTTCAAAGCAAACTCATCAGCTAGCTTAATGATAAAACCATGGAAGGATTCCCACTAGAGCGAAGAGCAGTTAGACGAAGTAGTAATTAAAGCAGTTAACTAAGAAGAAGAAATGAAGCGCCAAATTACAGAGCAGGCAGCAAACTTGTACCCTTAGTGTAAAACGACCTGGTTGCATAAGTCGGAAATCCAAGAAAATGACAGAAAAAGATTGCAGCTGGTAAGAGTTCTATGAGCCTGGTGATGCAAACTTAATGTAGGAAATTAATATCATTCCTCAAACAATGAGAGCTTTAAAATTATAATGGAAGGGGAAAACTGATTGTAACAGCAATAAAGACACAAGGGTTGTATGGAGAATTTGCAACATCACTGAGGACCATAACAGAGATGGAAAACCTCATTCTCTGCTTGGACATTACCTGTCCTAAGTACTGCAGTGATGTTCATTCTTCTTGAATTATGCCTGATATTTAATTACCTGGGCACCTTTTATTCTTGGAATTGGGCAGGTTTATTCTTAAGTGTTTGTGAAAAAATAAACACTCACAGATATCCAGGAAATTCTCTTCAGTCACCTCCGAAGAGATCAGCTCAGCTATTTGTGAAAACATAATTAAAATAAAATAAAAATAAAGCATCCAATCAGAACAGGGGAGCAGAAGGAAGCTCTCAGAAGGCGAACCAGATTAATAGAGGAATTTAGCGTTTCCTGAGATGGCATCTCACACCAGAGAGATTAAGACAGGCCATTCAGTATTTAAGGCTGTAACAGCTGGGAACATATTTTGAAGAAAAAGTAACTCTTACTTTAATGTTTGCATCAAAATTTAGGAAATATTTGAAAGTGACATCACAGAAGTATACTGTAAGGAAACATGAAACACTATATATAATTAGTAAATGTGTGTACATAAGTATGTGTGTGTATGTAAATATATACGTACATATTCTTTTGCTTGTTTCTTGAAGCAGGGTCATACTCTGTAAAGGGCTGGCTTTAAACTAGTGGTAATTCTCCTGCCTTAGCATCTCAAGTGCTGGCATTACATGTGCCACCACACCTAGCGCATGCTCTCTCTCTCTCCCTCTCTCATATATAATATATATGATATAATATATGAATAGTTATATAAGAATAACATGGGTATGGGTTGTAAGGTAACTCAGCAGGTAAAGGCACTCGACAATCCGAATTTGTGCTTTGTGACCCACACGGTGTGGAAGGAAAGGACTAACTCCTTTGTTGGCTCCCTGATCTCCACAGTCAACTTTATGTATTTTTATATAGCCCATGGGCCACAACCGAAAGAAAACATGTATCTGTTTTTCCGAGTTTGGCTTCTTTCTCTTAACACGATTGTCTCTGGTTGCACCATTCTCCTGCAAGGATGCTGTGTTCATTCTTCCCGAAGGCGGAAATAAATTTTGTTGTGTATCTGTGCCACATTGTCTTTAGCCATTGTTCTGGTTTTGGATATCTAGGTTGGTTCCAAAGCTTAGCTATTGTGAATAGGGTTGCAGTAAACACGGGCAAGCAATGTCTCTATGATATATTGCCTTGAAGTCCTTTGGGATGGCTGGGCCAGGCGGAAGACCTGACTTCCCAGTGGCTGACCTAGTTAACATTCCCATCTGTGGACCACATCCTCACCACTCTTCAGTTTCTGAGTGTCTGCCTTTCTTACGTGGGGCGGAGGAGGGGCAGTGGAGCTTCCCTGTGGTTTTGCTCTGTGTTTCTCTGACGTTGGTGAGTAGACCACATTCTCATGTATTTACTGGACATTTGTACTTCACTTTTTCAGGGCCATCTGTTCATTTCACTGGCCCACTTATTGGCTGTTAAACACACAGTCCTTTGTCATTAAGTATTTTCATAATACTTTTTTTTTTACAGTAATCACCTGAACACTTCTTATCCTGTAAAATGAAAACTCTAAGCTCATTAAAATAATCCTAGATATCAATCCCTTAACTAGGTACAAATATTTTGTCAGATAAATGATTTTCATATATTTTCTGTTGTTTTCTGGGTTGTACTTTAAATATTGATAGCTCATTTTGATATGTATTTCTTTCTTTCTTTTTTTTTTTTTTTTTTGGAGACAAGGTTTCACATAGCCAAGAGTGGCCTCAAGCATAGTTTGTACCCACGGCTGACCTTGAACTCCTGTATCTCCACCTCTCTAGTGCTGGGATTACAGGTATGCAACATCATTCCTGGGTTGCTTGGTTTCTTGTTTAGTTTAGATTTTTTGTTTGATTGTTTGTTTAACTTCTTAATATAGTCTAGCTTGTGAACAGAATAGAAAGCCTAGATACATAGATACAGGCCTAGACAGCTACAACCACCCAGTTTTTGGCTACAATGACATAAATACACATTGGAGGGTTTTTTTTGTTGTTTTGGTTTTTTTTTTTTTTTTTTGACAGCCTCTTTAACAAATGATGCTGGGGAAAATGGACACCAGATTCCCATCTCTCATCCTGTGCAAAGCTTCATTCCAAATGGGTCACAGCTCACAACCTTAACAGAAGACCTGAAAATCTGGGTCTGGAGAGACAGCCCAGCAGCTAGGAGACTGCTGCTCTTGTAGAGGGCTCAGTTTGATTCCTACAGCACCCCCATGGCAGCTCACAATCATCTGCAACTCCAGTTTCAGATTATCTGAAGCCCTCTTCTGGTATTGCTCACACATGGTGCACAGGCATACACATAAGATAAGAATAAATACATCTCTTTTTTAAAAGCCTGAAACTCCTAGAGGAAAAATCAAGGAAAATGCTTCAGTATACAAGTACATCCTAACTGAGGCAAGGACATCCTCTGTCAGCACAGCAGTCCCTCGCGAAATAAGACCTACAGCATCCTTTCTAACGTGTGGCTGCAGCACATTCTTCCAAGCAGCCAGTCAACTAATTGAGGGGATTTTCTCAGTGTTTCGGTGTTATAAGTAACGCTGTTCTGAACACACATGAGAAGACATCTAAGGGATGTAGATGTCTATCTACATCTATGAGAAAAATTCAAAAATTATTTGAGTCAAAATGTAAGCATATTTCCATCTTCACCATTCCTTCTTACTATTATTTATTTCCTTTATATATGTGTTAGTGTGCATGTAGAAGCCAGACAACAACTTCCACCATCTGGGTCGCAGGGATAGAACTCAGGTTGCCAGGGACAGAATCTTATTGGCCCGTGACCTGCTAAGCCATTTTACTGGCCCTTCAACACGTTAGTCATCGTAACAATTTCACTCATGTGTGCACACTATGCTTTCTTCCTGTTTACCCCAACCCCACTGGCCTCCTTCCTTCCTTCTCCCTCCCTTCGTCATTCCTTTTCCCTACCAGTCCATCTTTCTACTTTTATGCCACAAATATTCACAAATATTACCCTCCATTGCTTCCTCTCCCTCTTCCCATTAGACATCTTCCTCCTAGAAATAGTTCTCTGTTTTCATGGTGTGTGTGCGTGCATGAGTGTGTGTGTGTGTGTGTGTGTGTGTGTGTGAATTTATTCTATATGAGAAAAAACAGGCAATATTATCTGTCTGAATCTGGCTCATTTCAGTATTTGCTATCCTCACAGACTGAAAATTAATTCTCATTTTAAAAACAACATTTCTTTTGTTATTATTAAGGATAAAGATTTGTAGAAAATTATTGGGCAGCTCAATGTGAAACACTTGTGTATCATGTGCACAGTAGTTTGAATGTAGTTGGCCCCCATAAGCTAATAGGGAATGGCATTATTGGGAGGTATGGCTTTGTTGGAGTAGGTGTGACCTTGTTGGAGGAAATATGTCACTGTGGAGGTGGGCTTTGAGGTCTCGTATATGTTCAAGCCACACCCAGTATTTCAGTTCACTTCCTGTTGCCTGAGCAAGATGTAGAACTTTCAGTTGCCTCTTCAGTATCATGTCTGCCTGCACACTGCCGTGTTCCAGTGTGATGATAATGGACTGAACCTGTAAAGTGTAAGCTGCCACCCAGTTAAATGTTTTCCTTTATAAGAGTTGCTGTGGTCACAGTGTCTCTTCACAGTAATAGAAACCCTAACTAAGACAAGTTGGTACAAGGGACTGGGCACTGCTGTGATTGACTGGACCATGTGTTTCTTTGGAGTAATATGGACTTCTATACTTTGGTTTGGGAAAGTAGTTGAAGGCTTTATGTATGGCTTAAAAGACCATACTAGTAGGATCATGGAAGACAATGGTGCTGAGAATGTTTTGAACTGTGAGGGGCTGACTTAAGAAGCTTCAGAGGAGAAGAATTTTAATATGTGGCTTAGAGACCATTCTTATGATATTTTGGTAAAGAAAGTGGCTGGATTGTTTTGGTTTGGTTTGGT
>JAQHUG010000069.1:5753108-5764343 GCA_028555095.1 Dicrostonyx torquatus | reverse complement strand
CAGTTATGCCAGCACCACTTGTTAAATATGCTTTCTTTTTTCCATTTGATATATTTTGCTTCTTTATCAAATATTAGGTGTTCGAAGATGTGTGGATTGATATCCGGGTCTTCTCTTCGGTTCCATTGATCCTCCTGTCTGTTCTTATGCCAGTACCAGGCTGTTTTCAGAACTATAGCTCTGTAGTAGAGTTTGAAGTCAGGGATTGTGATGCCTTCTTACATAGATTGAATCGTGCAATACACAGTGTCTCATGCCTGCCTTTTCCCACTTAGCATAATGTTCTCAACTTTTCTCATACTAACACAGCTATCAGTGCATGGTGGCAATTAGAAGTCACTTCCTTAACAATCAAGTCAGCCGCTTCTTACGCTACTACATGCAACTACTTTCCAGAAAGTGTGGCGTGGAATCATTGCAATTCCTTATCCTTTTTGCTATTATTGCCATATATTTGATTTCTTTTAAGATTTATATATCTAGCCAGGCGGTGGTGACACATGCCTTTAATCCCAGCACTCGCGAGGCAGAGGCCAGCAGATCTCTGTGAGTTGGAGGCCAGCCTGGTCTACAACATGAGCTCCGGGGCAGGCTCCAAAGCTACAGAGAAACCCTGTCTTGAAAAAGAGAAGATTTATTTATTTACTTTCATTTGTGTGTGTGTGTGTGTGTGTGTGTGTGCGTGCACACCTTCACGAGTTTATGTGCACCACATGAGTGCGTGTATTGCACGGTGCCAGAAGAGGTGCACTACACGTGTTAGTGCAAGCCAAAGAGGGCACTGGGTCTCCAGGAATGAGAGTTTCAGTGGTTGTTGCAGAAACAAACCTTGGCCCTCCAGGAGAGCAGAAAGTGCTCTTAACCGCTGGGCTACCTCTGCAGACCCATGCATTTGACGTACATATATTCTACATACGCAACAGAGTTATTTTAACACTCGTATTCAAAACAATTAACAAAGGAAAACATAGCCTTGGCATGTGCCCGTGTATTTAACTTCAGGTGTTCTTTCTTCTTCCTGTAGGGTCCCCATGTCTATTTTGAAGAATTTCCCTTGTCAGTGTTTGCATGGGTATCTGCTAAGAACGGATTCGCTCAGCTTGTACATTTCTGAAAGTTTAATCCTTTGTTTTTTAAAATTATTTTCAGTAGATATATAATTTGGAGTTGACAGGTTACTTAAGGGGAAGGGATGTTTGTTTTCTTTCAACACTGAAAAGATGTTCTGTTGTCTCTTCCTCATTATCTCCTTTGAGAAGCCAGCCATAACTGGGAGTGTTAATGTGTCTCTGCTCCCTCTAGTTTTTAGTTTTCAGGCTTCTGGTGTGTGTGTGTCTGTGTGTATGATTGTGTCTGTGTGTGTGTCTTGTCTGTGTGTGTGTCTGTGTCTGTGTCTGTGTGTGTGTCTGTGTCTGTATGTGTGTCTGTGTCTGTGTGTATGACTGTGTCTGTGTGTGTATGTGTCTGTGTCTGTGTGTATGTGTGTGTCTGTGTGTATGTGTGTGTCTGTGTCTTGTGTATGTCTGTGTCTGTGTGTATGTATGTGTGTATGTGTGTGTATGTATGTGTGTCTGTGTCTGTGTGTGTATGTCTGTGTCTGTGTGTGTGTGTGTCTGTGTGTGTGTGTCTGTGTCTGTGTATGTCTGTGTCTGTGTGTGTATGTGTGTGTGTGTCTATGTGTGTGTGTGTTAACCTGGTTAGAGCTTCTTGAGCATCTTAGATCTGTACATTAATGCTTTCCACCAAATTATTTTTTTAAAGATTTATTTATTTATATATACAGAGTTCTGCCTGCAAATGTTTGCCTACAGACCAGAAGAAGGCACCAGATCTAGAGATGGTTTTGAGCCACAATGTGGATGCTGGGAATTGAACTCAGGACCTCTGGAAAAACAGCCAGTGCTCCTAACAGCTGAGCCATTTCTCCAGCCCCTTTCCACCAAATTCTAAGACTGTTCAGCCGTTATTGTTTTCAGTTCTATTCTCTCTCGCCTCTCCTTCTGATTCTCCAATTACATGTGTTAAATAATATGTCAGTGAATCTCTCTTCATTTAAAAAAATCATTTTTCTGCATGGTATTTAGGTTAGATTTGCAGACTCAACTATGATACCAAGTTAATAATTTTTAAATTTTAGATATGGTACTGTTCAGTTCTAGGATGTCCATTAGATCTTTCTTCAGCTTCATTTATTTTTATGTGTATGAGTGTTTTTGCCTACATGTATGTATGTATACCAAGAGTGTGCCCATGCCTGTGGAGGTCAGAAGAGGAAACTAGAATTACAGTTGGCTGTGCACCACCATGTGGGTGCTAGGAGCTGAGCCCAGGTTCTCTGCAAGAGCAACAAGTGCTCTGAACCACTGAGTTGTGTCTCCAGCCTCCATGCCTCCTTCCTTCCTACTTCCCTTCCTTTTTACTTTCCTTTTTGCTTTCATTCCTTCTTTTCAAGACAGGGTTTCACTGTGTAACAGCCCTGGCTGTCCTGGAACAGGACCAGGCTGGCCTCAAATTCAGAGATCTGCCTACCTCTGCCTCTTGAGTGCTGGGATTAAAGGCATGCACCACCATGTCTGCCCTAACTCACCCCCCCCCTTTTTTTCCCAAAATAAACATATTTATTTATTTATTGTGTGTGTGTGTGTGTTTGTGGTGTGTGCAGGTCAAAAGACAATTTGTGGGAATAGTTTCTCTCCTCCTACCATGTGAGTCCTGAAGATTAAACTCAAGTTTCCAGCCTTGGTGGAAAGTGCCATTGAGTCATCTTCCTGGCCCACTTGGATCTTTTTTATAATGTCCATTTTTGTGGAAATTTCTGCATGCACTCATGTCTGTTTCCTAGTCTATAAATCCCTAAGCTTTGTGAGAGCAATATTTACTGTATTATTTACTGTAAATGCCTGTATTTACTAATTCTAACATTTGTTACTGAGGGCTTGTTTCCATTGTTTTACAAGTATGAGTTGATTGTTCTTAACAATAGGTTACATTTTCCCATTTCCTATGAACTAAAACATTGTCATGATCTTCAGGACACTGTGTATGATGTACGATAGGAAATATATTTTATACTTTCTTCCTTTAAAATCTATTGAACTTCGCTCTGACAGACTGATCCTGGCAGGCTGAAGATCTTCTCTTTGCTGTAGCCCTACAGTATGGCATTTGCCCTGGGGTATATATACTTGTGGCTCTGAAGGGGAGATCTTTCTAGGATCCTCCTGAAGGCTTGCTCTAAGTACTTTCTGAGGTCCTCCACCCCCACTGGGCTGGAGACTTACCTCAGCCCCTATGTGAACTGTAGTAACTTTATTCTAGTCTCCTATCCCAGCAGCAGGGCTTAAGAAGTCTTGCCCTGTGCAGAGCAACCCAGAGTCCTCAGTCTCTTACCCACCAGGGCTCCTGTAGAATCCTCAGTCTCCCTCACAGCTATGGGGCTACTGGTAGGAAAGCAGGCACTTCTCTGTGGCTCTCAAATAGAATATTCTCTTACAAGAGCACGGATTGTTACTGGGTGTGGAGGCACATTCGTTTAATGCAAGCATCCATGGGGCAGAGGCAGGTGGATCTCTGTGAGGTCAAGCCCATCGAGGGTTACAAGGTCAGATCGTGTATCGAATAATCATTAAAACAGCAACAAGAGCCTGCAGACTGTGGACTGGGGCAGTGGCCCAGTTGGTAAAATGTTTGCTATATAAGTGTGAGGACCTGAGTTTGAACCCCAGAACTCAGCTGTGTGAGGCAGTGCACACCTGTAATCGCAGCCCCTGGGAAGCAGAGACAGGAGGATTGCCGGGACTTGCTGACTGGCCAGTCTTGCTGCATTGGAAAATTTCTGGTTCAGTGAGAGATTCTGCTTCAAAAAGGGTAGAAAGTGAGAGAGGAAGAATTTAACGTCATCCTCTGGCATGTGCACACATGTGCACACACAGAGAGATCACAGACTGCATGAGAAAGGGGAGAAAGAGGCTTGAGGACATGTACACAGTGCACAACGTCTAGTTGTGTGAAAGCACCCTTATGCAACACAGTAACATATACAATGTATATATGCAAGGTTTTTTTTTTAAAGAAACACATTGGAATAGTGCCCCCACCAAGAATCTTATTTTAACCTAATCATTTGTGTTAAAGGCCTTATCTCTAAAGGTAGTCACATACGGAGGTATTGGGAGTTAGAACGTCTACATGGGAATGGGGGAGGGGGAAATTCATCCCTATGAGCCATCTTGACTCTCCCGTTGGCTCCATGCAGTAGCCCTGCATGCTGATCTCTGTCACCTGAAAAGCGCCTGGTAGACTGCCTGTCTCGCCTTGTGGGGTTCCCTACTCTCAACACTGATGGGGACTGCTGTCAGGAAAGCAAGTCCAGCACTAGTGACTAGTGGCTGGCAGCGTGAGCCCGACTCCAGCTTTTGCCAGCTCTGCTCTGACTCAGCCATCAGATTATTTCTGATGCCAAACCCTCCTCACTACATCTGCGAGTTCAGCTTTTCTGATGCCGTAGTCATGATGTGGCATTCGGCAAACGGCCTGTACACACTGGCTTTGCTCACCTCCAGTCTCCCTCCCAGGGCAGCCCTGGCCTTCCCATTCTACAGTTCTTGGATGGATATTGGGTATAAAACATTTTCCCATCACTTTCCTTGCCGCCCCACCCCCTAAGAAGGTTTGTTTGAGGGGATTAAAAATAGAGACATAGGTGGGGGCAGAAGAGAAAAGATGAAGAGAAGAGACAGTGATCAGAACAGCGGGGGTGGGGCAAAAAGTGGTCACATATATGAACTTGTGCTTGGACCTGAAGTTCAAATGAAACCTTTGCAGGGTCAGAATCATGGCTCCCCATCTGGTACCCAGGATGTGCTGGTCTAGGTCCTGGTGAAGTGGGTCCTCCTAACCTGAGGGGAGAAGGGTGTCAAGATTGACTTTTTGGGACCTGACATTCTTGTCCAGCACCTGCCTGCTACCATGCTGGAAATCACAGCCCAGGAAGCAGTGCTGGTCACCTGAGCACTTTTCACCAGCCTAGGATGAGCTCACTGCGTGGAGGGTGTGCTGGTTAACATTGAGTGACATCTTGTTAGGATCAAACATCCTGAAGAGAAAAACATCTGGGGATGAAAAATATCTGGGGATGCATGTAAGGTAGTTTTGAGATTGCATTAACTGATGTCAGTAGATCATCCCTAATTATGGGCAGCATTACTCTGTGGGGCAGGATCTGGACTGGAGAGAAAGGATAAAAGTAGCTCACCACTAGCTTTCTTCTTGCTCTGCCTCATGACGACAACCTCAATGTGTCCAGCCACCTCCTGCTGTCATCCTCCCCCACCATGATGGAATGTGCCCTCTAGCTGTGAGCCAAAATGAACCCTCCCTTCCTTTGGTTGCATTGCAATGTTTTTTTACATTGACATACTGCATGTGTGAGTGTGCACACTTGTGCATGGTATGCATGTAGAGGTCGGAGAACAACTTCCGGAAGTCAGTTCTCTCCTTCCACCATGCGGATTTTAGGATTGCACTCAGGTTATCAGGCAGGGAGGCAAGTGTCTCCAAAGAGTCATGCTGCTGACCCTTAAGTTGCTTTTGTTGTGTGTTTTGTCCCAGGAATAAGAAAAGTAGCTAATGTAGAGAACAAAGACTAGAGGAAGAACTCCTTCAGGGAGCGCATCTTCCTAACAGCACTGTAAAACCCGATCAAGCCCTCGGCTCCCACTTCTAGGTCTCCAGTTCCTGTAGTTTGTTTTGCATTTGCTAGAATCAGCTTTGGGCTACTTGTTTGCAGTGCTGGAGACCCCTCCAGGCCTGTCTGGTAGCACAATCCCCTGGACCACTACCAGGGTACAATACGGTCACCAGCTGTTCAACTTGGGGTTTCTTCTCACCTCCAAGCTCAGAGGATGCTGCCAACAGGCCTCATCTGTTCTTGAAATGAGGGAGCAATTGACCTTCGAGAAGGGTCTTTTTCTTGAAGTCAGATCTTCTAACACATCTATCCATGGGGCTTAGGACATTCAGGAGAAAATGTTCTTATCCCCTTTTGATGTGGAGAGCCCCAGTGAGAGCTGACAGCCTTCAAGATTTGAGGCCCCTCTCTTACCCTCCCTCACAGTCCAATTCCCCTGATGTGAGCTTAAGTGGGCGGAATGGGAAGTGGGGGTTAGATTTTCATTATCATCAGAAAGGAGAGAGCTCTAAAGATATCAATAGAGCGGAATTCTATAAATGGCACTGTCTCAATTCATCACCATTCAGTGTACACAATCGTTATTTTTATCTAAATTATTTTCAGAACAAGAATAAGATTCATATGTTAAATTAAACAACTGTTACTCTATTTAGTTTCATTTTATGGCTAATGAAACCATGAAGACAATGAGAACTTGTAATAGGTCTGGAAAATATTATCATTGAGCTGATAAAAAGAATATAAATACTGGCCTATAAATTAGCGTGGAACACTCAAGTAAGAAATATTTCTATTTTAACGTGAACTAACGAAAATAAATACTCAACAGAGAAAATTACAGGGAACAACTTGTTGCCAGGCAGGTGACAAATCAAGAAAAATGAAGCTAAACTGAAGAAGGATGAGTCACTCACCAGGTGACGAAATCACGAAATGAAATTACAGTGTCTCGTCTGATTTTTGTTGCTGTAACAGGATGTCTGGAAACAGATCATTTTAAAAGAAGAGCCATTACTCTGGCTCACAGTTCCACAAGGCCAAGAACAAGACACTCCCATCTTTTCAGTTTCTGGTGAGAGCTGCATGTTTCCAAAGGTTGAGCACAAAGCGCAGGTGGCTGAGCGCACAGAAGGCAGGGAGGGAACATAGGCAGACCTGCTTTATAACCTGACTCTCCCGAGTCCTCTCCCAGTCTCAAGAGAAAACATGATTCCCTGTTAAATATCCCTCCTCCCAACAAAGCTACCAAACTTCAGAAGAACTTTTGGTGGGAATGGACCACATTCTAGTCATTGCACAAACAAATATTATACGCCCCTTGGAAGAACCCTCTCCCAGAGCTCTCAGGGAGGGGAGGGTCATTTGCAGTTAATCCCAAATACAACAGGAAGATGTGGCCCTTAAAGGGAGGGCTTTGGGGCTGATTGCCGCCTGTAGAATCCACTGCCAGTTGCAAGGGCCGTGAACAATGTGAATCTCTCTCCATCGGCAGCAGCCTGGTTTCCAAAACAAGACGCAGGTCCAAACCAGCGGCTGAGACAAGGTTCTACCCTGCCCCTCTGCCCAGCTTTGCTCATTTGCGACACCAAGGTCCGGGTCACAGAGCCTTACTGCAGCTGCTCTTAGTCCTGCCCAAAGTCTAGCGGCTTCCCCGTGTTGACAATGACTTTCTCTGACTGCTATCTCTTGGTCACATTTCTGGCTACTCCTAAGTCTCCCCTGCCTGATCCCCTCTCTTCTGCCTCTTAATACAACCAGAAAGTAGTGAACAGAAAGCACCCATCTTTGTCCTTGTCACCGGGTGGTGAGGGATGGGCCGTTCAGGACAAATTCCCCTGCAGACTCTGCTCAACACCCTTTCTGTCCACCCAACCCTTAGAATAGTCACAGAGATCCTGCCACCAGACTGAAAGGGAGGCTCAGGGAAACCACTGGACTGAACTACTCCATGGATAAAAAGAAGGGTTTATTGGGAATCAACCACCAAGGTTACTTCTTGGGGTGGGGAGCAGGGGGCAGAGAGAAGTAAAATAGCAGAAAGGCAATGAAATTCTACAACAGTCAGCAGTGGAATGGTCTTTGAGGCCATACAGGCTGTTCGCAACAAGATGTCCTGTCTGAAGTAGTTGACCTTTTGGGGATGGGACTAAGGGAGATTCTTGGTAACTAAAAAGTGCCTTAGAGATATGCCTTTCTGGTGGGAAAAAACAAAACAAAACAAAACACCTTTAGGCATCGATTAACCAGGCCAGAGTCCTTCTGTTTAGGACATGGTCACCAGCATTGCCATTCTGAGGGTTTACTTTGGAAGTCCAAAGACACAGACCATTCTTCCTGTCTCTTCCTTGCCTTCTTTTCTTTTCTTTTTTTGTTTTGTTTTGTTTTGTTTTTGAAACAGGGTTTCTCTGTGTATCTCAGGCTGTCCTGGAACTCACTCTATAAATCAGGCTGGCCTCGAACTCACAGATGTCCTCCTGCCTCTGCCTCCCCAGTGCTGGGACTAAAGGCGTGTGCCATCACCGCCCGGTCCTTGCTTTCCTTTCTTGTCTAGTCCACCTTTCCTTTCATTCCGTCAGCACTAATTATGAGTGCTGGGTATATAGCCGCTAATAAGACAGACAAGACTTTTATCCTCGGGGATCCAGTCTGCTGGGACAGACAAACATTAAGTCCACCAACAAAGGAACCACAGCCATGCATACATATTTGCAGAAGAGATGTGAGTGCAGGGAAGAAGCACTGGGCATTCCGCACTGAACTAACAGGGCCAGTTTAATTTGGGTGCTCTGGGAAGGTCTCTTAGAGGGAGCGATAATTAAGATCCCTGCTGCAGGCTGTGCTGGAGTCATCCAGGGAAGTGGTAGGGACACTGTCCCTGGCAGAGAGGACAGCAAGGGCAAAGACCCCGAGGCGGGCACAGAGTGTTCAAGGAGCTGGAGGCATGCCAATAAGGCTGGAGCATCCAGAGAGAGGAGAAGATTGACAGACACGAGAAGCGTGGGGAGAAAGCAGGTGATCAGATGTGATTTACTTTTAAGAGTGGCAAGAAACCACTTAAGGGTTTCTTAGGTGGTGGAGGAAGAAAAGCAGGTTTGCATTTAAATTTGGGGGAATTGGAGGAGCGAGGGCTCCCATGGAGTGGGCGGGTAGGAGGTTTAGTCCTGAGATCACAAGAGCCACCACGTCTTCCTCAGGGCAGGGGGTGGCCAGGGACAAATGGGTAGCTTCAAAAGGCACTTAGAAGTTTGACCTTGAGACTTTAGAAATGAAGGAATAAGAATTAGAGATGCAGCGTCAGACTGCAGTTGGGGGATGGACAGACTTCCCTTTGGGGAGGCAGAGGCATTCCTGTTTTATAATTAAGTGTGGCCAATGCTTTGCTAGAGGAGCATGGAGTCACGCAAGGTCACCCAAACAGTGTTTAGAGCTAGGAGTGAAACCCTTGGGCTTAGCCTCCACTCGGTGCCCATTCTTTGCCTTGGGTGGGCTAAAGCAGGACTCTGAGGACCTTCCCCAGGGTGGGGCTGCAGCCTTCAGGACTTTCCTGCTCTCTACTTTGTCATCTTAGGCGGGGGAACAGTCATGGGGAAATCATCCTGGAGTGATGGAGGTGGCCATGGCACAGGGAGCCCCTCAAACAGCATGCCTCCCCCCAACTCCTCAGCTCCAGCTTCTATTCGGCCTCCTCCTGTCACTTTGCCCTTCACACACCATCCGCGTTATCAAATTCTTAACCTTGAAAACTGACAGTGACATTGCTATCCCTGTACAGTGTGGGTCCTTAGCGTCTCCTCATTAAACTGGACTGCATGTGGTATACAAGCTGGCCACCTTAGTCTCCTCTTGGGGCCGCTCCCCTGCCCTGTCCCTGGGACCCCTCTCCTAGTAGATAATCTGTACCCTGTCCTTTCTTGTCTATTACATCTTAAGTTTGCTGCAACCCAGTCTCTTTCCTCCACCTACCTAGGTCAATCTGTACCCCATTTCTGTCAGGTTAGTATAAAGCCTGGCCCTTTTCACATTCCTATTCAAAACCCTTCAGAGGTGGCCCATGGCCCACTGGAAGAGCTGCAAACCCATCTGCCAGCAGGAACACCAAGCTCTCATGGAAATCTCTCCCCCCCACTCCATCCCTCTCCGTGATTCAAGTCTTTATGCCTTCAATTCTCTTTCCACATCCCTCTCCCCAACCACCTTTCACTTTCCCACACTGCACAAACAGGACCTCCTTGGAGAGGCTGCCCAGGCCCCGCCCCTCATCCCAGCCGTCTTAGACAGCCTCAGCTTCCTGGGCTCCCCCAGCACTGGGTGTATCCTCCACCATTTACCTGCAGACACCTGCCTTGTCCCATCAGGACTTGTGCAGGAGTAGAAAACAGCATGGGGGGGTAGCCCAGCTCCAGGAGGGGTTGGTCAGACAGCTGCAGGATGTTTTGTGAGAGGTGATCCCAGCGCCCAGAGAGAAACGACCACACTGGCCTTCTCATCTGGAAGCCCCTGGCAGGCAAGGTCTCAGAGGGCTCATTTCTCCATCTGCTGTATTCAGTACAGGGCACAGCAAGATGCAGGCGCTCAGGTAATGTCTACCGAGTGAGCAGCTGGGTGGTGAATGAATTTCACTGCTACTGGGGTTCTGGGGAGGGGATTAAGGCATCCAAGGGATGTTTCTACAAGCAGGTGGGTTGGTGGAGCAACAAGGAAGGGTTTGGACCAGGAAAAGGAGTGGGGATGATAGGAGTTTCTGTGGGCTGAATGGATGAACAGAAGGGATGGGGCATGGGGCTGGCTTAAAGGCAGGACAGTGCTCTGGTGGGATTGCTTCTGTCTAAGCAAGACCAAGCAGAAGAGTCGGGAAGCTACAGTTGGGTGCTGGAGCCACAGGGAGCTCCAGCCTCCCTATATGCTGCCCCACAAGGCTCAAGATGAGCTCACTTATCCTTTCCTCTTCTGATCTGCAGGACAGAGGTCTAGGGAGAGCACTTTCCAGAACCTAGACCAGTGGCCTGGCCAGTGTGGGAGAAGCTGGAGCAGAACGGGGACACTGAGGACCTCTTTCCACATGCCAGCTCATGGTTTTATGTTTGTTAGGTCTCAAGTAGGTGACCACTTATTCCTAGAGGGTCTGGAGCCACTGTCAGGGTAAGTGGGCTGATGGATGAGGGTTAGGGACTGATGGCAGGAAGTAGGAATCTGAGCGGTCTTTGGAGGCAGGACTCAGGGACTTCTCTGATATGTGGCTAGACAGAGGGAAGTCACAGCTGTCACCGAAGAGCAGCTTGCACCGTCCTACTCCCCTCATCTAGCACAATGTAGAGCTGTGTCTCCAGTTCTTGAACAGAGGTGCTAGCCCTGGGAGCACACCTTTCTTCTTTGCATAAGAACTCTGCTTCAGCTAATGGTGTCCTGGCCCTGCCATCTGAGTCCTTGTCCTCCTACATATCCTGTGCTCCAAATATGTGGAGCAATTAATATCAGCCTGGTCTCCTCTCCATAGGTCCTTCATTCAAGGCCACACCCCTCTCTCTCTCTCTCTCTCTCTCTCT
>JAQHUG010000069.1:5734048-5752885 GCA_028555095.1 Dicrostonyx torquatus | reverse complement strand
TCTCTCTCTCTCTCTCTCTGTCTCTCTCTCTCTCCATGAAGATACTTTATACTCAAACCACATTACAGGTCTTTGAGGATGGGGTGAGGCCCGCTCACATTAGGCAACTGTCTTACTTGGTCTACTAATATAAATGTTAATCTCATCCTTAAAAATGCCCTTGGAGACACATTCGATACAATAACTAAGTAGCTGGACACTCCTCGTCTCAGTCAAGTTAACACATAAAATCAGTCATCACGGCTTCTTCAGGAAAGTCTCAGTTTGCAAAGAGACCTAGGGAGGGGTGGGGACTAGACCTGGACTACGCAGGATAAGATAGATCATCCAACTAAATGGACAGCATATCCAAGGACCCCAAGGCTGAGACGCAGTTGACACTGTCACAGAAAGCAAGGGAGCCAGTGTGTCTGGAGAAGAGCAGACCAGGGGACAGGGTGAGGTGAGAGAGGCAGTGGGGGTGGATGGGATCGGGCTCATGGGTTGCTTCTGAGATGGGAAGACATGGAAGAGAATTTACACAGAGATTCCACGGCTCTTTGGTTGGTTAGGTTTCCCCTTGTTTTGTTTGGCTTTTCTGGGGAAGGGTCTTACATATCCCAAACCAACCTTGAACTCACTGTGTAGCTGAAGGTCACCTAGAGGTTTTGATCTTCCTGCCTCCCATACTGGGATCACAGGTGTACCCCATCACACCCAGTTTCAGTGATGCAGAGGACCAAACCCCAGGGCTTCATGCATGCTAAGCAAGCTCTCTACCAACTGAGCTATCTCTCTAAAGGGTCGCTGTGGCCACTTTGTGGACATGGACTGTGGACAGCAGGTGTGGAAACAGGGATCCTAAGAGGCAGTGACAGGTCATGTCTTGACGAGGTGGTGAGAAGCAGCTTGCCCAGGGGTTCTTATCTTTCTAACACTGTGATTCTTTAATACAGTTCCTCATGTTGTGCTGACCCCCACCCATACAATTATTTTCTTGCCACTTCATAAATGCAATGTTGCTACCATTATGAATCAAATTGTAAATATTTGATATGCAGGATATCTGATATGCAACCCCCAAGGGGTTATGGCCCACAGACTGAGAACTGCTGGGCTAGAGACTCCTGAAGATCCAACGGTATGCTGAGGAATGAGACAGGAGATCTGGAGGACCCAGAGGGATTTTTCCCTTGAGCCAGATTTCCATTTCCTCGTGTAGGAACAAGGGCATCCCCACAGGGAAAGCCTGCAGCGCTGTGCAGGCTTGTAGCAAGCGCTGGGTGAATGACCATGTGAGATAAGAACCTAGAAAAGCCTTGGAAAGGGATGGGGAAGACACAGTCAGTGCCAAAGAGAGTGTCCTCAGGGGCAAGGTCAATGCAAGGAAGGCAGGGGGTGCCACACTCTTTTCCCATGACAGCCCTCACCAGCCTGCCTGGTGACTTGAATTCCAAGCCCGCGTGACTCAGCGCAAAGCCACCAGAAGCATGAGCCTCCCATCCCCATCCTTGTCACCTCCCTCCTGTGTGTTCTGGCACAAGCTGCAGTCAGGCAAGGAAGGCAGGAGAGAACTGGGAAACAGGATCCAGGGATTCTCAGGGACCATGTTATGGGGGAGGGCGGGGAGGTTTGAGGTGGAGAGGGGGTAGATCAGGTGAAGTCAGGAGCAGCTGAAACCAGGGGTCTTCCTCAGCCTACGCAAGATAGCAAGCCCATAGTGAGATGCCTGTGATCCTGGAGCCCCCTCCAGCTTCCAGAAGAGGATGCCTACCTGCTGAACCAGGTAGGAGAGGACCCCCCCTCTTCCTCTTCCCGAGAGTGAGCATAGCCCCACCCCACCCCCAACAGAAAAGTACCCTCAGAGCCCCATGGCCTTGTGTGTCCCCAGGCCCTTCTCTGCAGTTTGCCCTGGAGCCAGGTTGCCTCATCCTACATTCTGTTCCCTGCCCTGGATAGGGGCTGAGCAGGACCAGCCGGTATCTTCAGGCAGCCTCTGCTGATGAGCTGTGTTGGCGTTGGCAGGAAGATGGCTCTTCCTTGACCCCCTTCAGAAAATGCAAGATATGGGTTGACCTGAGCTGAGGTGGCTGAGATACAGAACCATCCAATCGACAGCCCCTCAACCAACAGCTGGAATCTCTCTGCTCCCTGTAACTGGACCCTCAGGGACCCCCAGGTAGAGAGGGAAAGACCCAGGATATTAGGGAGTGGGGTTCCTAGGAAACTTTCCTCCCTTCGTCCTGGGAGCAAGGGAGAACTTAGGGGTGTTAACAGGAGGCCCAAATGGGGCCTGGCCTGGATCATCCTCCTTTCTTCATCATTCCATGACATTTACTGAAGCTGACCAGGATCCAGGCCTTAAGCCCAGAGGTGTCCAGTGACAGCATCTTCTGGAGGGCTCTTGGTGAGTCAACAGGGGGAACTAGCCGGGCCGATGCTGTGTAATCCAGGACATAGACGATCCCTGGGAAGACTGAATCGTAGTCACAGCAGGGGACCATAAAATCCTCACAGAGAGAAGAGACAGATTCCAGGTACCCTGTACACTAGGACACGTGACTGCTCTGCTCTCTCCCAGCCTACCAGGTAAGAAGGAGATTGACACAGAGTGGGTAGAAGTGGGTGCCGCTGGGATTTCTGTCAACTGCTCTTTCCCCTCTCTCCTCTGCTCTCCTCTCCAGGTCCTGACTCTGCTTCCCGGAACCCATCTGCAGACGCAAGCCCTGCTTGGGAGGGACTGCACCTCCCTGCAACCCTTCCAAAGCTGTCTCCTTTGGATCTTTTTGCGGTCTGGGCTTGCTGTTCTCTCAACAGTAGTCAGGAAGCCCTTACCCCAAAAAGTATCTACGGGTGGCATGGTCTACTGGGGGACCCCCGAGGTCTCCAGGCGAGTCACACCAAACCCAAGAATACCAGGTGAATTCACGGCATCTTTGCCATACCTTTGTGTCGCTGGGTGACCATGGGTCGAGTCCTAAGGCAGTGGTTCTCGACCTTCCTAATGCTGTGACCTTTCACTTTAGTTCCTCATGTTATGGTGACCCCAACCATAAAATTATTGTGATTACAGCTTCATAACTGTAATTTTGCTACTATTGTGAATTAGAAATGTAAGTATCAGAGATGTAAGATATCTGATATGCAACCCCTAAGGGGTTGTGACCCACAGGCTGAGAAACACTGCTTTCTGTAACCCAATCACCTCCTCATACCTTTAATTGTTGTCTGGTAGTGGGAGCGACTTCAGTCTAGGCTAGAGAAGGCCACTTGGGTGAATGTTGCTGGCCACCATGGTCACTCCTGGCAGAACTGTTACTCAATATGTCCAGCCCCCTCTTCCCCACCCCCAGCCCCCACCCCCTCCCCGCACATTAAGTAGACATGAGATTCAAGACAGGCCTGGCTGTTGGACTCCTGGGCAGAGAAACCTGTCATTGGGAGCAAACACCACAGTTGATCGGATTGATCCCAGCAGCCGTGTGACGAGATGATGAGCAGAAGCCCTGGATGAGGTGCCTGGCATCGGTCTGTCCCAAGCCCGAGTAGCTGCTACCTCCTTCCTCCCGTGAGTCACTACAAATCCATCAAATAAAATCCTTGGCTGCCCAAGTTCACAGAGGATACCATTACTTACCACCGATTCAGAGCCCTCTAGAGGGAGGAAGGGGTTTTGCATACTCTGGAGAAACGGGGTTGACTTGAGGGAAAACTGTCATCATCCTTAGAGGAGGCCACTTGGGTGTGCTGAGGAGGGTCCATAGGCAAGGGCTGAGTTCAAATCCAGGGGGGCTGTCTAAAGGTGAGTGCCATGTTGGGATAAAGAGCGGAGGACCGATGTAACACAGAAAGATTTAAAATCACCCGGTCCTCAGTCTCCAGAGAGGGTAAGGAGAGGGGATGAAAATTGTAGGTGGCTCAGGCCAGTTCGATGGAGTTGGGGATGCCACTGCATCTGTGGTGAGGTCACAGATGGTCAACAGTGACCACACGAGTACCCATTTCATTCCCCTCCTCCCCCATCCCACCGAGGTTGAGAGGAAGTACTTCTGTGCTTCCTGGCCTGGAGGAGGCTAGGCTCTGTGCCGTTCCTTGTCTGGATCTTTCTACTCTCTACACCTAGGCTCAGGGTAGAGGGAAGCCCAAGGTGAAGAGTATGGTGTTAATCTTGTTGACAACAAAGCCACAGATCTTGAGGAAGGGCCCAGAAGGTTCCGTTCATGTGCAGAAGTCACAGGAGGCAAGACTAAGGCGATGGGTGAGTTGGTGCGTGAACTTCACTGAGTTCAAGGGTTCCAAGGGATCCTGAGAGGGGCTGGAAGTGCACTGTGACACTTCAGGAAAGAGACCTGAGTTGACACTTGGAGACAGTGCGGAGACAGACATCAGCGGAGAAGGCACGACGTCGGCAGGCCACCTTTCAGGACTGACTCGCCTTGTGATCATAGGCACTGATGCTCCCTGACTTCCCAATTCGGACCCCAAACAAAGCAGGTTTGCTAGGCCTCCAGCCCCAGCGCGCGGGTGGGAACGACGAATGTGGCTCAAGGGCGGCATCGTGCGGTCATCGCGGGGTAGTTCACTCTACAGCCTCCATTATGAGTGAGTCTAGAGGACTGCAGTCTGTATCATCGGGCTCCCGCTCCCCGGGCTCCCCCTCCCCGTAATCCCTCCCCCATTCCAAGGGGCACAGGGTCTGGAGCGGGGTGGGAGTAAGTGGGAAAAGTCGCTAACGTGAGGCGTCCTTCAATAAGGTTCTTTGCAGCTTTCTCCTCACCTGGGATAGATCACCTCTCAAAATGGGTTCTGGGTCCACAACTATTTGCCCTTGCTCTTCAGTCGAGTATCTCAAGTCTATTCTGCTCCTTCAGGGAGCTGTTCCTATTAGAAAGTATCTTTCAGGAAAGATTTCAGCTTCCAGTACGCGAGAGGAACCTGGCCTTCTGAGTCCCTCAGCTCTGGAGTCAGAGCCCAGTCTTCCAGGACTAGCTATGTGCTCTCGGGAAAGCCGCTAACCCTCTCAGCGCTTCAGCTTCCTCATCCACAAAACAAGGTAATATCCTTTCCCTTATAGGGCCGTGGGTCCCGACTCTGGGCCTAATGCACGTCAGCTCTGAGGTGGGATCTGCTTGACGACCTGTGTACGGAGGTTTGCTGCTCAGGACAGTGACCACCCTCTGGGGAGCAGGGGGCAGAAGAGACCTGAAGAAGGCAGAGGGCGCTGTTCCGTTGCAGCTTCTAGAGTCAAAGGGAGCTGGGAGCGATAGCTGTCTAGTTGGAGGGAGCGGGGTGGGGCGGGGGAAAGACGGGGAGAAGACAGAAATGAGCAGAGTGGCATAGACGGGGACAAGCGAAATCAAGAAGGAAAGGGAAAGGAGAGGTTCAATGTGCTCCTTGGGCACCTGGGCAGGGTGCCCCCTCTCCCAGGAAGCTGAAGGCTGGGGTCTGATCCGTATGGGCATATGAGCCCTGCAGACTATACAGATAAAGAGGCCTTGCGCCAATCACCTTCCTCCTCTAGACCTCACCGTCTGGATAATCAGAGGAGTGTGCAGGGCATCTCAGCTACCACCTGCTCCTTTCCAAACTCACCCCCTCCAACAGGCAAGCAGACTAGGGGCACCATGCTAACACGCGAATTGGAGCTGTTACAGCATGGGATGGGCTTGTGGGTATCGAAGGCAGGCCCCTGAGATCTGGAATCCGGGAGAAAGAGGCTGGAGAAATTAGTAGCAGTGATGAGACCTAAGGGCCTCCTGGAGACAGCTAGAGCAGAGACATCAAAGGTAGCTGGAGTTCTCACTTCCCAGGAGCATAGCAACACGTGCCCCTGTACACCAACGTGGCATCAGCGACTCCGTTCAGCTGTCCCACTGTGAGCCTGCCCTCCCTTCTTGAGTCTGCAAAGCTCCAGCAGGACCTGGGGGAGAGACAGCAAAAACCCGTCAGACAACGTCTCTCTCCGGACTCCTGCTTCCCTCCCTGTCCTCTGCCTTCCTTCTCCCTCGTCTTTTCTCATTCCTTCCCTCTTTCTTTCCCAGAGTCTAAGCCTTGGACAGCTAGGAATCATCTCAGATGAGATTCTGTCCTGATTCCAAGAGTTCCTGGGGTCAGTGCACAGCCATCTTGAAGGCTGTGTGTGTTCTTTAGAGATGTGGTTGGGGCATTCAGGATGGGAACAGAGCTTGAAGACTAGTGGTTTGGGACATGGCCCCCTTGCTGAAAGATCAAGAAGTCCCTCTTTTAGCTCCTTTATGTCAATGTTGTGGGATCATTGACAGAATCCAGGGCTCCGTCTTTGGGGACAGAGATTCTCAAAGTAGGGACCTTCAGCTCAGCATCATGCTGAACACGGGCAGGTGCTTCAGTCTGGTGCCTAGTTTTTTGCTTGTTTGTTTTGTAATGTCTTCAGAGAGCGTGTCGTTCAATAGTTTCCAGCACCTGATGCCTTCATTCAGAACTGAAGGTGGAACTCAGAAACACCACAAGAAGCCTCCGCTCACACCAGTCCAGGCTTCAGCTTCCGCGGAATCATGAGAAAGGAGCCCAAGCGTTGACACATGGAAACGGGGGTTGCTGGATGCCTAAGGAGTGCAATGACAGCAAAGTACTGAGACAGAAAGAGAAGGAAGAAAGCTAAAGAAAGAGCTAGATAGGACTTCCCTCTGAGCAGAGAAGCAACTGGGGGGCTTGGAACTCAGGCACTGGGGCCTCCTGTGGCTGTTGACATGGTTGGGGCAGCCAGCTTCCTGTGTTCTCATGTTTACCCTGCATCTGAATGAAGGAAATGGGGTCAATTTCTATGAGCCATGAGATCAGAAGGATATAGGATAATTGGCTGGGGTGGGTGGAAACCCTCTTGGGCGTCCATTTCTACAGCAGAGAAAAAGTCATCGGAAACCCAGGGAAGGCAGTCCTGAGAAGGTTCTCTCGTGTTGAAGTGTTTCAACCTTATGGCAAAATACAAAGAGAAATAGAGCAACGGCTTCATACCTACCCCCGAGAAATGACAGATACTATTACATTTTGCTGCATTTAAATCAGATTCTAAACAGAAAAAGAAAAACACCGCTGGAGTCCTTGTTGTGCCCCCTTCTCTCTCCAAATCCAGCCACTGTCCTGCAATCAGCGGGTATTTTTCTGACACACGCGCTCTCCCAATATCATTCACAAATTACATCTAACGACACTTTGAGTGCTTTTTATTTCACATAAGTGATGTCACGGTGACCCTGTCGCTTGAGAACTTGCTGTATTTTTTTTTAGATCCAGTATTGTGTTTCCAGGTACACTCGTCTTAACTTCTGAATAACTGGACAGTACGAGAAAACCACGGGTCATGCCCTCACCTCCTGATGACATTTCCGTTTGCTGCGGTCAGGACACTGCTTGTTCCTTCTGAAACTCGTGTTGAAATTTGATTGTCACTGTGTCGGTCATTCGGCAGGCGCCACCGTCCTCATGAATGGCTCAATCCATTCATGGATTAATAGATTAGTCCAAGAAAGACCTCCTTATAAAAGTGAGTTCTCACTTGGAGGAGTAATTCCAGCTCTCGGCTCAGGCAGGAGGACCCTAAGTTTGAAGGCAGCCTTAACAACTGTCTTAGTCACTGTTCTATTGCTATGAAGAGACTCCGTGGCCAAAGCAACTCTTATAAGAGAAGACATTTAACTGAGGGCTTGCTTACAGTTTCGGAGCTACCATCATAGCTGGGAGCATGGGAGCATGCATGAAGAAGACATGGTGCTGGAGAAGTGGTTGAGAGCTACATCCTGATCCGTAGGCAGTAAAACAGATCAAGAATGAGCCTGGAATAGACTTCAAAACCCCAAGCTTTGCCACCCCCTTTCCCCATACACTCCCTCCTTCCTCCAAGGTCACACCTCTTAATCCTTCTAATCCTATCAAAGAGTTCCACTCCCTGGTGACTAAGGATTCAAATATATGAGTCTATGGGGGCCATTCTTATTCAAACCACCACAGCAATTGAATAAGATCTACCTCAAAATAAAGACAAGGGCTAGAGATATAGGTCAATGGTCCTGGCTTTAATCCCCAGTAACACTAAACCAAAGACAGCAACAAAAATAAACATATAGGTAAGTATGAAAAGGGGGGCTAGTGGTAGTGAGATGCCGGTCGCCAAGCCTGGCAGCCTGATTGGATCCTTGGAATTACAGCTTAAAAGAGAACCAATCCCTCAGTTGTCCTCTGACCATCACATGCATGCAGTGGCATGTATGGCTGCACGGCATGTGTGCACACACACAGACATGTTAAATAAACACTAAACCAAAGCCAAGACAAGCACAGTAGCAAGCAAGGCAGTGAGCTCTCTAATTAGCTTGCTCTTTCTTCCCCGGAGGTGTGCTCTGTCACACTTTGATGCAGGAGGAAGCCCCTGCTCTGGACAGTCCAGAGAATAATCTACAAGGGCCATGTTTTAAATATGCAGAAAGTTAAAAAGAAAAAGATAGCGAGTCTCCATAGAGACTTCATAGAGATGGAGATGGCAGCCAAACATCTTTGAGTCAGCTGTTTTCATCGTCTAGCCAAGATGGCTGGGGTAGCCTGACTGGTGAGCAAAGATAGCATTGCCAGCCTGGGGCTTTCAACATCCAGCAAAAACTGGCTGGGGAAGTTGAGGCAGTCAGCTGTAGTTCCTGACTGAGCTTCCTGTCCATGGATGAGTCTCCTGACACTTGCAAACCCTTTACCTCCCAGCTGTTCCCAAGGACATGATGCTTTTAATGTTCCTGGCCTGCTGGTTATGTCCAGCTCTCTTTGTCACTGAACCAGGGGGCCAGGCTGGCCCCAGTTAAGGAGTTCGTAGGAGACCAGGGAAGGCCTCTTTGCTTCCAGAGTCTACTCTCAGGAAACTCAACAGAATGTGACAACTTACCAATATAATGTGTATTTCAGACCCTTACCAGGGGACAAGCAGATGTCAGAAACACGCTTTTGTCTACCCCAGCCTCCCAGAATTGTAAGCTAAATAAACCTGTATTCTTTATAAATTAGTCCTAGTTTTTTGTTTTTTTGTTTTTTTCTAATTTGTCACTATCACAAAAATTATTCTGGGAACATCTTCAGCCATGTGTCCCCGGTGCTTGCTGGGTTGTAGGGAAGCGGCTGCCTCAATCACAGACATGCCGGTTAATTCGCTTGGTAGCCTGTGCACACCACTAACAGAATGTGACACTGTGATGGCTAAGTGCGATTACCAGCTTGATTGGCATTTAGAGTCATCAAGAAAGACACAGCTCTGGCTGTGTATGCAAGAGTTGCAGGGTCACGAGTCTTTTTTAACAAGGTCCCTGAATGCTGCTGAGACCAGTCAATGTGTATCTGAGCAGGATTCCCTGCAAGGAGACCCTGAATGCCCAAAGAAATTTGGCTGAGGAGGGAAGAACCATCCGGAATGCGGGTTATACCACCCCCTAGGCATGGGTCCTGGACTGAGTACAAAAATGGGGAGACCACATGAGCACCAGAATTCAATGCTGTTTTCTCGCTGTGGACAGAATATGGTCTGTACCCACTGCTGTGTTTTCATGTTCCTGTGACTGACTGACTGTGGGACTTTTAGGCATTGGTTTGTGGGAGGAATTGGAAGAGTTTTGACCGATGAGCTAGAAAAAGCTCTAGAATACACAGCAGAGCTGAAAGGGCCATTCTGGAGGGAGAGAGGAAGACCAGGGACATTGCTGAAAATGTAGTGTCCTAGTAAGGGTCTCTACTGCTGTGATGGAACACCATGACCAAGGAAGTTGGGGAGGAACGGTTTCTTTGGCTTACACTTCCTCCTCACTGTTCATCATTGAAGGAAGCCAGGGCAGGAACTCAAACGGGGCAGGAACCTGGAGACAGGAGCTGAAGCAGAGGCCATGGAGGGATTCTGCCTACTGGCTTGCTCCCTGGAGTTTGCTCTACCTGCTTTCTAATAGAACCCAGGACCATCAGCCCAGATAGGATACCACGCACACTGGGCTGAGTGGGCTGGACCCTCCCCTTCTCTCCCCTCCCCTCCCCCATTAATCACTAATTAAGAAAATGCCTTACAGGCTTGCCTACAGCCTGGTCTTTAGGCATTTTCTCATTTGAGGTTTCCTCCTCCCAGATAACTCTAGCTTGTATCAAGCTGACATAAATACAACTAGCCAGCACACATAGGTAATGAAGTTCTGACTGATGGGGTTTTAGAGGATGGTAAAGACTATCAGGAATGGAACTAGAGGCCGATTGACGTTACATTCTGGCAAAATAATGAGGCTATATTCTTATTGCCCTGAGAACTTGAGCAAGGCTAAATTCAAAGGCAGTGGACTAATTTGTTTGGCAGAGAAAAAGTCGAGCCAACACAGCATTCAGGCTGTGTCATGGTTACCGCCCACTTCTTTTCCACAGATTTATAGTAAGAGAGCAGAACGATGGCTAAGAGCCATACGAAAGCACACAGGTTGGAGAGGAAGAGAAGGACAGTTAAAGCTGTAGCTAAGGGTGTAGGGAAAGCACATGTAATTACCAAAGAAATTAATGCAACTCAAAAGAGGCTTTTTACTTTGCACGGGAATGATGGTACTTGAAGCTGCTTCCTCTCAGGTCCCAGCTCAAGAAAAGTGACTAATACCGACACATCCTAAAACATCCTTTGTTTGGTGAGTTCTTCCCTGAAGCAAAAGCAGCTATAAGATAATATAATTCCTGACTTTTGTTCTCGACTCTACTTTCCTTAAAGTCTTAACTTCTTCAGCTGTAAATTCTTTGACCTTTTCTAAAGTTTCCAAGAATCTGAGCTTAGTGACCTCAAAGGAACAATGGATTGTGTGTGTGTGTGTGCGCGCGCATGTGTGTGTATGTACGTATGCATGTGTGTATGTGCGTATATATGTGTGTGCATGTATGTATGTGCATATATGTGTGTATGCGTGTATGTGTGTATGCATGTATATGCATGTGTGTGCATGTGTGTGTGCATACGCATGTGTGTGCATGTGCGTGTGCGCGCGTGTGTGTGTGTGTGTGTGTGTGTGTGTGGCTTTGTAGTAAAGACAGTAGAGAAAAGGCCTAGTAAGGGGCAGACTTCCACAATATCTTTTAAACAATATGCCATCTCCAGGAAAGGGTACCACCTTCACACTGCAGGTCCTTCCCTTCCATTTGTTGTGGGTGAGAGGAAGGAGGTCCTAAGATGTCACCCTGTAATTCCATATTCCCACGAAAGCCCCAAGTGTTTCTCTAAGCTACATTAACCCAGACAAGAAGGAAAGGGGTACACTCTCTGGGGGTGGGGCCACTCCATGTGCTTATCTAGGGTAAAGGGCTGACTTTTGGCCCCAAGAGTCCTCTGCCCATGCCAAAGACTGCTCCTGCCCTGGGCCTGCGAGGATGGACAATTGCCAAAGGTTTGGACAGGGCACCGACAGCGGTCAGCCTAGCTCTTGGCTACTGACTCTATGCCTCCACCTCAGGGCAGACAGAACCAGTCTGGAGCTCCTTTTCCCCACGCTCCTTGAAGCACTGACGATCAGGGCTTCTTAACAGGACTTGAGTGGGGGTGGGGGGGAAGGGGTGGTTAAAGAGAACACAGCCAAATTGCCTTTCTCAGAGGAAAGACGATTCAAGCTGATGAAGAAGGGAAATCCACAGTTAATATGGAAGACCCTCATCCAAGAGGCTCTTGTGAGCGAGCTTTCCCCACTAACATCTGAAGAGCTGTGTTTGGAGGGCTCATTTGACCTTCATCAAAAAGTGATGTCTGAGAACCTTGACTTCCCTGTGCCACAGACCCCTTTCGTTCCTGAACTGTCTCCTGCCCGGGTGACAGGTGACTTACTTCAGCCTGGAGGGCAGGAGTCCTACCCATGTGCGCAGGGCATCACTTCTAGGACCTCACCTCAGAGTCCTGCCCACCAGCCAATGAGGACTCACGGAGGTGAGGTCACTACATCATCATTCCCAGCCCAACAAGGGAGAATGGGACTGGGGGGGGGTAGTAAATACCAAAAGCCACCACCGATGTTGGTAAAGTGGCGAAGGGCAAATGAGTCAGCAGCAAGTTTAAGCAATGAACAATTGCACCACGGGGTGTTTCTCAAATTCTTGTCTACTTTTAGAAAGTACGCAATGCCATTCAGTGGGCATCTTGATTCTGAAATAGCGACGAACATGTTAAAAATGCTGTGGCTGAAGATGTACCCGTGGTGACCTCGTTCCTAAGACAATAGCCCACAATTGTGTTGCGAGTCCTTTAGCAAATCTTGCAACCTGGCTGCTCCTTTGGATCCTTGCTGGTGACAGGAAAGGAATGTATGCAAACTCTGGAGGTTCCTTCCAGCCTCAGATTCTGAGACCTGATGCTGGGCTCACGTTCCTGACACCCGGGCTGTGTCTCTACCAACCAATCCGCTGTGTGAACTGTGGACAAAATGTTCTAGAACCCCAATCAATTCTTTGGCACAAGAGAGAAGAAACAACGAGTTAATTGGCATTGGCTTTCATTTCACAACCGGCAGCTCTGGCATCATCTTGACCAGCGGTTCTCCCACGGCGGTGTCCTGACACGCTGCATGCCTGGAGCAGTTTTGAGGTGTGTCATAGGCAAGTGGCTACCTAATAGCAAACTGCCGACTCTTTCAAATGATTGATGATCTTTCTTGTTTTAATCGGTTAGAACAGATTCTATGTAATCCTATAACAATGCCCCGGCCAGTTGCTTGCAATCTGGCTTGCCTCTGTGTGTGGAAGAAATTCTGTAGCTGGCAGACAAGGGCTGCTTGGAGCCCCAACCCCACTGGATGCCATGCGGGAGGGTGTCATGAGCCATACACATGAATATTCCATCACCTGCAACAGTGGTAGGGTGGCTATTAGAAGTCCTTGCTGCATGGAGAGACATTAAGCCATTGAAGATCTAGGCTTCAGAATAACCCAGTCTAAGCATAGTCTGCTACCTGTATCCTATGATTTAGCAAGGGAGCTGGTGAAGACCGGGCAGTTCAAGAACACAGCACGAAGGGCCTGTTCGTTATGTCTTATCATCTGTTCATTAATGAGGAAGGGAATGGGGTGTGACACAGTATATATTGAGTATCTGGGTATCCATCCTTGCATCAATTAATCATGGCTAGTTTAATACTGTTCCTCAGAAACTTTGGGTTCTCAGTCTGTGAGACTGTACTTCCTCCCTCCTGTGGTGCAGAAAAGCGCTGTATTGTACAGGTCACTGAGTTACCGTAGAAGCGATCTATTTCAATCCAAGGCCAGAGCAATGCATTGCACGCTTTAGACTGCTCCGGCCACCCTCTCCCTCCGACACAGGGACTGCTATACTGGTGGCAGCCTGGCATGTCGTAAGCCTGAGTTCTAGGGTAATGTGGAGCAGAGCCCCAAGTCTGGCTGGGCTGCATGTCAATCACATAGTGCCCGGAAGATGAAGTCACACTTGGTGGTTATGGCCATTAAGATTTAGGGGTCACTTGTAACTGCAGCACAGACTAATTTTGTGCTGAGTGGTACAATGTTTTATATAACATAGTGACACGGTAGAAAAAACGTGAGGTTTCGAATTTAGAAAGTCTGGGGTAGAATCTTAACACTTGTGACTGTGAGCAAATTCATTAACACCTTAGACTGTGGGCAAACCCAGTTTCTTGGCCCGTAAGATGGCAGTTCTGACTGCTTGCTCAAAACATAAACATGAATAGTATATATGAATCATCTGAAGCAGGATTGGCACATAGATGCCCAGTTCTGATGACTTCAAGTTCATGTAATCCTCAAAATAGCCCTAGGAATGGAGGGTGGGGAGAGGGGGCAGGGGAGGGGAGAAAAGGGGAGAGAGAGAGAGAGAGAGAGAGAGAGAGAGAGAGAGAGAGAGAGAGAGAGAGAGAGAGAGAGAGAGAGAGAGGAGAGGAGACTAGGAGTGTAATAAAGGGTAATTCATTATTGACATTTCAAAAGGCACTGACCTGGGACCCCAGGGGCAAGTGAGCACATAAAGTCATCCATGTCTCCTGTCCCAAGCTCACAGAAACTAAAAGGTAGGACAGGCTCTGAGACTGTAATTTACCAATTTCGCTTTTCTACAGCCAGAGGAAAGGCTGGCTCTACCTGAGGGAATGATCATCAACACCTTCCACATATAAAACACAAACATGGCGGTGGCAGCGCGGGGCGTATTGCAGCTTGTTATCCTGCCAAGAGCAGCAGCCGCCGCAGCCTCTCCCTGAGGTCCAATGGGCTAAACTCTTCTCCTAAATCAGCTTATTAGTATTATCAGGACTGCTTTGGTGGGCTCAGCCAGGATCCAGGAGTGTTCTGGAGGATGGGCTATAAAGGAAGAGAGGGCAACAGAATGTCCACGAGACAGGGAGACATTCAGGGCTTCCTTCTCCCACCCACCAGCACATTTTCCTTCCAGCCAAGCCTGTCCTGGGCCAAGCAGGGGAGGAGGGGGGCCATTTCAGTTTGGTGCAGCCCTTCCCTCACTGTGCTTGCTGCTCTGAAAATCAAGTTTCAAGGTGTCACCCCTCCTCCCACTCCTAGGCCTGATTTAGTGAACTGGGTTAGTCTCTTTTTATTTTTTTGGACTTAAAGATTGCTATTAAATTCAGTATTCTATAAGGCTACTTTCTGCTCACCATTTTTCTCCTAAATGCCACGTCTTGGCCATAGACTTGAAATTATCAACATTTCGTGCCTTGCCTCTTTGGTCTCTTCAATTCTGCCTCTGGGAGGAAAGCTCCGTGGACATGCCATGTGTGTCAGACGAGGCTTCATGATCTTTGCAGAATAATGATAGAAGATAAATATATAGGTGATGGATAGATAGATAGATAGATAGATAGATAGATAGATAGATAGATAGATAGATAGATAGAAAGTAGAAAGAAATATGCTCAATCTAGACAGAGCCCCACAAGCTTGGGCAGCATTTGCATCAGCAATCATTCGGACCCTGAATTGCCATGGATTAACTTTTCTTACGTAGACTAAGCTCCTAAGAGAATTTCCATGGCCACTGAATAACTCTGACCTCCAGAAAATGGGTGATTCTTCTAAGTTTCGATAACCAAAGTATTCATGAGATGTACCTGGATTTGTGACCAATGCTCAGGGGTTATACATAAAAATGCAAATGAAATTGTGAGACTGAGTCAGGGAGATGGAGATGGGGTGGGTATAGTCAACCTCAGTTTGATCCATATCCAAGATTGTACCCTGGCCCTGCTCTGTAGACCAGACTGGCCTCAAACTCAGAGACCCACCTGTCTCTGCCTCCTGGGTGCTGGGATTAAAGGTGTGTGGCATCATGCCCCTTGAGGATTCTTTTTGTTTAAATCACTTTTCTCATGGAAAGAAACTCTGATAAGAGAGGAGAATGTGGCTTCACTACTGAGCCTTTCAAATTTAAAAGCTTTATAGCTGAAGTGAAAATTGCCTGTAAATGTTGGGTTGTGTGCAGCTGCAGGAGTCTGCAGCAATAGTCAGGAAAAGGCCTTTATTTAATTCTCTGTGGAGCTGTCTCCTGTTGGTGTGGCTTCCAGGGAGGGAACAAATAGCTCAAGTCTTGCAGAGGGGAACTGATGCCTATTGCTGGGCGGCTGCTGGAGCTGGGACAAAGGTTGGGAGGTTTAAAGAATCTACAACTCCTGAGTCTCTCCAACATTTGAATACAGATGCCCCATCCCTGCTGTGTCTTTATGAGGACCTTTAAGGGGGTAATTAAGGCTACATAAAGCCATGAGGATGGGGACTCTGATCAATGATCGCCTTTATAGAAAGAAGCAATGTGGGCATAAGAATTCCAGGTATGAATGCACACAGAGAAAAGTCCTAATGAGGAAACAGGCAGAAGGTTGTGTCTGAGAGCCCACAAGAGAAGCCTCAGCAGAAACCCAGCCCATGGGCATCTCCATCCTGGACTCCAGCCTCCCTGTGAGCGAGCAGTGCTTGAGTTTCTCCTGTGGAACCAACCATCAGTCCCTGGTGTTGTTACGGAAGCAAGCTGACAGTGCAGGCCACAATCCAGACTGCCCGTTTTCTGTTCCTTTTCCTGCTTATTGGTTGGTTTCTCAGATAACTGGCACCTCCCCCAACTATGCAGACCCTCCTAAGCCTGCCTGTTATTTTTACCACACACCCAGTCATCTGGTTAGAAAGCCAGAAATTTGGGCCAGGCAGAATGAGTCAGGATTTGGCACATTCCCATAGGGGGTGATACTCATAGCAAACATGAGTGGAACTCGGCTCTGCCAGCTTCTACCTGCCTCCAGCAAACATGCAGGCAAATCCTTATCCATTTTGTGCCTCACTGTCCTCATCTGTAAAATGGGACATAAACATCACCCCCCCATAAAATTATAGGCAAATGACGTAAGAACAGGCAATGAAATGATCAGCATCTGGAACCAAGGTAGCCTAGAAACAGCCTAGCTCAGAGACAGGCTGCTTGCTTTGGCACAGGGTGGTAGGGATGGGGGAGGGGTGCCTGAGTGGCTAGGGCTTCCCCTCTAGGTGGCCTGCACTATGAAGCAGGAAAAGGCACCAAGTTCTTCCCCTGGTTGAATCCCTGTCACCCCTTCTCCTAAAGCATGATGGTGGGAGCTGGGAGGAGGCTTTTCAGAGAGAAAACTGAGCATCTTAATAAAGAAAATAATGAGGTCAGCTTTCCCAGAGATCCCAGCTTGCAGCAAGCCCCCAGTAAACAGTGGTGAGCGCTATATGTAAAGCAACCTCTATGCTGCCCCTCAGTGCTCTGTGGCCACAGAACTGAGGCATCATTTAGACACCATTGGTAAGAGCAGCGTTAGGCAACTTCATTAACAAATTTGGTTTGACTTCATTATACAGAAGAGCTCCATTCATGCCAATGGCTTCTCTAAGCCCTCCCCATATATCCAGGAATAAACAACATGTTGGCCTCACCCGAGAATAAGAACCATCAGAACCTGGCACACCCCAGCAAGTGGGCCTTCCTGACTCTGGGCCTTCTGGCCAGATGGACTGGTGGAGGGCTCCGACTTCCAACTCCTTTCCTTTCAATGAGCAAGAACATTGGTGTGCCAGAGAGGAATGGGAACCAATGCTGGGCTTGACTGCTGAGGAGAGAGCTCAGACTGGCAGTGTGGTCCACAGGGCTCTGCTCACAGGTGGCCTGAGCCCCAGGATGACGGACACATGATGCTGGGAGTGTGTCTCCTCCACCTACTTTAATGTACGTGGATCCGGGTCTCTATCCGGGATGTTGCTAAGCACACAGGGAGACTCAGGCAGAAGTCACTTTGTGTCTCTCTGTCACCTTCTACTTAAAAGTACTACAGAAGTCATGTTGTCATATGTCCTGCTTTGTACCTACTAAATAGCAGGCTTTTTAATGTCAGATGGCACAGAGGGACAATTCACAATTTAACCTATTAAAGGCCCTGGTTGCCAAGGAAATTTTCTGTAGAGATTAGTGATAATAAATCCCACTGTCTTCATCACTATTCTAGTGCTGTGAAGAGACACCATGACCAAGGCAACAAGAAAGCATTTAGTTGGGGGCTTGCCTACAGCTTCAGAGATTAGTCCACTGTCATCACGGCAGGGAGTGTGGCAACACACAGGCAGACACGGTGTTAGAGAAGTAGTTCTACAGCCTGATCTGTAAGCAGAGAGACAGACTGACAGACACTGAGCCTGCTGTGGGCCCACCCCAGTGACCGCTTCCTCTATCAAGGCCATGCCTCCTAATCCTTTTCAATTAGTTCTGCTCTCTGATGAGTAAGCTTTCAAATACATGAGCCTATATGGGGGCCATTCTTGTTGAAATCCTCACTCTCACAAAGATTGAGAATGAGAAAGGGATTCACGAAAAGACTATCCTCCCACAGGCCCAGGAAAGGCCGTCATGAGCTACAGACAGCCTGGAAACCTCACACCTTACTGTGATTTGCTTGTTTCTCTCTGCAGGCTACAAGGATGGGAGGCCAAACACCCAGAAGAAAGCAAAGCCTACTCCAGAGATGTTGGATGGGGTTGAAAGATGGTCCTTAGACATCAGATATCAAGGCTGGCGAGAAGCGATAGGCAGAGCCTTCTGGAAAATAGGACCAGAATTGACACAGTTCAGAGTCGATGAACTCTACCTAGCTGAAGAAAACGGGCCTTAAGTGACAGTAGTTGAAGATACTGACATAGGCTCACGTTGTATTTCCTTGAGTCTGCACACCCTGTATTGAGTTGATATTTGACCTTGAGATTCTTTGTTCTAGGCTGCTTTAATAAAAAAGCTCTTACAATTACTTAAATAACACCAGTGCTTTAATTATCACCGCCTTTGGAGAGACAAGCAATTCAAACCTGATTGGTTCCTTGGTGCCTGTCTGGTCCAGGCAATCGCAAGAAGCTGGAAAGGAAACAGGCAGTCTGTAGAGCGCTGGTGGTGGGAACAAGGCACGTCCGAGGTGCTTTAAAAACTAGCAAATGCAGACCACCAATGTCCTGAAGATGAACGAGTACCAGCAAGAGGGAATCAGACAACATTCCACAAAGGTACCGCTAGCTTTTGGTAGAAACAGTGATGGTGATGGGTGCTTCAGCCTCTAGTTGCTGAGATGGGAGGGTTGAAAGCGATTTCTCCCCGAGTTCTCTCACGTTCTCTGAAACAGCGAATAGTGGAGACATTCAGTGTAAACGCAGACTCTCTGAAGTTTCCAAGAGCCCACGGGGGATCCTTGGAGTTCTGAGATATCCTAAGACAACTCATTTGGCTCAAAGAGAGAGAAACAGCAATGTTGGACTACCAACAAAGACAGCAAATTACTGGAAATTCCTGTGCATCCCTCATTTCCAGCCACCTTCTATTAGTTG
>JAQHUG010000069.1:5701548-5729048 GCA_028555095.1 Dicrostonyx torquatus | reverse complement strand
CAATCTTAAGGGAATTTCGAATGGGTCCTTCTATCTCTGGGTCAGGGCTGCCTGTGAGTTCAGAGATCCTGAGGTGATCTGAGGTGGTCAAGACTCATCCACTGTGCCACCTAGAGAAGTTTTAAAACCGCTGACACCCAGCACCAAGCCCAGGCATTCTGATCTTATTGGGCTAGATTGAGACCTGGGTCCCCGGAAGTTTTGCAGCATAACCAGGGTAGGACTGGCTGGGACAGGAGCAAACCCTGACTGTTCAGACTGGGGCTCTGCTGGACACCTTCGAGCAAATCAACTGACCCCTGTGGGAGCCCCTACTTTCTCACTTTGAAGACGAGACTAACATCAACCACCCTGAAGAGCTGCCTGCTTCCTCCACTAGCGTGGGTTAACATCTTAATCACTCTTCCTTGTCAAAAAGGGCAAATTCACCATCAGTAATTAACTCTACTATCAATAAAAATTCATTTCTTATTAATGCAGAAGTGCTGCTTCTGGAACCGTGGAAGAAGAAGCCAGGCTTGCTTGTCCGCCGTGCTTCTTTGGCAGATGTCACTCCAGTGGAGTCTCTCCTTATCTCATAAACCCTTGTCTCGGGAGGCCAGCTCCTTTGAATCAAATTAGAGTTAATTAAATCCTCTCTAAAACTCACTAGGGGAACTCATAACATATATTGAAAGTCCTGTCAGGCGTGATGGCACACACCTATAATCCCAGCACTTAGGAGGTGGAGTCGGGAGGATCCACAGTTCAAGGTCATCATCTACTACATCATGAATTTGAGGTCAGTCTGACAACGGGAGCCCCCCCCCAAACAAAGCAAAAGTCCTGAGTGTTAGAGACTGTTACAAAGGAATGAGTCTGTTCTGTTACATATAATTACATTTGTATTGTAGTGTAAACATGGAGACGTTTAACTGAAGAACTGAGCCTAGGACTTGATTCCAGATGCCACCGGTTCCAGACCTTCAGCCATGCTCCTTCCCTTTCCCAGCTTCCATATGCTCAATCTTATTTTCGACTGTTATTTTGAAAGGTGGGATTGAAAACGCTATTGCCTCTCTGAGTAGTGTGTAAATTCCCAGCTCATGCCTGCCGGTTTAAGCAGCAGAGGGATGAGGGTTCATGGCACTGCAGGGTGTGCCTGAATCATTCTAGGAACCTCCTTTCCCAAGTGTGGCCCCATCACACTTTCTGCACCTGCTCTTGGTGCTGCACCCTGTCGTCTGCCAGGGGTAGAGCGAGGATAATTAGTGACATAGAAACAGATTCTGCCTGGCTGCCCTAAGAAGCACTGGCCGAGATATTCAGATAACTCCTACATATAACCAGCTACAACACAAACTGCAGAAGATGGGGGACCGGGAAGGTGGGCTAGAGGAGTTAGTATGATAACTATGCACGGGAGAAAGGCGGAATATGTAGGTAACAGGGCAGGAAATATTCTCCAATGTCAAGCAACCCAGAATGAGAGGCAGGTTCCTGGAGACCTTGGTTTCTTTCCAAGACATTCCTAGAGGTGACATCTTTGTTCAAGAGGAGTGCATCTTTTAAGCATGTGAGGACATTGCCCACAGTACTCCAGAAAGGATACTCAGTGTACACCAGGCCAAGCAGTAGGGTACTGCAGTTTTGATCTGAAAACAGGAGCTGGGGTTAATGTGCCATTTGTCCTATTGGTTCAACAAACAGTTACTCTGCCCCACTTCTCCCCTTGGTCTGGGGTGGGCATGTGCCAATGAGAACACGCAGTCCAGCCTTCTGGAGTTCAGCCAGCTTGAAGAAGCAGCCCACAGTTTAGTGGGTGGGGCAACCCAGGGCTCCCAAGTAGCAAGTGTTTCCCCTCTGTGGGGCAACCCATTCACCTCCATAGAGTTCACACAGTTCTTTCTGCTCGGTCTTTGGAGGCAGGGTCTGCCTTGGCTTTTTTCAAGGGGCAACTAAATGTCCAGCCTCCCATGAACCGACCACATGCTGCCATTTTCTTTGCTCCAGCCACTCTTCCTAGTAATTGTCTTAGTTAGGGCTATTATTGCTGTGGCAAAATACCATGGCCAAAAGCACCTGGAGGAGGACAGGGTTTATTTGGTTTACATGTCCCGAATCCTAATCCACTGAGGGAAGCCAGTGCAGGAACTCATACTGGGCAGGAACCTAGAGGCAGGAGCCAAGGCAGAAGCCATGGAGAAGTGCTGCTTACTGACTTGCTCAGCCTGCTTTCTTAAAGAACCCAGGACCACCAACCTAGGGGTAGCCCCACCCACAATGGCCCGGGCCCTCCCATATCAATCACTAGTTAAGAAAGTGCCCTATAGACTTGCCCACAGTCCTATCTTATGAAGGCTTTTTCTCGGTTGAGGTTCCCTCCTCTCTCAGTAGCTTGTGTCAAATTGACATAAAATTAGGTAGCACAACAAAGTAGGGATTTCCAAGTCGCCAAGTGACCTGTCTAGCCTCCCTCTTCCCCACCACTCCGGCTCTCTATGAGTGACTTAGCTGGGCCTCTGCAGGCCCTGG
Source organism: Dicrostonyx torquatus (assembly GCA_028555095.1). Taxonomy (NCBI): domain Eukaryota; kingdom Metazoa; phylum Chordata; class Mammalia; order Rodentia; family Cricetidae; genus Dicrostonyx; species Dicrostonyx torquatus. Next base: position 5,726,534 of record JAQHUG010000069.1, on the reverse strand, counting down.
GGTAGGAAAATTATTACTGGGAGCCTCATCCAGGGAATTCTAACCCCCAAACATGGCATGGCTGTTGGATGGCTTTTAGATGATCCTAAAGGAATAAGCACAAATGTCTGGAGAGATTTATCTGCAAGATTATGCATGAGAGCCTTGTTTGTGGGAAGAAAGAGCATCACTGAAAATGTTCTCAAGCTTCAACCAAAGGGATTGGTTAAATAATTTACAGCACATTGGCACAATGCAAGTGTCATAAATGACACCATGGAAAGATATTTAATGACAAAGTAAGAAATACGAGACAACTGCAAATAATATGTACTAAACAACCCTACACTGGTGGAAAAGATACACATAGAGACACAAGATGAGGGAGACGTTATGCATCAAGAATATAAAATACTTGTGATTTCAAGGTAGGGGAATTATCAGAATTTTAAATTCTCTGGGCAACAGAATAACAGGCACCTTGCTTTTTAAATCAATATCTCCCCCAGGCACATACAGAACAATGATATGCACAAGGCAGTGTCTTAGGTGCCGGGAAGCCATGCCCAGGAGCAGGCTTTTGCAGGAGAGAGCATCTCCTTGCTTCTAGGTCAGCTGCTCAGCCATGCCCCCCTCCCCAGGGGTCAAGCATAACCCCACTGCTTATGTAGCCAAGCTGCAGAAGAAATGCACTTGGCAGCCTCAGCCCTGGGCAGATAGATCTTCTGACTTCTCAGCTCCATAACAGACCATAATGGGACGCACCAGAACCGACGGTTGTGTAAAAGTCGGAAAGATGGATTTCTTTGGCCACCTCGTTCCACTCTGCTGAGCGGGCACATCCCTTGCTGGTCACTCAGCACACGTGCAGCTGGCTGCTCCTTGCTTCCAATTTTCCTGCCCTGATGAATAATTAACACGTGCAGAGGGCTTCGTTTGTAATAACCCAAACGATCCCCATAGCACTGAGGCACTCCTGCGATGCTCCCGTTACAGACCGGGAAGCAGCTCATCCCAAGTAATGCCCCGGATGATGGAGGAGCCAAGAATCAATCCAGGCAGTGTGACTCCAGGGTCTGCCCTTAACACCATGACTGACAATCTCTTTCTGGTCTTGTTTCCATGGTGATTTTCCCCCCTAGGAGTTCCAAATTCCTTCAGGATATGAACTGCATCCTTCATGTTTATGGGACCAAATAGAACCCAATATGGTGCTGGGCACACTGCACGTTACCAGGGACTTGCACCCAGGGGGATGTGCAGCCTGCCCGACTTCCCTACTACCTCAACAGCCAGCTATAGTTGCTAGCAGCTTGTTTATTGGGACTGTGAAGCTGGGACACCCCAGATGTGTTGCCTCAATTTCCAGGAGGGCTCAAGACTTCTTGTGGCTTCTCCAGAACATCCTCCCAAATGCTTGCTCAGTCCTGGGGTTCTTGGCGCCGTCTCTGCCTATGCTCATGGCCCTAGTCCTTGCGCTCCAACAGCACAGGCTGGCCTGGTGCTCATATGGGCTCAGACAGGAAGGCTGCTGCAGCTTGCTTCTTGATTTTTAACTCCTTCCCTGAAGCTTCAAGACTGGATACCAAACCAAGAATACATCACTGCTCCAAGTTGGAGCTTATTGGAGGAGACACGCAAGCCAGACAGTCTAGGCATGGTGGGACTTTGGATGATTTTGGTGGTGGCCTGCTTCTCAGCTTCTCCTAACTGTAATCAACATGAGGTTTTTTTTCAGGTAGGTTAAACAAGGAAAGTCAGGAAAGGTTAACTGTTCTTACTTTGTTCCTGGAGGACTTTTCTCCTGAGCTTGGGTAGGCTGACAGGATCCTGTGACTTCCTCAGACTCCTGTCTGAGCTTCACACCAGCAAATTCCCGTCCCCACTCCCTCCTTCCACTCCCTCCGCTGTAGACTCACAGAACATTCCATAGGCTTAATCCCCTGGTCCTCACAATTCTGGCTTCAGGAGAAATTGCCCACACCTTCTCAATGATGCCTGGGTCCATAGCTCCCTCCTTGGTCCCTCACATGGGTTTCAGCCCCTTTGACTGTTTAACATCTACAACCTGATGTCCTGAGCAATTTACATTTGCCCCACTCCTTCCTCTCCCCTGAACATTCACCTCCCCACATCACTGAGTCTAGATGGGAAAGCTGGTTCTAGATGATGGCTTTTTCCTTCTAGGGTGGTCATTCAGCTAACAGGCCTGGGGTTCTTACCTTCAAAATGTTGTTTTTGGATATGTCTGAATGGTTTTTTTTTCTTTTAAAAATAATCTTATTTTACATACCAATCCAAGTTCCCTCTCCCTCTCATTCTCCCACTCCCTCCATCTTCTCCCCACTCCATCCCCCCATCTACTCCTCAGAGAGAATGAGGCCTCCCATGGAGAGTCAATGTCATTTGAGGCAGGACCAAGGCCCTCCCTCCCTGTCTCTTCACTGAGCAAGGTATCCCTCCATAGGGAATGGGCTCCAAAGAGGCAGTTCATACATACACTAGGGATAAATACTGGTTCAACTGCTAGTGGCTCCACAAACTGCCCACAAGCCACACAACTATCAGAGGGCCTAGCTCAGTCTTATGCTGGTTCCCCAGCTGTCAGTCCGGGGTCAGTGAACTCCCACTAGCTCAGGTCAGCTGCTTCTATGGGTATCCCCATCATAGTCTTGGCCCCTTGGGAAACTCCCAGGAAAGCACAAGGATGACCCCAGCTAAGCATCTAAGCAATAGTGGAGAGGGTACCTAAACTGCCCTTCCCCTGTAATCAGATTGACAACTACCCTAATTGTCATCATAGAACCTTCATCTAGTACTGATGGAAGCAGATGCCGAGATCCACAGCTAAGCACCGGGCTGAACTCCTGGAGTCCAGTCATAGGGAGGGAGGAGCAATATTCTGAGCGAAGGGGCCAAAGGAATGTTACTTTTTCCGAAGGTAACATTATTTTTATTTACTGTATCTCAGATAAACTTTTTTAATGCCTCAATGTCAGAATCGGCATAATTCATAAAGATCATTCAGTTCACCACTATGAAAGTTTTTCAATTCCACATTCACACATTATTCAATTCATAATTCACCTCTCACACGTCCTGCCCGATGTCCCTCTTGGTATCTCACAATGAGAATTCAGTTTCCACATGAGTCTCGATGGGGCCGGGCAATCATGGTCGATCTCTTTCCCCATCTCCTAGGAGGACTCCCTTCATGCTCCTGGGAGCTGCTGAGGAGTGGCCCTGTATCTCTCTTGCCTTTGCAGCTTCAGGGTCCAGCCCAGTGTACAAGTCCTCAATAAAACTTCCTGGATCCAAGCGTGAATAAACAAAAATACGGTGGACAAAGAATTCTTCACAATCTGTCACCTTGCTTTTAGGGTTGCCTCCTCAACAATCTGGCCCACATTTCTCCGCCAGTTGACTTCTTTAGAACGATGGCCTGAACTTAGGAATCCAGTTTTGTACTTGCAGATGCTCCCGCTGACTGCAGAGCCTTCAAAGTCCAGGCCTTTTTTCATCTCCCCTGGAAGCAGCCTTTGCTTTCATTTCCCGAGCCCCTCCCTTCCGCTCTCTGATCCAGCCTTTCAGGGCCTTTCTTCCCTTGGCATCTTGCTCTCTGATTGACTACTGGGCCTCCAAATGCTGGGGCTTCCTGTTAACTCGCGTTTTCCCAAGTACGGTGGGCCTTTTTCCTGTGAAGGGATGATTACGGTAGGAATCCCAGTCTCTTCATGACTTCCCGCATGGCTACTGCTGGAAGTACAAGAGGTAGCATTGGTGAGATACGGTAACTGTTCTAAAAAGGCACCGAACCACCTGATCGTTCAGTGTTTTGTGTAAGGAAGTCCACAGTGGAAGAAGAAGAGAGGGGAGGGGAAGGACACAAGGACCGAAGGAAAGGGGGGAAAGCAAGCTCAATGCTTCCTAAACAACATGAGACACTTACTGGGGAACATCCCTCAGCACCCAGGGGGAGAGCAGTCAGCCTAAAATGCCCAGGGTGACCTGCGGCTGGTTGTACCTTTCCCCTCTTGTTCTGCCTTACAGGGGTATACACTGTCCGTGACAAGGCCAGCCAGGACCAGAGCACAGCCCAGATATGCCTGTGTACTAAAGAGGGAGCCCTGAATTTCTCATTTTTCCAGCACCCAGTGACTAGACCCAGGAGTCCATGTCTGGGCACTGAGGCACAGCTAAGCTGACTGGCTTGCTGAGGGACGAACCCCAATCCTTACCTCCTTAGCTACCCTTGAGCCCCACTCCAAGTGAGGAAGAGAAGTAAAATTAGCATGCTTGGCAGCCCTGGGTTTTCACAAGCGAAGCCTCCCTGGAGCTCCTATGAGAAGGGCAGACCTTCTTAGCAAGGAGCGAGGGTGAGGAGGTCAAGATGTGGCTGATATCAACCGTCCCCTTCCACTAGAAGGCCTCTTGGAAGCTCAACGTCTAACTCAGTCGCCTAAGTAGAACACAATGAAGTGGAAATTGGTCTTGGAAGGAATGAAAGAAATGCAGTTTATCACCTGTTAATGAACAAAGGCATAAGGCAGAACTAGAGGAAGCCAAGAAAGAGGTGAGACCCAGAGCGATGAGTGACCTCTGAGTACAGAGTCCCATGGAGGCTAGCTGTCCCTGCCCAGACAGTCTGCCTTCTGTCTCACCTTGCCTACCAGGCTGAGGCCTGGATGCCTGCGGAGCGTCCTCCTCCTGCAGTTTCAGGGCCATGAGCATGACAGAAGGAAACAACATCAAACAGAGGAGGATTCACAATGAAGCCACTGCATGAAACCACACCTGCCTTCCTCGGGGCTTCTGCTTAGGAGAGATAACTCAATATCCTTAATGCTCAAACCACTGCTACTTGCAGTCAATTGCATATGCAAATTGGTACAATCTCTAAGGAATGTAACTTGGCAATATATTTCTATTTTGAATGCACATAACTCCCGGCCTGATAATTCTACTTATTAGAATTTTTCCCACAGATATACTCACACAGGGATCAAAGAAGTATATTTAAATATATTAATTACAACGGTATGCATGTAACAATGTGGTTAGGTAGATTATGGTGTATCCATAAAATGGAATACACACTGACTTTAAAAAGAAAGACTCAGGTCCATGTACAGGAGAGAGAAATTATATTCTAGATATATTAAAGGAAGGAAGTGAGATGGGAAATGGTTGAAAATAGATGCTAGGAATGTGGAAATGTTTCAATGCCAATTTTTTGTAAATGTATTATGGAGATTTAAAATTTTCCAAAATATAAAATTTAAAGATGAGAGTAAGAGTAACAGCATGAATTAGTATGGGTTTTAAAAAACCTAGTTAAAAACTAATTAGTATTAATTTTTAATTAGCTTTAGTTTTTAAGAGAAAATATGTAGGGGAACATGTCTGTGTGTGTGTGTGCGCGCGCGCGCGTGTGTGTTCGCGTGCGTGCACAAGTCTGCCTGTCAATAATCTCACTAATTCCCTGAACTGAATATGTTCCGAATGTTTTCCTCTTCTCGGTGTCAATACATTTCTAAACCACTACTCATGCTAGCACTTTCTGACTTCCACATAGACACATCTGGATTTTTCTCTTTCCCACCCTTATTTCTTTATTTCCTTCAATAAATACCTGTAGGGAATGAGAGTGTAGTTCAGTGGTAGATCACATACTTAGCACCAAGAAATCAATACTTATTAGGAATAAAACAACCAGGTTCAAACAAAGCAATTGTAAAAGACAATTCTGAGACAGTTGGAGAAAATATGATGTCTTAGGGTTTCTATTGCTACAACAAAACACCATGACCAAAAAACAAGTTGGGGAAGGAAGGGTTTGTTTGGCTTACACTTCCACATCACCAAAGGAAGTCAGCACAGGAACTCAAGCAGGGCAGGACCTAGAGGCAGGAGCTGATGCAGAGGCCGTGGAGGGGAGCTGCTTGCTGGCTTGCTTCCCCTGGCTTGCTCAGCCCACCTTCTTATAGAACCCAGGACCACCAGTCCAGGGATGGCACCACCCAGAATGGGCTGGGCCCTCCCATTGATCACTAATTGAGAAAAGCATTACAGTTGGATCTCATGAAAGCATTTCCTCAACTGATGTTCCTCCCTCTATAATGTCTCTAGCTTGTGTCAAGTTGACATATGAAACCAGTCAGTCAGAAAGTATATGACATATACTTTCACGATGTTAAAGAGTTGCTATTTTTGATAGTGATCTTATAGAAAAAACAAACAAACAAAACAACTTACTTTTGCTGGGCGGTGGCAGCGCACACCTTTAATCCCAGCACTCGGGAGGCAGGGGCAGGTGAATCTCTGTGAATTCAAGACCAGCCTGGCCTATAGAGTGAGTTCCAGGACAGGCGCCAAAGCTACACAGAGAAAGCCCATCCTGCCTCAAAAAACAAACAAACAAACAAAAAACTTATTTTTTAGAAAGCACCCAAGTATTTGGGAGTATAAAAATGTCATGATGTCTGCAACTTGCTTTAAAATAATTTTGAAAAACTGAAGCTAAAATATGGAAAAATAATAATATTACATTTAGGTAATAAGTATAATTCATTATATTATTTTTTATTTTTCACTCTTTTAGAAACTTTCACTGAAAAATGTGTTAAACCCAGAAGACATGGGTTTTCAAATGAAAATCATAGTGCCAGACTTGGGATAATTCCCTGGGTCAGGGAGGACCCAGAGGTCTCCAAAACAACATTGCTCTTGTCTACACACCAGAACTCGGTAGTAAGGACCCACTGCTGAAAACACAACATATGTGGTTGCAGAGACAGAGAATCCGAGCTGGACTTGGCCTGGAAACTTCCTCCTGCTGGCCAGTTTACGTAGCGCTAGAACATTGCCGCCCCCCCCCCCCGCTTCCTGATGCCGTGACCCTACAATACAGTTCCCCATGTGTGGTGACCCCCCAACCAGAAACTGATTCTCATTGCTATTTCATAGCTGTAATTTTGCTGCTGTTCTGAATTGTAAAGTTAATATCTTAGGTGACCCCTGTGAAGGGTCCTTTGACCCCCAGAGGGGTCACAGCTCACAGGTTGAGAACCACTGTGCTAGCAGAGGCTATGCAGATTGCTAAGAGAGAAAAGCTACCAATGGTATTTCCCTCTGGTGAGCCCTTCATGCTACAATACCATCTTGCCAGTAAAGATGTGACCACTGGTGTAAAAGTGGCACAAAGGTTATGGGGTTGGATTGGATTGGAGGTCTATGCCACAGAATGGAGTTGATGCCTGATACTATCAATCTGGTCAAAATCCCACAGATGGAGAGCATATAGGCCTTGGGGAGAGCCTGCTACTGTTGTCTTGCTAAATTAGCATGCTGTCCAACTGCCTTCTAAATACTCATGTTTATACCCAAAAATTATTGCTGCCCTCAACCTTAGCCAGGGAAACCTCTCTCTGAAGTGGTCAACAGTTAATTCAGAGACTCGTAACTATTTAAAGTGCTGAAAATGAGTGCTGAGCCCCCAGAGGGATAACTGTATCAGCTTCCCCTCCCCAGAATCAGGGAACGTTACAGGAAAGGAGGTGGGAAGAATGTAAGAGCTGGAGTACAAGGAAGGGCACTGTGAAATACCATCTTCTGGACATGAGGTGCCCATTGCACTCCTAAGCTAGTGGTTACCTGAGCAAACCTATACAAGATCAGCCAACATTCCAACATTAGGGGACAAAGGATGATGTGTTGGGAGTATCTTAGAGCTCCAGGAGAGCTGGGGCGCATAAGACCAATATGCCTTGTTTACATATGTAGAATTACCAGAGAATAAATAAAAGATACTCTAGCTTTGTGCTTGGTAGGTACTGAGATCTTTAACTTGTTTATCAAAGTAACCTATCACCTCACAGAACAACTTGTCTTTGGGGAGTGTGCCTCCACCAAGAAGTCTCAAATGCATTGTGATGGTTGCCCCGGGACTCATCTTGAATCTGGTTTTCATGGTTCCTTTTACGTCATCACCAAAATATATATTTTCCCAAGGTTAAAATATATATATGTATATATATGTTTTATATACACACATATATATGTATACACACACACACACACCTTCCCAGTGCCTCAAATCTAGAAGAATGCTCAAACAGAAGTACACTAATATGACAACTGCATGGTCCATGGTGATCTGGGATTCACCTCAGCAAATCATTCCTGTGCACCTACATGTCGTTGGCATTGTGAAGGTATCAGAACTTCAAGAGAAAATGACAGAGGCTCCAGTCCCCTGTCCACAATCAAGGAAACCTCCCCAACAAAGGAAAGCAGGGTCTATGCAGAGTAGAAGGCTCTGCAGTCCAAAGGGATGGACCAGCAGCCAGGTATCCCCATAGAGAGACTGGCAGGACCGAGGGCCAGGAGAAGCCAGTGCAGGTGCGTGTGTATGTATGTGTGCGCATGTATTTTGGAATTTGCAGGTTAGCAAACAATTCCTGTTTTGAAGGTCAAGAGGGAAAGAACACTGCCCCTGTAGGGACTTACACAGAGAAAACAAAGCAACAGTTTTTTTGAAGACCAAATTCAGAACTTTAATTGTAGACACTAAATATAAATTTCTTATAATTTCCACATCAGAACTATTGTTCTTGTTTGTTTTCCAGCCATTTAACTAGGTAAAAGTCATTCCTGTTTCTTGGGTGATACCAAACGTGGTCAGGCCAGGCAGGATTTGGGCTGGTCTGTGTCCTACCCAATGTGACTGTCTGGTTTTTTCCTGAGGGTGATTGTTTGTTTCCAAAGTTGTTCTCAATTGGGGTGACCTCCATGGGTCTGATCAATTGTTCGCACCTGGGTCCCTGTCCCTCTCTAATCCTTAACAGCTGGGGTTATAAAATGTAAGCCCCGGTACCTGTTTCCTCCTCCTGGGAATCCAAGGATATTCCTGCCCAAATGAAGAAAATGTTGATCTGGGGCAGGCTCCTGTCACCTGTCCCCAGTAACTGGTACAGAGCATTCTTAAAAGCAGAAAGAAGTGCTTGGAACTGAGTTCTGTGTCGTCCTAAGGGCAGACATCTCATACCTAGAGATCGGGTGTACTAAAGAAAGACAACCGTCCAGAGTGTGGTACCTAATTCCCCCTCTGAGCAGCCAGATTGGGTATGTAGACTGTTGAAAGAGGCAGCCGGCTGAGTCCTTGCTCACTAGCCACCCTGTCCCCAAGCGGACTTCCTTAGTCACCATCCCCGCTGCTCCCCGCGGAGCTAGAAGCGCCATCCCAAGGGACCGATCCTTAAGCCACCGCGGCGCAGGAGCCGCTGGCGCGACCTCGAGGATTGCTGGCTCCTACCGAGAGCCCTCAAACTTGCACTCGAGGGCGCGGCTGAAGTTGTCCCTCGAGGCGCCCACAGCCCGGGCTCGTGCATGAAGCACTAGGCCGCCACCACCACCGTCGCTGCCCGGCCGGGCGGGGCGGGAGTTGGCGCTCGCAGGGACAGGGGCTGGTTCGGCAGTTGCGCAAGTGGCACTGGGGCAGCTATAAGAGGGGGCAGGCAGGCATGGAGCCCTGGAGAAATCCCCGCGCCAGCAGCTGCAAGGTAAGGCCCTGGGCATGATTTCTCCTTCTCTGTCAGTCCTTGGTGCACCATAACACCCCACCTAATTCTGGAACTCAGAGAAACTGAGGCAGAAGGGAGGTAGTGTGGACGGCTTGGTGCTGAACTAAGTAGCTTTACTAGACAGAGGGAAGGCGGCTGGGAGTCGAAGAGTGTTGAATTCCGGAGTGGGCCGGCCTGTGCCCACAGGGCACCAACCTGTTCTTGTAGAACCAGCCAGAAGTCTATGAGTGTGTTTGGTCTACAGACTTGAGATGGTTAGGGAACCGAGATGAACAGATCCCACATCTGTCAGATGGACAGAGCAAGGCTGGACATGTAAGGATGCAGCATTTCCGGGCTCCTGGAGGCAAGATACAGCCTGCTTTGCTGTAAAAATTTATTTTCCAGTGAGGGTCTTGACAGGGAAATGGGCCTACCCACTACTAAAACCACTGTGGAGTAGCGGTGGGTAGAAATACTGACAGGAAGAACTCACTCCACCTACCCCCACCTCCCTAAAATGCACCAGACCTCACTTTATCTGCCCTCTAAGCCGTGCAAATTATCTTCTTCGTGGACTGCCTCCAGGGAACAGAACAGCAGATCATGGGAAAGACCTGTAGCCAGCACTTTTTTTTTTTTTACTGTTAGGCATTTCTACCCAAGATGGTCAAACATTGCCAGCCTGAAGCTCCAGCATGCCCCTCCTTGAGCTGTCATTCTCTCTAGGGTTCCTTTAGACTGGATTGTGGGTGTGGCACTCATATACTCTTCTATGCCTTACTGGGAAAAATGGTGCCTTAAAAATGGTCAGATACTGTGCTGTCTTGTATGAATGGCTGTGTGAGAGAGGGAGGACAGAGTAATTGAGTCGTTGTGGTTAGAAGCATGGTATTCTGGAGAGGGAGACAGAGGGCAGGGACGTGTGAAAATGGACTTCTGGGAGTGACAATCATTATATATATATATTAGAGTTCTTGATGGGCAGTGGTCAGCTGGGGCTGGGGGATCATTTCCAACCTTTCCCTAATCTGTATGATGTGTGCAGCCAAATTTCAAAGGAGGACTATCTAACAGCCAGCTCACTATCCTGGGGGTGAGAAGACCACAGTGATTGTGTATCTCATCGAGGCATGAAGAGAAGCACATACACACACACACACACACACACACAGAGAGAGAGAGAGAGAGAGAGAGAGAGAGAGAGAGAGAGAGAGAGAGAGAGAGAGGATTCTTTTCAGTTCTTTCTTTTCTCAAGCACCCAATGATGCTGGGCTGAGGGGAACATGTCCACGTCATCTGAAGGAGCATCCTTCTCATATTTGGTACATCTTATATCCAAAACAACAAACTCTTCTTGGTATCTGGGAGAAATACTTTCCTCCCTCTCTGTTCCAGGAAAAAAAAAATAAAAGAGCCAAGGCCAGAGCCAGGGAAATTGCAATGAATTCTTGTCCGTCAGCCCCAGGCAGATGCCTCTCGTGGCTGAGTGACCCATGTGGGATGCAGAGATGGCCACCTGAGGACACTCTCTTTTCAGAGCCTCAGTCGTTCTTCTAGAGGCACGTGGGAGCCAGGGAAGGAGACAGAACAGGGTCTTCGGTGACATAGAATTCCTGTGGGGTATATGTGAGCTTTCTAGCCCATGGACACAACCTTGAAATGCTTCCCTGTTCATACAGTTGCCTCCCAGAAATGCAGAGAGAGATTAGGTTCTATGGAAAAACAGGATGTCTGGCGCTCAGATACACAAGGCTCCTTTTCGCTTGTTCCCCACGTGACAACAGGCATGCCCTGCCCTCCAGTAAACTATATATCCCATCTCTCCTGTTGTCTATGAGCTCTCTCAATCTACAATCATGTCCATGTCCATTCACCTGAACCATAGACTCAGCCCCCACCTGTTGCTCACTGAGTACCCACTGTGTGGTACTCAGGAGTACCAGAGCTCTGCAGGGGGTCAGAAAGCTGGCGGGGAGGTGGGGGGGAGCTCAGCATGGGTCCCCAGACAGTGCTGGGATGGGACAGGCTCCTGGATGGGTCAAGAGTCACTTGCAATGACAGTCCACAGGAAGTTGAAAGACATCAGAACAATGTAGGGGCTGGGGACACAGAAAATAAACAGAGGTGATACAAAGTGTTGGGAAAAGAGAAAGGTGGACACCAAGCATTTTAAGACAGCTTCGTAGGCATTTCTGTGGGAGCAAAATTAAAGTCTAAGATGGCAGCATGTACCTGTAATCTCAGCATTAGGAAGGTAGAGGCAGGAGGACCAACAGTTTAAGGTCAGTGTGGAGAAAATGGTGAGTTCAAGGCCAGTCTGGGCTTTATGAGACTGACTCAAAACAAAGAAAGATAACTTTTTTTCAGATGGAAGCCACCTTAACGATAGGTTAGCCTGGCCAGCCAATGGAGATCAAGGATGGAGCATACTTTACGTATTCAGTCAACAAAAATTGAATAATCACCTGCTCTGTGTCAGGCCCTTGGGAGATGTCATTAACGGATTGTGGCACCTTCTTTCAGTGTGACAGGAGCTCCAGTTCCCCTCCTGATGGTGCTCCAGGGCGCTACTGAAGATTGATCAGAAGTGATGCAGGAGTTTAAATCTATTTATTTTCCCTAATGGGAATGAAGAGAATATGAGCCCCTCACACACACTGTGCCTACCAGCTAAGAAGTCAGCATGATTTCTCAAGCAAGGCCTTTGTTTGCAGAGAAGAGAAAATTGCTCCTGCTAGCTTAGTGACTTTCAAATTGCATATCGTGGCCAACATTTGAGGAATGGGCTGAAATCCCCAAGAGTGTATCACCTGCAGCAAGGGTGAATCTCTAAAAACATTTTTTTAACAGTGTGTGTGTGTGTGTGTGTGTGTGTGTGTGTGCATGCGTGCAAGCGTGCATGCACAAGAGTGTATGAAAGTCAGAAGACAACTTGCAGGAATCAACTGATTCCTTCTACCACATGGGTCATTGTGGGAATTGATCTCAGGTTATTATTCTCCATGAAAAGTGGTTTTACCCTCTGAGACATCTCACCAGCCTTTGTTTGTCTTTGTGTGTGTGTGTGTGTGTGTGTGTGTGTGTGTGTGTGAGAGAGAGAGAGAGAGAGAGAGAGAGAGAGAGAGAGAGGTGGGCACACATGTACCACACAGAGCATGTGAAGCTCTGGCACTTAGGTCCTAGGGATAGAACTCAGATCATCAGGCTTGGTAATAACTGTCTTTATCCACTGAGCCATCTTGCCAGCCCAGCAGAAAAGCTTTCTAATAATCTGTACTTCAGTAAGGTAACTATAGACCACAAAATTAACTGGACAATTCAAAATAGCTAATATAAAACCATTATTGAGAGGGCAAAGAAATGTGTCGGTGGGTGAAGTGTGTGTATGCTTGTGAACACACATTAAATATGTGTAAAAATTTAAAGATTTAGTTTAAAGAAATAAATGTAATAAGACCCTAGTTTTGCTATGTTTAAGAGAAGAGAAGAGACAGAGACAGAGAGAGAGTTAGGTGCCCTCAGAATCTAAAGGAGTATGGTCTTCCTGGATCTATAATTACCGGAAGTCTGTGAACAACTTGGCATGGGTGCTGGGAACTGAACTCTGACACTCTGGAGTAGCAAGCAGTATGCTCTTTTAACCACTGAGCCATCTCTTCAGCCCCCAGAAAACATTTTTAAAGAAGTCATACTTCCTAGCTAACATTCCCTGTACTCAGTTGTGGTAGCCATCTTTCCTCCCTTCCCACACTTCTCTGAGGTTCTGAGAATTGCTATTCTTCTCTCTCTGCTTTGAGATCAGCATAATGTCCTCTAAATCCATTCATGTTGCTGTGATGACAGTATTTCATTTATTTTATGGTGAATACTATTTCATTGTGGATACGTACCACATTTTATTTATTCATTCATGCCTCAATGGGCACTTAGATTGATTCCATATCTTGGCTATAAATATGGAAGCAAAATATCTCTTTCACATACTGGCTTCTTTTCTCTGAGTGCATGCCTACCCAGAGAAAAGAACAAGCTGGATTATAAGGTAGTTCTATTTTTAGTTTTTAGAGCCATCTCCACACTGTTTTCCATAGGGGCTGTATTCATTGACGGTTTCACTAGCAATGTATGAGCATTTTCTTTCTCCACACCCCACCTCCAGCAGCTGCTATCTTTTGTCTTTTTGACAAAAGTCATTCTGAGGTCTGAGATGATATCTTACTGTGGTTTTGATTTGCATTTCTAAGATATTTTCATATGCTCCTTAGCCAAATATTATCTGAATTTAATTCACAGTAGCATACCAAAGATTACAAAAAAAAATCTATAAAAATCTCATGCCTCGAGAAGAGAAGAAGGGAGTTGTGTTCTGGGTCTCTTGCTCACCTCTTGTATTGGAGAAGCTAGGCTGAGCTCCCTGGTGGCAGCTTAGCCAGCGATGCCTCTGCCACCCAGTGCTCCACTAATTGCCGTTTCCCCCATTGCTGCATAGTGGGGAAGCCTGGCCTGGGCTCTGCTGCCTTCCAGTCTGGATCTGAAGAAGTGGCTAGCGGGTGTGTCCATCCCTACCCATCTTGTCCTGAAGGGTCTGCCCTGTCCCCCGGGTGGAAGGAAGGAGAGGGTGTTCACATCTGAGGCTACCATATCTTGGGGGAATTAGGATGGTCTTGTCTGCAGGGAAGGACAGGGTAGAAGGTGGGAGCATAGAACTGCCCTGCAGGGATGTCGTTGGAGAATCATCTAACTGGGGTGGGGGTAGGTGTCCAGGACCCAGGTGAGATCAGAAAGAGGAAACTGGCGGGCAGATAATGTAGCTTGCAAGTCTCTTGGACCAGTCTTGAGGCTGTTTTCTGAAGACATATGTCACTGCCTGGAGCTGCCTCTGGGCCTCCCCTTTCTGTTCTTTTACCTTTCCTGTGTGCCCCACTGGGCAGTCACAATCGGGAAGGTGAAATATGGCAGGGCCTAGATGGCAGGGGAAGGTGGGAGGCTCTCAGAAGAGCTATCAGGTGAGACATCCTGAGAGGGTGGGGGTAGCCTATCGGCCCAGCCTGCCCTTCTGCATGGTCCCTCTTCTTTCCAGGCTCTACTGCCATGGTCCCCAAGTGAGGGACACAGTGTACGACAGCAGCGGTTTAGGTATTCCTCTGCCAGCTCTTAGACTATAACCACTCTCAGGTATTTAAACCACTTCAGAAACTTCTAGAAAGGAAAGGGTTTGTGGCCTCAGCTCCCTGGAACTACATTCATGGCCCCTTTCCCCTAAGTTCCAACCACCCCCCAATTCTAACTGATCGCACAGATAGTGTCCTAATGTCCTTAGAGTTGACCAAGGCCCTGAATCTATTTAAATGTTCCCACTTCCATTGCAGTTAATGACAAACATTCTTACAACAGAAGGACACTGTTTCGCTCTTTAATCTATTAACGCTATTTATTTATTCTGGGTTTCTGTTTCTCTGAGACCAGGTCTTGCTCTGTTGCCCAGGCTGGCCTAAGAGTTACAAGAAACTCTCCTGCCTCAGCCTCACAAATGCTAAAATCCCAGGTATGTGTGGGCCACCATAAGCAATGCCAAGAGCGGTCACGTGGCACTGGTTCTGTTTAATTGGTCACATTGGCTGTGTAACTCACCTGATGGGAGAAGTTGGCAAGTATAGCAATTGTTTTTCATGGCCGCACACCTCCCTTAGGACCCAGAAAGAAAGAAAAATAAAGACACTGGGAGCAACGAACATGGCCATGCATGTTGGTGTGTTTGTGTATGTGTGTGTGTTACATAAGCATGTTATGTGCTGTTGGGGGTCATCGGTTCTTACCATGGCTTTGATCGTGGATGGACCTGTGACTACTTCTGCAGCCCCTCATGCGTGTCCTAGAAGCCTGGCCTCTCATCTTAGGCCTACTTACTCAGCAACAGCATCTCAATTCCACGTTTTCAAAGCACTGCAATTTATTGCCAGAATCCACTGGGGCATATTATCCATGCCGAGAGAGGGCTTGTAAACCTATTTGTCCATTCCGATGGTTCGGGGTGGTCATTATGTGAAAATAGCTATGCTATGGCCATAGTTAATCTGGTAGTAAATTTTGTAAGGAAGGAGGATGTCGTCAACACATAAATCTTAGAAATGAATGCCACACACTCTTGTGCTGCAAGGGAAAAGCCACAAGCACCAGGTACCCTGTTAGGATGCCTGTGGGCCAAGTGCCTGACTCAGAGTCAGCTGCAGGTGTTGTTGCCCAGAGCGTTTCAAGCTCTGTGCAGTAATTACAGTAATTTTTAAATAGCTGGCATTTACTCCCTCAACCCTGAGCCAGACACAAGCCAAGATAGGCAGGGATATTGAATATTAATCTCATTTAGCCTTTGGAGCCAGCGCTAGTGTTAGCTCCATTTTACTGGTAGGATCAGATATTTTGGGACATTAACTATCCTGCCCAGAGACACATAGAAACAAACAAACAAACACAACAAAAGCAGAGCCTGCCATTAAAGCCGGGGGCCTAAGTATTATATTTGGTTCCTTCATTGGGATTTCAGGGAACTAAATGGGAGATCAGCTGACAGCCCCACTAATCTGTGGAGAATACAGTCCACGACTTCCAGGGGACACCTGAAACTTGTGAGAGGGCTAAGCCACTTATAGCCAATTATTCTTCCTTTGCCTTGGAGCACAGACCCATAGAATGCAAATTCTTGAATGTTTATGCATCCTTTGGTCCCAGTTCTTGCTTTTGGGTGATTATTAAATTAAATAAAGGTTAACAGGAACACACTGTGATTCTATGACAGTTGATCTGATAACTGAGCAGCAATATATACAGTATGGATACCCTGGATGAGGGTGCCTCACATCCCAGGAGGCACACGAAGAGACAGTACAAGACTTCATAAGACTACTCAGCATGGCACAATTAAAGGTCGATGAATTATTCATTTCTAGAATTTTCCATTTAATATTTTTGGGTCACAGATAACCATGGATAACTAAAACCTTGGACAGTGAAGTTGCGGGTGGGGGCAGGGGGCTGCTGGATTTCAATCTGTCCTTCACACATCCCAGCCTGCCATTTATCTTTTTGACTTTGGAAAAGTTGGCTCATCTTTCCGAGCTTCATTTGTTTTCTCTTCTGTAAAGCTCAGATTAAAAAGAGCGTACCTTTAAGCAAGCACTATAAATAATATATAAGCAGCGTGCTCATTTTTGCTGTACTGCCAGAAGGTGAGTTATACTAATATTACCACCGAGGGATGGCAGTGCATTACCTGTCCCCACCAAGACCCAGATGAGGAAGGGCACAAAAAGGAAAAGGCAGTTTTTCTACTATCTCTGCACTCGGCATCCTAATACTTGCGGATATCGTTATTATTCCAGCTCATACACACACCCTTAGCATGGATCACTGGCTACAGACTTGCAGACATTTAACTTTATCACCGTTTTGCCTCATGCATCTCATCAAGCCTGTGTTTCTTAATCAAGAATCTGCATAGTGTTAATTTAAAAGCCCATGGTTCCATGACTGAGATTTCCAGTGTCCTAAGTAGACGTGCTGTGTTCTCGCCTTCCTCCACACTGTTACATATCTGGTCTCTTGGACACATGTGGCAGCCGTGCTCTATTCTCCCAGCCCCTTCTCGGTCTTCAACACTAGCCAAGGCAACCTCCTCTGGGCTCCTGCGATGTCTCACACTTGTCTTCCTGCACTGAAACAGCCTATAGCTTGTCTGTCTCTCCCTTACACTGAGGCCCGGAGTGTAGGAAGCATCTCCCATCCTTGGTACACTGTGTCTGATGGAGAAATGCTGCTAAGATTCAGGTTCCCACTGGGAGAGGAAGGAACTTATAAGTCAGTAATGAAGGTCGGTCGTATGGGACAGCAACAGGCTGTTAGGGAAGAGCCAGACAGCACTGGATCCCTAATAATGGAGGAGTGAGAGGAGCACATCTCAACTCCTCAGCTCCTTCACGTGTTTTAGCTAAGGAGCTTCATGAAAGCTCGGAGATAGGCAGAGTCTAGGGAGAGAGGTGGGGTTTTGAGTGGTTGATACGCTTCAAAGTTAGGCAGTGAGCAAACTGCTACATTCAACCCATATCTCAAGAGTTGGTTTCCCTTGAAACATGCAATGAAGGCCCCCCACATCATCACATCTATCTGCCAAATACCACCCTATAATCTATAGGGCACGTCGCTGTGGTTTTATTGATCTGCCAATAACCATCCCAAGGGGATGCATTTCATTAATCTATGTTCCATAATGAACTGTCTTTGACTTTGAGAAGATGGTAGCTGGCTAGGGAAGAAAGCAACTCTTATCTATCCACATCTGACATCAGGCGGGCAGCCGGGCGGATGGACGGATTTACACTGGGCTCTTGAAAAGCATCATTTCTTCTGTTTGCAGGGCCAAGAAGATCCCAGGAAGGAAAATGTGCTGGAGACCCCTGTGCCAGTTCCTGTGGCTTTGGTCCTATCTGTCCTATGTTCAAGCTGTGCCTATCCAGAAAGTCCAGGATGACACCAAAACCCTCATCAAGACCATTGTCACCAGGATCAATGACATTTCACACACGGTAGGGAAACTCGGGAGGACAAAGGAGAAGTGGGGCTGGAACCAGAGAGAGAAACACGTTGAACACTTTTTGGATGCCAGGCACATCCTGGAAGCTGAGAATTTATAAGCCTAGGGTGTCCATTCTTTCTGGTAATGGCTGTTGACCCCTCTGACTGCTGGAATGCAGTGATTTTAATTCTAAATCCAGCACCTAGACAGCTAGCTCACTGTGGTTCTAATTCTCAGCCACTTTAAGGGATTTGACTCTGACATATACTCCCATGAAGAAATTATAGATTCTGTGATATCATATGGCTACTTAGTTCATTTTCACTCTGCCACAGGAAACCCTGCCCTCAGTGGGTAGCTGAGCCTGTGGCTCACATCAGGGAGACCCATGCTCCCCCCACTCTATAGACCACTACCTCCCCCTCCCCTCAGCCTTTGGTTTCTGCTTCCTTCTCCTTCCTTCCTGAAACTCCTTCCTGGAGTCCTAGTATGCAGGACCACAGGAACCCCTAAAGGTTCCGGTGTTTCACTGACAGGCAGCCGGACTCCCAGTGTCTCCACTTCTACACAGCAGGGTCATTAGGCTCTAACCATTTTAGCCACAGCTCTCCCGCCTTTCAAAGTCACACAGAAGAACAATCTTCATCATCTTTCAAAAGTAGTCATCAGGGCCACACATGGGAGACCCAACAACCGAAATGTGGGCAGCAATGGGAGACGGCCACTGGGGTGGGAAGAGCCCTCCCTGGACACCGGAGTCACTGGAGTGGGGGAGGGGCGCGACTTTGCCCCCAAGGAGGGAGAACTACACAAGAATCTGACCGGGAGGGAGAGATCTGGAGTCTGGTTCCTCACAGATGTCCTTTGAAGAAAGGAATTAGTTAGAAGTGAAGGGAGGAGTGGCTGGGAATGAGCAGAAGTCTGGCAGACCAACTTCTCCCAATAAGGGCAATAAGGGCCCAGACCAGGAAGGTGAAGAAGAAAGGAGGCAGTCCAGGCTTACAGACGTGATGGAGGGCTTTGGAGATGGATTCCCCTGCCATTTGCTAAGTATCTGCTCTTCCTTTTCTCTCACACAGCAGTCTGTATCCGCCAAGCAGAGGGTCACTGGTTTGGACTTCATTCCTGGGCTCCACCCCATTCTGAGTTTGTCCAAGATGGACCAGACTCTCGCAGTCTACCAGCAGATCCTTACCAGTCTGCCTTCCCGAAATGTGGTGCAAATATCCAATGACCTGGAGAACCTCCGAGACCTCCTCCATCTGCTGGCCTCCTCCAAGAGCTGCTCCCTGCCTCAGACCAGTGACGTGCAGAAGTTAGAGAGCCTGGGTGGCGTCCTGGAAGCCTCGCTCTACTCCACAGAGGTGGTGGCTCTGAGCAGGCTGCAGGGTTCCCTGCAGGACATTCTGCGACAGTTGGACCTCAGCCCTGAATGCTGAGCTTTCAAGGACCATGCTGAGGGAAGAAACCTTGGCTTCCAGGTATCTCGGGGAGAAGAGTGCCATGTGTGCACATCCCGCATCCAGGACTCTGTCCATTTCCCTCACTCCTCTAGGCTACCCTTCCAAAGGCATGACTCCACAACACTTGACTAAAGATACACACACGATTCATGAGCACTAGGAGGGGCCAGTCTGCAGCGGTGACTCTCATTCAGTTCTTCAGCAAGCATAGATAAGAACCATCCCCCCCCATACCTGCTTCACTGTGGCCCAGGGGATGAGAGGAAGGGGTGGGCCGAGCCTTTGGATTGTCTCAGTCTCTGGGGAGCACCATGAAGGCTGCATCCACACACAGCTGGAAACTCCCAAGCAGCACGCGTTGGAAGCACTTATTTATTTATTCTGTATTTCTCTTTGGATGGATTTGAAGCAAAGTGTTAGCTTTTTCAGGCTTTGGGGTCAGTTAGGGCTAGGGAGGCTCCTGGGGTGCTGTTTGCAACCCCACTGATGGGTCTGCTTGAGAGACTGGAAGGTTGGGCTCTCCTGAACAAGAGCCAGCTGAGGTAGCTCTCAAGTCTGTCCTCTGGTGACTAGTTTTGTTTCTATTGTGACTGACTTTATGCAAACACTTTTGCAGTGGCATTGCCTGGAGCATAGGCTAAGTTATTATCAAAAGAAGATGAATTTTGTCAAGTGTAATATGTATCTATGTGCACCTGGGGGTAGAGGATGTGTTAGAGGGAGAGAGAAAGACTCAGAATGTGTTTTCTGAATAATGTGTACGTGGTAGCCTTTTCCGACAGGGTGAGCATTGCCTCACCTTCTGCAACCACCTAATATGGGTTTTGTGGAAAGAACAGTTTAGAGCACACCAGGCACCCTTGGAGGGGGCTAAAGCCACAGGCCATTTTATTGGCATATTGCTGAGCTCAGGGAGTGAGGGTCCCACAGTTGAGACAGTGATCCCCAAGAAAAGGGTCCCTGGTGTGGCCCTCCAAGTTGCCCGGGGTTGATCCCACAATGGGTTTCTTAACGGGGCAGTAACCCTGGTAGGTGTTTGCCTGCTACTCAGCGGTTCTCATCTGATTGGCTCATCCAAAGTAAAGCCACGTTTCCCACCCATTCTGCGGGGAGTTTTGGTCCAGTGGGAATGAGAAATCATTCAGCTGATGGTCCTGAGGCCTGGGCCAGCACTGCCGAGGAAGTGCCAGGGCCCCAGGCCAGGCTGCCAGAATTGCCCTTCGGGCTGGAGGTCACGTTCCGGAGGATGAACAAAGGGGCTTGGGTTTTTCCACCACCCTGCACCCTTATGTCGCCAGCACCCTGTGGGTGGTGGATCAATGCAGGAAAACTTGATCAAAAGCAATTTACTTTAAGACTGAGCGCTACTCCGTGCTCAGCCCTGACTGGTGCTGTGGGCTTGAGAAGCTCACCAAATAAACACAAAAAAAAACAGGGGCTCACGTCCCTGCCGTAAGACCCCACTCACTGGTGTGCCAAGGTGGATCCTTTACCAGGGCAACACCACACAGCTGTCTTCATTGGGCAGAAACAGCCTGAGCTGAGGGTGACAGTGCCCATGGTACCCCGCTTGCACTCTAGAGCATCTGCATACTTTTCGGGGCACGGTGGCATCCACTGCTATTGTCACACATCTGTTCACACAGGGTGACTGGGGTCGTAAAAAGAAGAAAATACAAGTTGAGGATCTTTTATCCAAAATGCTTGGGACTGAACTTTAGAGCCTTTTCAGGCTTAGGTATCTCGGAGGACATATAATGAGATGTCTTGGGGATGGGACCCCAGTATAAACATGAAGTTCATTTATATTTCATAATATCATATATACACAGCTTGAAGGTAATTTTATACGAAGTTTTTAAATAACATTAGGTGCATGAAACAAGATTTCACGGTGTGAAATTTCCTTCTCGTGGCATCTTGTCATCACTCAAAAACATTGGGTTCGGAAGCATTTTGGATCTTGGACTTTCTGTTAAGAGTTATTTAAACTATAATGTCAAACAGGTGACAGGACCAGACTAGAGACCAGTTCCTCAGCCCTGAAGGGTGTTCCTCCATCCAGGGAATACACTCTGGAGGTGAACTGGACCCGGATTTGGGGTGCTGGCTAGAGAGAGGAATCTGAGGTAGGTTTTGAAGGAGGTGAGGGGTGTAGTTTCCTAGTAGGAGGACATTGTTTTACGGAAGTCGGTTTGTGGGAGGTAGCGGTGTGAATGGGAGGCAAAGACGAGGAAGAATGGGAGAGAAAGGGAAAGGCTGGAAGGGCTTTATGGGCCACAAAAGTGGGTATCGCAAGAGTCCCAAGTGCCACAGTCTGGAGCAGGGGTGTGTGGTGGCTGGTGTCCCACTGCTCTGGGGTCCATGGTATGTCTGTCACCTTGGCCACCTCATCAAGCTGAAATGTTCTGAGCCTTTGCTCAGAAAACCCAGCACTATGGCTCATTCCCAGATTGTGAAACTTCCCATATGCAAAAATGCTTGTTATTTTTGTTTTTTGTTTTTTTTTTTTATATGACAACAAACTTGTTTTATTTTGTGTAAACTTAAATAAATTAACAATGCCTCCCTGCTTTGTTTTCTGTCTTCCGTTGTGGAGGGGCTTCAAGGGAGCTGTTTGTGTGTGACAGGGCAAGGCCTGGCTGGCGTCCAGCTATCACCCGGGTCAGCTCCACCCGGGCTTGGCCACAGCCAGCCGCCAGTTATTCAGGCAAAAGGATTACCCTAAAGCCCAGGGCTGGTCAAGGAGCACATTCTATACCAGAGGCTGTGCACTTCTGCAAACCAGCCTTGAGAAGCACCAGGTTATTTTTAAAGATCAGAGTCAAAAGTATCAGCAACAAAAGCCCAAGCAAATAATCAAATGACAACCACCTGAACTAACAACAGATCCGCCGAGTTCACAGAGCGGAAACAATGACCTGGGCTCATGGTGGCCACAGAACAGTGTCCCCTCAGTCCACACAGGATCTGACCTGCTCAGTTCCTGTCCAGAGGGACTGTGGAGCTGGATCTTAAAGACTACCGTTTCCATGGTAACTCAAAAGACCGTTTCCCCACCACAAAGATCACTGGTGTCTCTGGAAAGGGAATGCTAAGGAGGACCCCACAAAATCTGAAGTTAAGCCCTTTCCTCCCTTGCCATCACAATCAGTCGTCTGTTGGGGAGCACGGGGTGTCAGCTTACCTACCAGCTGCTAAAGCCGAGGACCGCGGGCTGGGAGGTGTGAGCAACAGGCATTTTCTTCCCAGAATTCTGGGGACTGGAGATGAGGTCTAGCGAGGGCTATCTTACAAACTGCAGCTGTCATCGTCGTCATTGTTGTTGTTATTGTTCGAGACAGAGTTTCCTGTCCGGAACTAGCTCTTGTAGACCAGGCTGGCCCTGAACTCACAGAGATCCACCTGCCTCTGCGTCCCGAGTGCTGAGATTAAAGGCATGCACCACTACCACCCGGCTGCAGCTGCCATCTTAATGCGGTACCCTCACATGGTAGAAGAGGAAGGGGCCTCTGAGGAAGCCCCTTTTAAACAACACTAGTTCCACTCACAGAGCTCTTGTGAACGGATCCCTCTCTCAGACCTCACCTTCTAATGCCATCAGCTTGAGGGCTAGGATCTCAATATATGAATTTGGGGAGACACTATTCAGTCCATGTACTTGTATGTAACTTAAGGGGGCAATGGGACCCCAATTTCCTGAATGAAGATGGACTACAGAGGGTGGCACAGATGTGACTTTCACCTCCTTAGGTTGCTTGAGAGTCCAGGGACGTGGCTGCCAATTTGGAATCCTTTATCTATTTATTAGTGTCTAAAACCCAAGGCAAACCCTTAAGGAAAGAAACACTGCATCTCAGCCCATAAGTGTAAGAAACCAGGCCCAAGTCTGTCTCCCTTCACTTCTGTCTTCCTCCAGCAGCCTCACTCTTCCCGAGGGTGTAGCGAAGATGGCTTCAACATCTCCAGGCTCGTGGCGTCTTTGGTGACCATCATGGCAGGAGATGGACATCTTTCTCATTTAGTGATGCCAGAGAATATGTGCAAGACAATAGCTCACATGTGCCACATGCCACATAACATGTGGCAGAGAGCACAGACATTGGCCACAGAGACCATTCAAAGCTAGGCCTTCTCCTTGCCACATCTGGTGAGAAAAGGCCAGACCAATTGAGCAGCACCTTGCAGAAGGTCCTAGCCTGAAATTTTTCTGGTTGTCTGTATAGAAGCAAGCGACCGTCTTCCAAAAGAAGTTTAGGACAATTCACATCAAGTTTTTGCTTTGTTTCCTTTGATCTTATGATATGGAGTCTCTCTATGTAGCCCTAGTTGTTCTAGAACTGGTATTGGCCTGGAGCTCACAGGGATTTACCTGCCTCTACCTCTTGAGTGTTGAGATTAAAGGTGTGCACCACCATGCCCAGCTTGACTCTAGACTTTTTAACATCTGCATCCAAGTCTACTTATGTCCATCTACACAAATCCACCAGAGTTCCCAATACATTGTCATTCTCAGCCCCAATGAGAGGGTCTCTTACCCAGGAACTCAGTCTCTCAGACTACCAGACTATGGAGGGTAGAACCAACTGAAAAGACAGAGAAGTTATTGGGCCCCAGGTGCAGCCCTTGCTTCATCCTCATTCTCCAGCTCACCTGAGAAGGCTCAACACTTAGGCCAGTTGTCATCTACACAAAGAGATGGGTCCTCAGGTGATGAGATGCCTGGGGAGCCACAAGGTCAGGGACTGAGTAGAGGAAGCAACCAATATATTATGCAGTCATTCGTGTTAACAAGTCAGCTGCAAAAAGAGTGAAATTGTTGCCAGGCATTGGTGGCATACACTTTTAATCCCATCACTCAGGAGGCAGAGGCAGGCGGATCTCTAAGCTTGTGTACAGTCTGGTCTATAGAGCAAGTTCCAGGACAGCCAGGGCTACACAGAGAAACAACAGCAAACCACACACACACACACACACACACACACACACACCCCGAGTGAAATTGCTGCAACAGATGCTCTCAGAGCCCTGGTGCACCCGTGTCACCGCAGCTGGGGCCAGCAGCTCCTCTGCATAGCACTCTCCACAGCACAGCAACACTGCCCTGGAGCCCTCTCAGCCCCCACAGAGCCTGAAATCCAGAGTATGAGTAACCACTCAGCTTTCTTCTCTCCCTGGAACAATCATGGGGTACTGGAGGCATAGAACTGAGCTACCCACTGCAGAAACCAGATTAATAAGGTACTTTCTTACTGACCTCTCCCTGATTCTCACTCCTGCCTCCTAAGGACACTTGCCTAATCCACTTCCTATACCAGAATCTATTCTCTCTCTCTCTCTCTCTCTCTCTCTCTCTCTCTCTCTCTCTCTCTCTCACTCACACACACACACACTCTCTCACACACATACAAACAC
>JAQHUG010000069.1:5688425-5700452 GCA_028555095.1 Dicrostonyx torquatus | reverse complement strand
CAGTTTAGGTTGAACGGGCATGAGGTCTAAGGCTGTAGTGCTCGGAATGAGAATGGCCCCCATAGGCTAATATGTCTAATGTTTGGTTCCCAGATGGTGGACTGTTTCTGTTTAGGAAGAATTAGGAGGTGTGGCCTTGTTGGAGGAGGTATATCACTGGGGGTGGACTTTGGAGTTTCAAAATCCAATGCTCTGTTCAGTCTCTACCTTGTGAAGCAGATTTAAGGGCTCAGCTCCTGCTCCAGCACCATGTCCACCTGACTGGGCCATGCTCCTCGCCATGACGGTCATGGACTCAACTTCTGAACTCATGAGCAAGCCCCATGATTAACTGCCTTATTTTATGGGTTGCCTTGGTCAGTGCGCTTTGTCACAGCATTAGAACAGTGACTAAGACAGGGGCTTTCCTTTGATAGCTACTTCAGAAAAATACAGACTCAGGCTTAGATAAACAAGATCAACACAACGCTAGCTGCTGTTGAAACTCAGTTATGGATTTAAGACTGTACTGTGGGGTGGATTTCCAAGATAAAAATCTTCTAGAGAGGTTCCTGGCTGCCTGAGCATCCCGCATTTCTGAGGATAGAGCAGACGGGGGAGGGCAGAGACAATGGGAGTATGATGAGGATCTGAGTTGTGTTTAACTTCACATTTGATTTCCCTGCCTGGCAGATGTCCCAGGGCCTTGAGGGGGGACAGCAGGCTGTCAGAGTGGGTGTGAAACAGTGAACCAAAACATAGATTTAGCAAACCAAACAAGGAGAGAGCGGTGGGAAGCCAGCTGTGAGATGCAGCAGAAGGGACGCCTGCAGCTCCTAGGAAGAGTCTATGGAGCAGCCCTCAGGGCCTCAAGCTCTGCCCCAGAGCCCACTGTGCCCTGGGTGACAATAGAAGCCAGCTCCCCCTGCCCAAGAGGGTCACTATGACCACTTGGCAGCCACCCCATCATATTAAAACTATACAGAAAGGGAACCCCTCTGATCATTGGGGGGAGGGGGGATGGAGTCCTGCCTCCTGTCCCACTTAAACCATTTGTAGAACAAGACATTTTACCTCCTTTTCAGGTCTTACCCATGGTGATGTGGTTAAAACCTGGGGCAAGCTCCTCCCCACCTGAGTGCTTTAGCCATTCTCAGTGCCAGAGCAGGTCATTACTCACCCTACCCTCGAGGGAATTCCCTGAAACTTGGGAGCTGTGCAGATTATGGGCTAGGGCAGCCAAAGACCTGATGAGAAGATGTGTGAGCCATCCATCTTTGGTCTTCTCCTTGGTACTGACAGCTGCTAAGCCACAGATAGAAGCTCCCTTACAAAGACCAGTGTACCTTGTCAGTCACACAGCTCCGGGAAATATTGCAGATCAGAAAACCTCCCCTCTCCCCAGCACCTCAACACTCTCTCTCTCTCTCTCTCTCTCTCTCTCTCTCTCTCTCTCTCTCTCTCTCTCTCTCACACACACACACACACACATATTCCACACACACACACACCACATACACGTACCCCAAACATACATATATGTATCACACACACACATACAACACACACACACATCACACCACACATACACACAATACAACTCCAAACATACACACACATGCACACAATACTACATACAGACACAAACATCCAGGGATTCCTGAGGCAACACCTTCCCTCAGGGTATATATGTGTATAAAATGCATGGATTTCTCTAAGGAGAACAAGCCATAGACATAGGAAACATAGCTTTTCCATATCGGACTGTGATAATCAAGACCCTGGCTGCCTCCCTCTTACAGGATTAAACTGTGTCATAAAATACTTGAAACGGATCTGCACACCAGGCCTCCCTCCATACTTCAGGAAGACAGGGTTTGTGATCCTTGCCACCCTTGGCAGAACATGGCAGGGTGTCTTAGTGTTCATCCCACTTATTGGATAATAGAACAGAGGCCTAGAGGCCTCATAAGGTTTGCCCCATAAATCATATCGGAGGATCTGACCTGAGCCCTCTGTCCTATGTCCAGGCCAAGATGAATCCATGGATACCTGACCTGAACCCACCTCATTCCTGCCCCAAACACACATTAATTTTCCATTGGCAAGCCATCCTCTGTTTCCCAGGCAGAGCATCAGCTGTCAGGAAAAGCACGTGATGGCCACGTCACCATCCTAAGGTTAAGGTCTAGGCCACAAAGTCACAGTAGGTCCAATACTTGTACTGTGGTCTCAGGTTCACGCCTAGGTCTAGCACCTTCCCCAATGGCATGGCCTCAAACTCCCTCTCCTTGCCGCCTGCCCCAGGCTGCATCACTTGGGTAAAGAGCTCTTTAATAGTTTTGTATTGCTATTGTGTGTTTATTGTTTGTTTGGGTGGTGTGAACGTAACACAGTAAGCCTGTGGAGGTCTAAGGCCCAGTTGGTTCCCTCCTTCTACGTAGGTTGTCAGGCACACACAGCAAGGGCTTCACCTGCTGAACTAACTACCTTGCCAGCCCCGAAGAGCTCTTTAAACCTGGTCATGATCCCCTCCTTCCCTGTCCATTTTCCCCTACACATATAGGCTCCCAGAAGTCAAGGCTGTCTTTTTGACCTGTTTTGTTTTCTTCCATAACCCCAGCCTCCAGGACAGGTCTTGGCACAAAACACATATCTGTGGCTGAAATGGGTGTCCGACTAACTCCCGTGCACCCCCTTCACATCCAGGCTAGTAAGTTTAAAGGCAAAGAAAAAGGCATGGGAGGAGGCAGAGTTTTGGACAGTTTGTCCCCTTAGGCGATCCCAAGGCAGATGTGGTTTCCAAACCTTTGTCATGTGGACAAGATTAGGGTAATTCTATCAGCAGGAGAATTCAGCAAGAGGCAAACTTTGCTTCATCTCACACTTGAAGCAGCCCCGCGATGGGAAGCTGTGGGTACGAGGCAGGGCAGAAAGACAGAGAAGATGCAGGGGGCATGGAAAGAGAAAGGAGCCCTGGTCCCAGGTCTCAGTTACACTTCTCCCTGGTTGAGAGTCAAAAATATCAACACAACCAACAAATCACAGAAGATAGCCTACAGGGACAAAGCCTTTCTCTGAGAAAGATGTCAAACAAGACTTTTATAAGAAGCCGTACTTGCTTAAGGTCAGAATGCGTGCCCGCGATGATCTTACTCCATCAGCCCTCCTGTCCCACCTTTAAACCGAACCAAGCACTCTCTTTATAAAGCACCCCGCAATGTGTAAAGATGAGAGAAATAAATTCATCCATATTTTGAGACAGGATTTTGTATGTCTCAGGCTGGTCTCAAAGTTGCTACTATATAGACAAAAACGGTCTTGAACTTCTGATCGTCTTGCCTCTGCTTTTGGAGGACTGGGGTTCCAGGTATATGCTGTCACACCTGGTTTGTGCCATGCCGGGGATAAAATTTTGGCCTTTGAATCCTGGGCTTCACATACATTAAACAAGCACCCCACTAACTGACCTACATCTCCAGCCCCTCTTTTGTTTCAAACTTAATTTGTTTTCAACTTTTCTTTATCTTTAAACTCAGTTTAAAATATTGGCCTTTATTGTATCAAAATCTGTACAGTCGTATATAGAGATGTTGGTTAGCCATTCAGGGCCACTCTTGAGAAAGCTAAACCTATGTCTTGTCTTGGGTGTATAGTATTATCCTTTTCTTTTTAAATTCTGTTTACTTCTTTAGAGCCAGAGTCTTGCTATATAGCCTAGGCTGACCCTAGATTTATAATTTTCCTGCCTCAATTTCACACATGCTGGGATCACAGACAAGTGTGTCACAATGTCTGCGTTCACTCACCCTCTCTGGCTCCACTTAAATCTAACTTTTTTGCTCTCTTTTACCCTCATCTTTATTGAATAAACACAACTCTGTCTCATACTGATCCATCCTGAAATTCTTTTCTGCAATGTAGTCAATGTCACAGCACGGACGCCCCTAAGATGGGAGGGGTGTGTCCTCAGGTTGCAGCCAGCACATGGACTACACTTCTCCAGTGGCCTAACAGGTGGGTTTCTGCAGTGATGGGTTCCAGGCAAAGAACCCTTTTGAGTCCCCTCCCATCCTGACTGTGTGCTTGGATACGTGACATGCTTTACCCCACAGGACAATGGCCAACAATAAACAACAGAAGCCAGAAAAGTGTTCATACCCAGAGGCTTGTCCTCGCTTGCTGCTGGGATGCTCCACTGCTACCCTGTGAACAAGCCCAGACTGGCCTCCAAGAGAATGAGCAACCATCCTGGATGTGTTCATCATGGTTTTTATTTTCTGAGGCTTTCATACCTTGAACAACTGATTCTCATAGAGAGCAAACATTTCAAACCAAAACCAACCAACCCAGAGCACACTGCTCCAACCACTTTCTCTATTGTGCTCTTCCCCAACCTCCCAGGGCTTCACACTAGCCAATCCCCAGCAGCCCAGGGCTTCACACTAGCCAATCCCCAGCAGCCCAGGGCTTCACACTAGCCAATCCCCAGCAGCCCAGGGCTTCACACTAGCCAATCCCCAGAAGCCCAGGGCTTCACATTAGCCAATCCCCAGCAGCCCAGGGCTTCACACTAGCCAATCCCCAGCAGCCCAGGGCTTCACTCTAGCCAATCCCCAGAAGCCCAGGGCTTCACATTAGCCAATCCCCAGCAGCCCAGGGCTTCACTCTAGCCAATCCCCAGCAGCCCAGGGCTTCACACTAGCCAATCCCCAGCAGCCCTTGCATGCTAGCCAAATTCTTCACCACAGAACTCCCAAATCTCTAGCTCTTTCCTGAGTTTGTATTTTGAGTCAGAATATTATTAAATTACCAAGGTTAATCTTAAATTCACTTTGTACCCCCAGAAAGTCCTTGAACTTGGAATCTTCCTACCTCAGCTGCCTTGGTAGGTGGGATTTTAAGCCTGAGCCACCAGGCCTCGCTTCTTGTCAGGGCTCTTATACTCGGGGCCTCCCTCTGGCCACAATCTCGGGGTTCCAGATAACCAGCTAGGAAACTCTTGTGTATGCTGGCCCACTGAAATTATTCAATCTAGCCAATCCTGAAACTGATTATTCAATATGATGATGAATATTGTCAACCTGGGAGATGAGTCCTGAGCGTTTTTGTGAGGGCTTATCTAGATGAGGTTAGCCTGTAGGGAATGATCTAGATTACATTAGTGGAGATAGGAAGACCCACCATAACTGTGGGTGGCATCATGCCATGGGCTGTGGTCTCAGACTGAACAGAAAGTGAGCCAAGCACCAGCATTCCATCACTCTCCGCTTCCTGACTAGAGATGCAATATCACTAGAAGCCAAAAGTGCCTGCCGCCATGGCGGACACTACCCTCGAACTGAGAGGCCAAAGAAACCATTCCTTGCTTAAGTTGCTTTTGCCAGATACTTTGTCAGGCCAAAGAAAAGTAACTAAGACCCCTGGCTTGCCTCAGCTGTCTCCTCCAGCTCTCACACCACATCAGTGGGAGTCAGTGCCTCTCTCAGCCCTGTTTCTTTCAATGTTAGTTGTACTCTTAGAAGTTTCAAAAAAGAAATCTCTAAGCATTTGCTGTTTGCTTTGACAACTTTCCAGGAGAGAGAGAAGCTGCCCTCCCTAATTGCGCCAGTTAAATCCATCGGACTGGCTCTCATTGGTCTGTTCGGACTTCCTGTCTACACTCGAAACCAATCACCCTGCCCAGAAGAGCATAACACTCTGATTGGTCAAATCAGGGCCAATCCCAACTGGAATGAGAAACAAACAGAAGATTCTTGTTTCAAAGCATGAGGAGGAATGGTTTCTGCCTGAGTGTCTTCCTGAGCTTGGACAGGGAGGTGACTCACTTTGACCCATTACTGTCACACGGATACCAAAACCAACTGTCCAGTTGGACGGTATCAAATAAATGACTTTTGAAGCTGGGCGTGGTCATGCACACCTGCAGACTCAGCACTTGAGAGATAGGAGACTGAGGTTAAGGGACCTGGACTACAGGAGACCCAATCTCAAAAACTAAAATAATGTTTGATCCCAGAGTTAGGAAAGGGGGGGAACAATTGTTCTTGATTCTGACAACTCTTTCTAATAAGAGTGAAGAGCAGTTTAAAATTTTTGTTGTGCGTGTGTGTGTGTGTGTGTGTGTGTGTGTACACGAGTATGTGCACATGTAGAGAACAGAGGACAGCTTGAAGAAGTCTTTTTCTCCCACCATGTGGATCCTGGGGGTAGAACTCAGGTTGCCAGGCTTGGTGGCGCGAGCCTTTACCCACTGAGCCACCTCACTGTCTCTAAAGAGCGCTCTTGTTATTGACTATACCTGAGTGGGCCTTATTATTAAATCCTTCACATTGTTCTCATTTGGGGTTATTTATTGATCTTCCTGTTTAGTCTGGGGTTGCTCTTCCACTGGGAAGACGGGCTCTTTTCTTCATCCAACATAATAGAGTTCGTCGTGCTGCTACAGCCTTGCTAAGAAATAGCTATTCTTGTCCCTCTACAATAGACGGGGTGATTACAATGATTCCCTTACAGCGGAGCTGCACCTGCCATTGATCAAGGACTTTAATACACATCATTAGTTTTGATCCCCTACAATAATCTGGGTGGAGGAAAGCAACTTGTATTATATTCATTTTCTGTAGCTATGAGCACAGATTCAGAGAGGCCAAGCAACTGACTAAAGGTCACAGAGCTGTGTAGCCTTGGGCAGCAGGGAAAGTATTGGCAAGGAGTATGTGATTCAAGGCTTTATTTAACAAGATTAGATTTTACTGCCACAAAGCTGGTGAGGGCAACTCCCCAGCTCCAGTTCTCACTGCAGTACAAGGACTGTGATAGCTCAGAAAGAGAAAAACCCAGATACTGTGCCAACCAGAGCCATGAGAAGAGGGCAACACTTGAGCTTGGCCACAGCGAGTACACGAGCTTCAGCGCCAGAGCCCTGGACTGCAGCAGGCACCAGGAATACCACCTCTGGCTCACCCTGCTGTGCAACTCTTCCACCATCTATCTTCTGAAGGTAGGGCAGCCAGGAGCCGTAACTAGGGCTAGGGTTTTGTCACCATCAAAAAAGGGACAAGCTGGATAAGTCGTAGAGGGAGGGAGGAGCTCTGGTTTGAAGGGGAAACACAGGCTGACACACAGGAGCTGCTCTTGTTGAGAACCGCCATCTACTCCCCTCTCCCCTCACCCCTGTATCCAACCTGGATCCCATGCTCCGTTCCCAGCATCATCCCGGGCACATAGGACAGCCCTGTCCTCCCTGGCCCACGAGAAGAGCTCAGTGGATGGTCAGATGTTTACTGCTCTGAGGCTTCTATTCCAGAAGGACCCTCCAGGCAGTGGAGAGAAACACGAATGCCAAAAACTCATTCATCTGTTAAGAATTGTTTTCCCCCCTGAGGAGAAAAACCCGAGCATACTTTCTCCCAGCTGGAGTAACTGCAATTACTCCCTCATACCCTGAAGTGGGAAAAGACTGTCATGGCCAATCAGACGACATCAACCTGGGAGCCCAGTGCATCCCAGCACCAATCTTTTCGTAAAACCCCGTATGGGAAGCTGCAAATTCAATTTGTCTTGTCTAGAGGGAAAAATGAGGTTTAAATATGTTGAATCAAAAATGATATCTCATGTACCAGACATTAGTGATCCGGAACGAATGCCTTGGGAGAAAAATTACCCTGAAAATGTCAAGTATTCAGGTTACCAAAGAACTGGGAATTTCGGCAATGACCCAAGCACAGAGAGTCCACACCGGACACTACATGTTCCTCATTGGACTCTGGAGGCCTGGGTGCCTCAGACAGAGCCCTGGTTTCTGAGGTTTCCGGCCTCAGCAGTTTCCCTTGGGGATACTGCCTACATGCCTCCTGGGAAACTTCAGCCTTTGCCACCTTCCTGCTGGGTTGGGCTGTTAAGGCCAGCAGGAAGGAACTCAAGTGTGCCCAACAGAGCCAGCCTTACCATGTGAGCTGGGGGGCTTAAAGCAAGAGCGGAGGGCCAGCTCTCGTGTAAGCCAGCGAAAGTCAGCTTCCTGGAGGGATGAGCACCTGAGACTGGACGTCCAGAGGTATG
Organism: Dicrostonyx torquatus; assembly: GCA_028555095.1. Lineage (NCBI taxonomy): Eukaryota > Metazoa > Chordata > Mammalia > Rodentia > Cricetidae > Dicrostonyx > Dicrostonyx torquatus. The sequence continues at coordinate 5,692,412 of JAQHUG010000069.1, read as the reverse complement.
AGTCCTAAACCTCCCCTCCGCTGCTGCCATTGAGCTGGTGCCAAGAATCGTCTCACTAGACCTCCGTTGATAAAAAACTGGGAGTAGGATTTGAGTGATGTCCACTAAGCATTTTAATTTTATGACTTACAAGCTTTTCTTCTTTCTGCTCTCTCTTTCAAGAGTCTATAGAGCACACTGAACAGGAATAGAGTCGTTTAAACCAGCCTGCCTCGGTTTGAATCCGACTTCAAACTCTCTGATGCTGAGCAGTCGCGTGACCCCTCCGTGCTTCACTTTCACAGCATGGAAATAATAATCTTCATCCTCCAACCTGTGAAAGAATAAGAACTCAGAATAGCATAGAGACGGTGCCTGGCTAGTCTATAGGAGACACCATGGTTACGGAAATGATCTAGTCTCAGACACTTGCGGGACCAGGGCAGGAGGATACCTTAGTACAGGAATTCCAGGCCAGCCTAAGCAACACAGCAAAACCTCATCAATGGGCAAAATGACAACAAAAGTGGGGAGATTTCTCAGCTAGCAAAGACACTTGCTGCTAAGCTTGACAAGCTGAACTCAATCCCTATAACCCAGGGGGTGGAAGGAAAGAGAAAACCAATGGCTTCAAGATGTCCTCTGACCTCCACGAGTGTGCTGTGGCACAGCCCCCAATCCCCACACAAACAAAACAAACAGAAATGGTCCATAGAGCATGTCCCTGTCCCGCGGAACACTGCCGTCTCTTAGTAAGATGTTGCCCAGAAAGTCTCTTCCTGACAGTCATGAGCTTGCATCCCCCAGGGTGCAGTGATCCTGGCACCCTGTCTCTGGCATGGATCTGGGCATGGTGCTTCTGATGTTTTCTTATTTCCTGCTTTTCCCCTCTGGATACCACTTGAAGTCTAACTTCAAAGAGAATTAGGAAAAACCAAAATCTCTCCAAGAAGTTTCCTCCTCCAGAACCCTCCTCTCTCTAATTTCTCCTACCCCTGTTTATTCTGTTGCATCACTCGGGCTCACAGCCTTGCCCCACTTGCCCTAATTAGGGAGCCGTGCTATCCCTCAGTGCCTCTCTGCTCTCCTAAGAATACATTCTGGCCTCACTCTTCCTAGAACCAGACCCAGCCATGATCTCCCTGGCCAGTAAGGACTGGCTGCAGGAACATTCAATTGTTTGCCCCCAGGGGCTGGCTGGGGAAATCACTCAATTCCTGTAGTCAGCAGGGAAGGCAATGAGGAATCATCTGGGCACTGCGGTAGGCAGATGTGTCCCCAACCCAGAAGGGAGAACAAGCAGCTGCTGCCTGAGGAGCCAGCTGTGGCTGGTAGAGGAGGCCTAGGTAGAGGAATGAGGCCCTGGCACAGAACAGGCAGCCCCAAAGAATTACGGGCAACATTCTGAAGATGTGGGCTGCTCCATCCAGGCTGGCCAGGAGCCAACTGGTGGATGCCTTTCTTAGACATAGCAGAGAGTTGGTAAGCCAAGTATTTTTGCCTAAATCCATACTAACTGTTTAAGCAATTTCCAAATTCCTTTGCCTGATCCCAGATTACACAAATAAAATAAGCCACCTCTAGAGGAATTCTGAGGCCTTCCTTGCCACTGTGCACATCCCAAAGGCTAGGAGAGAGGGGAGAATGGAGAGAAGGAAGAAGGGAGAGAGGGGGGAAGGGAGGGAAGGAGAGAGAGAAAGAGGGAAGGAGAGAGGGGAGGGAGGGATGGAGAGAAAGAGAGAGAGAGAGAGAGAGAGAGAGAGAGATGGAGAGAAGGAGGGAGGGATAGAGAGAGAAAGAGTAGAGCCCTGTGACCCAATCCCAGAAGATCTTAGACCAGGGAGGCTAAGTTATAGTCTATCAGGAGCTGGGATGGGTTCTTGATTGACAGACACTCTCTAGTGCCAGGCACTGTACTAGGGTTCTAAAGTCCAATCAAATAAAGAAAGGCAAGGCCTGGTAGGTATAGAGGAAAAAGGTTGGCCCCTTGAGCTACAGAAAACACTACAGTGATCTTTGGGGTTTGGGTGCCTCTGGAACTTGTTCCCCTATAACACCCCTCATCTCTGCAGGTGCTTTAACCCTCCTGCAGGGTTTGTGGTTAGTGAAGACTTACTGCTGATTGGTATTGGTTAAGAGCACATACGGCTCTTCCAGAAGATCTGAGTTGTGTTCCCAGCACCCATATCAGCCAGCTCACAACCACCTGTAGAGTACAGGCCCAAGGGATCTGAAGCCCTCTTCTGGACTCCAAAGGTGCCTGCACACTCACGTGCACATACCTGCACACTCACGTGCATGTACCTGCGCACTCACGTGCACATACCTGTGCAAAAACAGCCACATACACAAAAAAATTTAAGAAAGAATAACAAAAGTAAAAATAGTTACTTTTCCATGTTTTATGAGGAAATTCACAAAACCTTTAAGTCTTCTCATAGCAAAATTTAAGGTGGCCAATAAAGCACCCATTGTACTGTTATGGAGATGCTAAGAGCTGGGACAAGTCCGTGAGCTCTCTGGTGCTCCGAGGGTGGTGTTTCAGTGCCAGTATGGTATGAAAGAGCTTGGGGAAGCCAGGGTAAGTGGAAATAATGGGGCACAGCCACTGCTGCCCTACCCCCACTCATGGACTGTGCCCCCATCCTCATGTACCTAAAGAAATGCATGCTACAGAGTCTGATATGGCCCCACTTCACATCCGTTAACATGGTGAAATAAGACAATGTTTCATAAGGCTAAACAGAAGACACACTTGTGCGTCGTGAACAGTACAGGGGAGTCTTTGCAGCTCCCACATTTCCTAATTATGTCCCCCATGGGACACTGCAAAGGCAGATTCAGGACAATCTAAAGTCGACAAATCAAAACCTAAGTGTCCTCAGCACCCAACAGGAGAGGTTATGGCACAAGGCAGCAAATCCTTGAAGCTGATCACATCTCGGATTGTGCCCAGTGCCTGGTGGCTTCTCCAGAAACTGGGACCCATCTTTCTCTCCGGGAGCCAAGGAGCCTCACAGCATCTGTGGCCTTCCACTTCCGGGCAGTGTTCAGTAAAGAAACCTAGCCCTTAAAATCAGCTAAACACCTGACAACAAACACTGGCGAAGTTATGGAGAAAGAGGAATGCTCACCCACAGTGGGCGGGAATGCAAGCTGGTGCAGCCGCTCTGGAAGTCAGTATGGGGAATCCTCAAAACAACTAAAATCAAGTTTACCATGTGACCCAGCTATACCATTACAGGGCATATGCCCAAAGGAAGATCACAGATACTTGTTCCATCTTATTCACAATAGCCAGGATGGAAACAATCTAAATGCCCTTGAACATATGAGGAGATAATGGAAACATGAAACATATACACCATGGAATACTATCCAGATGTAAAGAAAAATGAAATCATGGGATTTGCAGGTAAACAGACAGACCTAGAAAAGATTATATTGAATAAGCCAGATAGACAGATACCACACAGTCTCTCTGCAGCTCCTATCTCTAAGTCCTCGGAAATAAGTGTAGCCATCACCACTCCTCAAGGAAGCCTTTTTACAGCAAATAGGAAGACACGACTGGACAGAATGCAAATACCAACATATCAACAGATGATGGAGACCCAACCCCATCTACATCTATGATGATACCCCATCTATGATGATACCTCTACATCATAGCTCCTGTGTCTATGGCTTAGGGAACATTTCTGAAAAGAATATGGAAAGATTGTAAGAGACTATCAATTTGAGGAGGCTATGGGAGGGGTTCAAGGGATGACATCTGGGAAGCACTGGAGAGAGAGGGAACGAGATGTAATTCTATTTCATTTAAAACATCTAAGGAAGAAGGAAGGAAGGGGGAAAGAACAAAGAAAGAAAAAAGAAAGAAGGAAGGAAAGAAAGAAAAAGGAAGAAAGGAAAAGAAAGAAGGGAGGGGGAGAGAGGGAAGGAAGAAAGGAAGGAAGAAAGAAAGAAAAAAGATAAAAAGAACGAAAGAAGGAAGGAAAGTGCCGG
>JAQHUG010000069.1:5646077-5659639 GCA_028555095.1 Dicrostonyx torquatus | reverse complement strand
TTGCTTTTGTTTTTTAGTGTGCGTGTGTTGGGGGAATGCTCATACCATGGTCTGCATATTGAGGTAGGGAGACAGCTTGTGGGAGTCGGCTCTCTCTTCTACCCTATGGGTTTGGGAGATCAAAGTCAGGTTTATCAGGTTTGCCAACAAGTACCGTTGCTTGCTAAGTCCTCTTTCCAGCCCACTGAACCAAGTCTTATTTAAAAGTATGTAAGTTTTTCATTACCTTCATAAAATAATTCCCTCACTATCCAATTAATTTGGCTTTTAAAATTTGGTGTTTAAATTGACAAATATTTATCTTAAAATTTCCAAAAAGAACTCTATTGGGGGTGCCTCAATTTTAAATCCAAATTTATAACCACAACCAAACTCCTCCTACTTAAAAAAAATGGTATGAAGGCTATTTCTCTGATTTCCTTCTAGACAAGGCTTTCCCTGTGAGAACCTGGCAGAGTCTGGGAAACATATGATCACCTTTTAAGATGGAGGTCACAATTCTAAGGCTAGCACCAGCCCCCTTCCCACCAGAGGCTCTGACCTCTGGGTTCCCTCACCCTCTCTGGGGGCTCTGACGGGGGCTCTCCACAATCATATCACACTCTTAGGCACATTTGCCTTGAGCCCAACTTTTCTGACCAATGTACTTGCTAGCAACATCCATTTCTAGACCTTGTGGTGAAGATAAAGATGCCAATGCCCCTGAAACTATGTCCACAAACTCAGCATAAGCCTAGTAAAAGGCAGTGGTTAATGGCATCTTGTTTTGGCAAAGAAGGCTCTACTCTTACAGCAAGATTGGCATAGGCCAACAGCAAGTGTCTGGTATGGTTGAACTGTTGGCAAGGATGCTGGGTCCTTGTCTTGGTCTCGAATGATCGATCATCTTAAACAAATCCATTGGACCTGAAAATGGTCCCACAAATAAAGAGCGGTGGGGTCCTCGCTGGAAGAGATACAGTGAGCATGGGGATGGGTACCGATACTCCTCAATACAGACATTGCCTTACGCAGGTCACATGTGAAGAGAGCACAACCCACTCTCTCTGCAGTGATGTGGGGAGCCTCTCGCAGGTGTCCTGGACTGCCTGCACAGGCTGGAGGTGGGACTAGCAATACCTCAGGACAAAAAGCCTTCCCATGACTCTGATTGTTTACCCCTGAGGGTAAGCTCCTCCTTCCAGGGCAGAAGGTGGACATGGGTCCATAGCCGTGAAGGTGAGCATCGCCCTATCTGGTTATCCTCTCCCATTTCTGGGGAAGTCACTCAGAGAACTGGGTACAAGGAGCAACAGAGACCCTTCTTCCAAGTTTCTCACATCCTCTTGTCCCCAGTATCTCCAAGATCTTTACCCCAGACATTTTACTAAGAATTTGCTAACAACTGCCATTTGGGCTTTCTCACTCCCTAGCTCATACACAAAAAGATGGGGGGAGGGGCTGTCTAACACCCTGACCCTTGGAGAGCCTGCGGTCTCCACCATAGCTAGGAGGAGGTGGGCAGAGGTTGTGTTAGTCCCACCCCCCCGGTCCAGGAAAAGACACACATCCTAGTTAAGACCCAGTATTTAAAAAAAAGAAAAAGCCGGGGGTGGTGGCGCACGCCTTTAATCCCAGCACTTGGGAGGCAGAGGCAGGCGAATTTTTGTGAGTTTGAGACCAGCCTGGTCTACAAGAGCTAGTTCCAGGACAGGCTCCAAAGCCACAGAGAAACCCTGTCTCGAAAAACCAAATAAATAAAAGAAAGAAAAAAGTTGGGTGGTGGTGACGCATGCCTTTAATCCCAGCACTCGGGAGGCAGAGGCAGGCAGATCTCTGTGAGTTCGAGGCCAGCCTGGTCTACAAGAGCTAGTTCCAGGACAGGCTCCAAAGTTACAGAGAAACCCTGTCTCGAAAAACCAATAATGATGATGATAATAATAATTAATGCAACACTCCAGCCTATGTATGCTCCTGAAATGTCTGGGTGCCCAGAACCCCTGTGCTGGGGCCTCCCGTGGAGACCTATAACACTGCACTACTGTTAAGGGCCTGCTGTTTCCAGTATATACTAAATTGAACAAGAGCAGTAAGATCTTTTGCTGGGAGAGCCAGAGACGACAAATAGCTCTGCAGAGGGTCTTTAACCTCTGCTAATTAGTTGAGTTCCCTGAGTGTGGGAAAACGTATGAGGTGCCTGGGCAGGGCAGCAGTGAGTTCCTGCCACAGAGGGAAGGGGTGGGGGTGGGGGGACTGCCTGCTTTTCCAGACAAGGCTTTCTGTTCTCTTCTTTTGACCTCTGGACATGAGGATGGGGGTGGGCAAGCAATTTACTCAATGAGATAGTCCTAGCGCATGTCACAGTAGGCAGGGTAATTGCGGCTGCTGCTAGTGACTGTTGAGCTTGCAGGGCCTAGCCTCTTGTGAAGAGTGAGGAAGTAGACGCAAATGGTTCTTCCAAGAGCCTGTCTCCTTCCATGGCACTCGCTCCAGTGGCTGGGTGCCAGCAGCACCCACACACAGCTGAGGGCTGGAGAGCCAGACTCCCAACTGGCCAGCGTTGGCAGCTGTCCTACAGATCTTGCAGTAGGGTTCAGAGGTATGTGATTTCCCCGTGCTGGTACTTGAAGCCTGATGTCCCTTTAATAGCCCTTGTCAAATTGCCAAGGCTCGCCCTGTGGATTTTCATGACTATGGACACCGGCCATTATCTGACCTCCAGGGGAATGGAGATGTCTTCGGATTCTGGATTCTGGGAAAGAGTTATAAAAGCAAGTGGAACCGATCCACACCAGCTGGGCATGAGCAACTCTGTAGTGAGCCAAGGTACAGAGACCAGCCACGGTGAAGAAAATCTCTAAACAAATGTATTCTGGGCTCAAAGACATCTTAAACCCTCATGCGTATGCATGTATACACACACACACACACACACACACACACACACACACACACAAAATTTGACTTCTGAAAGCATAAGAGGGGCAAAAAAGTGTAAAAAAAAAATCTGTAAGTGGTACGTTTTATCTTAAGGGAGGGAGGGAGAAGGGGGAAAAGAAGCTGACCAAGCAGAGGGCTTAAGTTTTAAGTTGAGAATTATAATAAAAAATTTTAAATTAATTACATATGGGAAGTTTTCAAAGGCTTTACCAGCCGAAGAACATGACATTGAAAATGACTTTCCTGGGGCTGAGGGTGTAGTGCAGTTGGCAGTGTTCGCTTAGCATGCATGAGGTCCTGGGCTCCATCCTTAGATGTGTTGGATTATGCAAATGATCTCATCACTTGGGAGGATCAGAAGTTCAAGGTCAGGCTAGCTCAATGCCAACCTTTGAGACCTTGTCTCAAGAGAGAAGTGTCTCCCTTAGTCCCTAACTTGAAAGAAAAAGCACTTAAACCTAAAAGCAGTTGGTACTTAATAAGATGTTCTTTAAATAGAGACAACACCCTAAACAGCCTATTCGAGCCCAGGTAGCACAGCTTGGGGACTAGGGCACCAACCTCTTCTCTCCTTGTTGTATCACAAGGGAGGGAAGGCTCACACCATCAATGTCCTTTGCTAGGCTTGAGGCCGAGTGCTCCCAAGATGAGCGATGAAGAGCTTTAAGGTGTGCAGTCCTATTCAGCCAGGTTTCACTCAGCTCAGCACACATCACAGGGACCTTGCCTTTCACATCAAGGTGAGGCTACAGCAAGCCCCATCCAAACCCTGACTGGAGGTTTCTTTGGACATCAAGGCATCTCATTTGAACTTCCTCTAACACTCAGTGCATTAAGACACTGTAAGGAAAAGGGCTGAGCCTCCACAGGTTTTACCTGGCAGGGTCAACTCTCTCCTCTAAACACCCAAGCACATGCCAGGAGCTAACCGCAGAAAGCCAGGGCCCAATCTGAAGCCCATAGCTAGGAAATACTTTAGGAGAACAAAACACCTTTTCCCCTTGAGGAGCTGCAGATTGAAACCAGGGGCTCCATAAACAAAATAGGGATGCCCAACACCACTGAACCACACCCCAACCGAAGAACAGTCTTGAGTGAAGGGTAAAAACCATCTGGAGGGCTAGGCAGTAACTAAAAAAGGAAATGTGGCACCCCAAAGCAGTGGGCTGGCCAGATCCAGTGCGAGCAGAAGACAAAAAGGTCTGCAGCTGTGGGGGCACACGCCAGAAATTCCCACACGCAGGAGAATCATGTTTTAAGCCAGCGTGCCCTACATAAGACCCTAAATAAAATAGGTGGTATTTCGATGTTTAAAAAGAGACTCTCTGGGGTTAAAATGTATGCACATAAATTCATTGTAATTTAAAACATATCTCCATAAAATTTTAAAAAATTATGTTGCATATAATTTACAAATAATATACAATGTCTTTCATTTAAATTTTGTCAATTTCTATAGGATGCCTTTATGATTTGCCATTTTTGTAACTGCAAGGAGCCTGTGGATGCAATTCATCCATGACTTGATACAAACAAACAATTAATGTTTGGTTACGGCTGCATTTAGCTGTCACTCGAGTCCAGGAAAGGATATGGGCTATCGGTCAGAAGAGGACATGTGAAATGGTCCAAAGATAATCTGCCTTCTGGAAGAAAACCCCAGGAGTTTCCTTCCCATTGGTAAGTTCAGAATCAGAAGTCCCATCCAAGGGGTGCAGCTGGCATGGAGATGTCACCTCTTAACCTCTGTCCCATAAGAGGCAGGACATGTGCCTCCAGGGGCACTTTTGTCTGCACTCACATTTCGCCTCTTGCTGATTTGGTGAGCTGTTCATTTTCTTGGTAGTGAAGGCCACCTTTGAAATAATCTAAGCCTCCATGTCCCCCATAACCCTGATGCTAAGATGCAACACTTGGAGGACTAGGCGACCTCTGGCCAGTGCTTTTAATGCTTATTGGGAGGGAACACCTTAACGCTATCCTTTGTAAAACTCACAGAGTGTGCACTGCTCCAGATCTGTTCATCTGAGGTGTAACATGCTATGACAGCATCTGTGCCACACAGACCAGAACACAAAGATAGCATGTTTTCTGTGGCAGCATCCAAAGCATGGCTTCTGAGACTCTCATGGCTGACGTGTACGGTATGTGTTGACAGGCTCAGGGAAGAAAAGGATAAAGGAAGAACTGGGGAAACTAAGAGAAGGGACACTTGACAGTTACTTGGCACTGAGTTGCCTGCATTTAGCATTCACCATCCAGCCCTGTATTTAAGGGCTGGCATTCCTTTCAGTGGCAGGAAGATAGAAATAGGATGAATGTTTCGGACAAATTAAGCAATATCTGAAGGAGTTGCTGGTAGACTGGGGCCCAGACAACAGTGCAGGAGAGGAAGAAAGGAAATGTTTGAAAAGTACCTAATGAGGGGAATGAGGCTGAGTAAGAAGAGAGAAAATACACAGAGCATACAGTGTGTGTGTGTGTGTATGTATGTGTAGAGAGACACTATATGTATGTGTATGTGTGTAAAAGATTACTGCAGCACCTCAGTGCCATCCTTAGTCACTAAGAACAGCTATGTGCCAGGTGAGTTTCCATGGGATAAAAACAAGACAAGCAAGCCACAGTAGCAATTGCTGTTGAGTGACAGGCCAACCAGGAAGTATACCAGTGACTTAGATTGACTGATCGTTACACCCTGGGATAGTTGAGGTCCCTGAAGAGGAACGTGAGCCTGAACTAGAACGATGAGTGGGATTTGTGAAGACGCTTGCTACAGACAAACCATAGCAGGAAGAATACAGGTAGCCTATTCAAGCTGTGAGCAGTGCACCCACTGCCGTTCACTTTATCCGGGGCCCTTCTACTTGCACCACATTAGGAAATGATCCCGCCATCTTTCACAAGCCCAGCTATGGAGTGGAATGATCGGCCTCTTGAGATCTCATAGGATCACACGAGCTCCTACTACACTGGCTGTCAGAGTTTGTAGGAAAGTATAAGATATAACCCTTGCCTTCTAGGACAAAATGACGATCCTATCAATGTCCAGGGAGTTTTCAAGCCAGCTCTGCAGCAGTGAAGGCTTACTACTGATAAAAGGTAGTGAGTTCTGGGCAGCACAGACATGTTTTAAGGATTACCAGATTTGATATTTATCAAGACACTACATTTGTGATGGACCAAAAGGCCTTTTTCAGCAAATCAGCAGTTTCTTCAGAACTGGTTCCCAGGAAGTGTCTAACAGTCTTTCCAGCATACCCCTTCATCAGCTTGGAAGCATCATCCATCTACAGCCAATCACCAGCTCAGAATCAGAAGTCAAAGTAATTGTAGACCATATCCTAATACCACCCAAAGTGGACTGCCAAGTAACACCCCATCCAATAAGGTATCCATCTCAGAGAAAGATCGTGAAAACAAGTGGAACCAGGATAAACTAAAAACAAAAGCAACGTAATCTGTGTGCAGATTTTAGTTTGACCTCTAACCAGTCAAAGAGAAATCTGAAAATCAGTTTGGCTGGAGAGAAATTCCACCCTGGATCTTAACACACCAGTTAGAGAGGAAAGCAGGAGCTGAGACAAACAGAAACACAACATTGTCTCAGCATCCTGCAGTCCCATGACAATGTGGGTTCAGCCATGAAAGACCCACGTTGTATGGGCAGACTGGCTCCCTGTATGACAGCAATGACGGGTATCTGTCACTCACATCACACTGAGTGGTTAACTAGGGCAGCTGGAGAGCTGAGACTGCAGACTTGCACTTCCTAAGGTGACAGTGTCAGCATTCACTGTGGCACATTTGGCCATCAGCCTCCTCAGCAAAGTGAAAGCCAAATGAATGACAAGAAGCTCTTTGGAGCCTCGAGGTTCCGGGCTCTGAATTATAGTTAGAAAAACTTATTTTCAGTACAAAAACAGTCGGGTGGTGGTGGCACACACTTCTAATCCCAGTACTTGGGAGGCAGAAGCTGGCAGATCTCTTGAGTTCAAGGCCAGCCTGGCCTACAGAGCGAGTTCCAGGACAGCAGGGCTTCACAGAGAAACCTGTCTCCAAAAAAACAAAAACAAAAGACAAAAACATGCCAGGATGTTGTGTAGGACACCCATGACATTGGTCCCAAAGACTATTACCTTGCATCGTCTAAGCATGCTCTGTGATGGACATTCGAGTGACGACATAGACTGACGAAGCATGTCTTGGGGGTCACTTTGAACAAACATGAGACATGTTTCTGTCTTTAAAGGAGTCACATGCTCTAGGACTCTAACAGAGGGAATTGCGGCTCTTGTTTCTCCAATAGCTGAAGCACATTCTCTGCTACAGGCTAACTCCAGAGAAGCAACATCAAAAGGCTGCACCCCGCTTACAGTCCAGTGCCTAGTCCAACAAGAGTTCCATGAAGCTTGGTTATTCTATGACCTTTGGTCTCAAATGTTAACGAAGATGCTTTCCCTTACTAACCAAGCAACGTGGAGCGCAACCCTCCTATTAATAAGAAGCCCATTTCCTCAAACACCCGGCTAGAAAGTGAAGCAGAAGCACAATTCCCCCTGCATGGGCACCCTCGTGGCAAGGGGTCGAGGAGCTGAGGAGCTCATGGGAAGGTGTCTCAGAGGAAGCCACCACATATGGAGTCTGATCATTGGGAAACAGGATAATCCGTCCTCACAGCACTCATTTAAAGAACTGTGCAAGAACTTGCCAAGCAACTGACTAATGTTTTAACACACAGGGTTGCTAAAGAAGTTAGAGAAATATCTGGATCTAGGAGAATCTGCCAACACTCTGAAAGAAGAGCAATTTTTTGTAATCTTAAATGTTAAGATACACTTTTTTTAAAAAGATTTATTTATTATGTATACAACATTCCTTCCATGTGTGCCTGCAGGCCAGAAGAGGGCAACCAGATCTCATTATAGATGGCTGTGAGCCACCATGTGGTTGCTGGGAATTGAACTCAGGACCTCTGGAAGAGCAGCCAGTGCTCTTAACCTCTGAGCCATCTCTCCAGCCCCTACACTTTCAAATATTAAGAATATGTGTGTACTGGAGGAAGTGTCTAGCAAGTCAACAGAGTCAGCCAAGGAAAAGAGATCGACTGACTGGCAGGTTGTGGCCATCCGGACACTCTCCATAAGGCTTTCTATCCCCTCTCTTGGACAGATGTATTGTAAGAATGTTCTTAACTCCCGTCACTGTCTCGAACTGACCCTAAAGACAGCACCTGTCCTTGGATACCTCCAAAGGGTCTAACTACTTTCATGATTCCCCCTTCACTACCTCCACCAGCAAGGGCCGTCTGGACACTTGAGACAGCTTTATGCCCAGCTTAGCGATGGCTGGGAAAGAATCTTAAAGCACTGCAATAGACTAGGCTATCAGCAAGCTGAGCTACGTTCTCAGTGATTTTCTTCTAGACAGAACACTATTGCTCCTTTCCCTTTCTTATTTTTTTCATTCAGTAAGTATTTATTCCAAACCCACTATATGTCAGAGTCAGTAGTAGGTGCTATCTGAGTAGGGTGAACAAGAGAAAGTCTCTCTCAAAGCAGACATTTTAACAGGGGAGACAATTTTACACAACAGTTACAGCCAGCAGAAAACACACAGGGTAAGAAAGTTCAGCTAGGATAGGACGGGGGAAGGAAGAAGAGCCCCACTGCAGATACTCAAGGAGACACCACCAAAGCTGACCGCTTGGTGGGGATCAGAGAGACAACAGGTCCTAAGGAAATGCCCTCCAGGCCAAGGGGACACACACAAGGCTCTGGGGTGACCTTGTGTCAGAAGCTGTGCAGTGCAGGGACTTGTTTGCCTCCACCATCTTCCTCTTTTACGACAGCCCGCTTTTCAGATACCAGGACCTCGGGACCTTGACTCATTCACACCCTCCACCCCAGCTTTCTTTACAAAAGAGAAAGAAAGCATGGTTAAAAAAGAAAAGAGAAAGAATGCTTTAAAAGTATGTAGGGCAGGGAACAAGCAGGAGAACATTTAGTTCGACTCCTTATTTAGGATTCCTAAACTAAGACTTCCCACCTCCTCGGCACTCAGGGTAGAACCTCAGCCTCACGCTCACTGCTTTTGCCCACATCGTCCATGAGCTCTCGGTCCCTAGGACAAGGTGCTCCTTGGTCACGTAGTGTCTAGCCACTGCAATCTGATTTCTAGACAGCCACTGCCCCTCCAGGAGCAGGCCCTTACCAGGACCTTCAGCTGTACGCAAGTCAAGTGTCCCCCACACTCAGAGACAATGGTAATAACAGTTCTCTCCGTTCTTAGCTCAAGCAGACTATGCAACTGAATTAAAAATGTTAAAAATGTTCATTTACGAAAAAATCTCATAAATAATGTATTTGTGTATATTAAAAATGAGACACATCCAAGTCACAATTCCTCATTTACAGACTCCGTAACAAAATATGCATCTTAAAAATTCAGTACTCTAAGACACTTTTTACAATAGTTTCAGAAGAAAATAGAACGAATCACAATTACATGTAAAGCTTCAGCAGTAATCTGTGAAGAATGTAAGAACTCATGGTGTTCTTCAGGTATTTTTTTCCTTCCATACTGGAGAAGGGACCAAAAATGTACACAGCCTACAAAGTCCCCAAGAACGGGTATCATCTGGGACGCTCTTTCCCTCAGTGAAGACATGGCTTTCTGCAGGTGGATCAAGTATCAAACCATTTACTTCTCTTCATCAAGGATGCCCCTTTAGAAGGCCCCAACAACTTTTGCTTATACTGTTCAACCAGTTGGTTGAAGTGGGATTCTGCCTTACTTTCCTTAGCTTTTTTCTTAGGCACCTGTGAAAGAAAAAGACATAAAACAATCATTTTTTTTCCCCTTTTCCTTTCCTTCCTTCCATCTTGCTTTCTTGCCTGCCTGCATTTTTTTTCTTCACACCTGAAACTTTCAATGCACTTGAGAGCAACTTTGAACTCCTGACCTTATCTCTCCTCCTTCCAAGTGCCACCACCAAGCCTAGTCAATGTCAAACACTAAATGTCACCTTCCTGCCAAGACACCCAAAACAGAAATTAAGTAGGCACACTAGGAAGACGATTTCCAGAGAGAACCTTAGTTTGGACATCTTTGTTTGCTCCTGCCCCCACAAGAATCCCATTTATAAAATTTCAAAGTCTAGATCCTTACAATATAATATGATATAGTCAGAGGTGTCCCAGAGACAGACTTGAGTAGGACAGAATGCTAGTGACTCTACTCTTAAAGGGAAGGGAGATAAAAGTTTGACCTTGAATGTGCAAGAACCCAGGACCAGAGCTGGAGAGACTTGGGGGTAAAAGGCACTGGTTGCTCCCAGGTGCCCACGGGGATGTCCCCTGCTAGGTCCTTGGGAAGCAGAGGAGAGGGTACCTGAACTGGCCTTGTCCCACAGTCACACTGATGAATATCTTGATTATCACCATAGTAATTTTGTCCAATGGATAGAGATAGAAACAGAGACCCACATTCACATCAGAGGAATGGACTGAGCTCCCAAGGTCCAGTTGAAGAGCAGAAGGAGGGAGATGAGCAAGGAAGTCAGGACTGCGAGGGGTTGGTCCACGCACTGAGACAGTGTGCCTGATCTAATGGGAGCTCACCAAATCTAGCTAGACCGGGACTGAATGAGCATGTGATCAAAACGGACTCTCTAAATGTGGCTGCCAATGGGGACAGACTGAGAAGCCATCGATAATGGCGCTGGGACCTGTCTATTCTGCATGTATTGGCTTTTTGGGACCCTAGTCTAGTTGGATGCATACCTTCCTAGGCTGGGATGAACTGGGGAGGGCCTTGGACTTCCCACAGGGCAGGATACCCTACCCTCTCTTAAGGATGGAGGGGGAGGGAGAAGGGGAGGAAGTATAAATTTTTGAATGGAAAAATAAAGGGGGGAAAAAAAGGCACTGGCTGCTCCTCCAGTGTGAATCCAGGCTATAATTCCAGTACCCACACTGTGTCATGAACCACCTGTAACTCCAGATGTAGGGGATTCAGTGCCCTCTTCTGCTCTTTATGGACACCACCCATGTCTGTAGTACAGAAACATACATGTGGGCAAGAGACCCACACATATAAAAGAATATTTTTAATTATATAAAAAAAAAAAAAGAAAGCTGGGCGGTGGTGGCGCATGCCTTTAATCCCAGCACTCGGGAGGCAGAGGCAGGTGAATCTTTGTGAGTTCGAGACCAGCCTGATCTACAAGAGCTAGTTCCAGCACAGGCTCCAAAGACACAGAGAAACCCTGTCTCGAAAAAAACCAATAAATAAATAAAAAAGAGTACAGGACCATTATCTTCTATTAAAAAGAACTAGAGTAGGCTAGAGAGATGGTTCAGTGGTTAAGAGCATGTACTGCTTTTCTAGAGTTCAATTCCCAGCAGCCACATCAGGCAGCTAGGAACTGCCCGTAACTCAGCCTGGAGGGAATCTGACACTATTGGCCTACACAAGCACCTGCACACACTTACCCACATATACATAGATTAAAAAAATAAAATAGAACTAGAGCTCCTTGGGAAAATGGCTATTGCCAGAAACTGGGAAAGAAACATCATGTATAAGAAAGTAACACTACCAAAGACAAAGTCATTTCAGAAGGATGAGGAGCTGATCCAAAGATGCTTCTGCTGTATTAGACAGGACAAGAATAATGACTATATTTGACTGAAACACAAGGAGTTATATGAAAATTTGGGATTTCATAAAACTAATATAAATGTCAGTCTCCCAGGCCACAGAACAGGTTGATAATAGTTTACTACTCTGAAACTGATACAGCAAGAAAAGGAAAAAAAAAAAAATCAATCATCTAACCTGTCTTTCTTAGATGCTATTTTTAAGCACAAAAGGTTGTCTGCATTCTGTAACCCGTAAAGAAACATCAGACGATCCATTGTTTTTGAAAACCAAAGGTAAGCAGCTAGGGTATATCGCTCAATAGCAGAGCACTTCCTATGTATGAAAAGGCCTGGAGTTAGATCCCCAGCACTACAAATCTAAAACTAAAAAACAACTGAAAAGCTGGTAGGGGATTTTCTACATAGAACAGTACAGTGGAGAATTCCGACACCTACTGACTGATCCTGGCATTACTAACAGTGCATTACTAACAGTGAACAACCAAAACGCAGCACTGAACACGCACCGCCTAGGAAGTGCTCTTTCCAAGAAAACTACATCTGGCTACACCTCTAGACCAGCTCACAGCCAACACGCGATGCCATGGGAACAAGTTACAGGACACCTTAAGGAAGCAGCTGAATGCACTGTAAAATACTTCCTCAAGGACAAACGACCTGTTTATCCAACAAATTGCCATGGAAAAGGAATGTGCTAAGACAGAACAGACACCACAGGGTGAAGAGGGAGGAAGGAGGAAGGAGGAATGCAAATGGAATGTGTGGACTATTAACTAGCATTATAACTGGTACTAACCAAAATAAAAACCATTTTTGAGGCAATGAGGAAAATATTAATTTGGTCTATATATTAGAGAGTATAAAGAGCTTCTGATTAATCTCAGTAGATATGATAATGACATTTTGTGTGTGTGTGAAGACTGGGCCATTAGAGATGTAGTTCTTCAGGGCAATCTGTCTCTTGAGACCTATTAACATGCAAAGTAGGATTTGCTTCCACACACTATAGTGGGGGAAAACAGGTACAGGAAACAGGAAACACAAGATAACTGCTCAAGCAGCTGGAACAAGTCACAGGGTTTACTTTCCTCTCCACTTTTATTACTGCACCTCGCCATCTGAAGAGCTGCAGCCCTGCATCTACCCAACTATCCAGGAAGTTCACCATCTGCTCAGTCCCACAGAGCCAAAGCACCCCAAACCACATGTCCCACTAGACTCACTTGCAGGGAAGAAAGTAACTGCTGCTTCTTCTGCTTCCGGTGGCCTGTCTGGGGCTTTGGCTTCTTAGGAGGAAGGGATTTCACTTTGCCTTTGTCCCGCAACCTGAAATAAGACAGCCAGGTAGATGCTGCGTTAAATTCTTTTTCTGGTTAATATTTTTAGTATCTCTCTCTCTCTCATTTATTTACTTAATTTAGTTTATTTTATGTGCATTGATGTTTTGCCATGGGTATCAGGTCCCCCAGAACTAGAGCTACAGACAGTTGTGAGCTGTCATGTGGGTGATGGGAACTGAAACCAGGGTCCTCTGGAAGAGCAGTCAGTGCTCTTAACCACAGGGCCATCTCTCCAGGCCCATCCTTGGGATCTCTTAAAGAGCTTGAAAGCCAAATTTCTTCTCTATAAAGCTGTTTGTTTGTTTGTTTTCAAGACAGATTTCTCTGTGTAGCCCTGGCTGTCCTGGAATTAGCTCTATAGATCAGGCTGGCCTCAAACTCAAGAGATTCACCTGCTTCTGCTTTCCGAGTGCTGGGATTAAAGGCATGCGCCACCACTGCCCAGTTTACATAGCTGTTTCTAAGCCTAGACGTAGTCACTCTTAAGTGGAGGCCACAACAGCATATCCTAAGTCACATATATTCATTTGTTTGTCTCTGCATTTATTTATTTTTGCTAAGACTTCAACAGAAATCACAAAAATCTTCAATTACTTACCAAGATTTTCTTTTAAAGATACACAGCACTAATCCACTG
>JAQHUG010000069.1:5612529-5645270 GCA_028555095.1 Dicrostonyx torquatus | reverse complement strand
CAGCACTAAATGTACACAGCACTAATCCACTGCACAGCACTAATCTACTGCACAGCACTAATCCACTGTCCCAAACAGCAACAACAGATGAACCTCAACTAACATGAAAAGGCTTTGAAAGACAAGAATGGCATGCAGTCTGCCCTGACGGTTCCTCCAAGGTTCCCTCTGTCATCTGATCCATGGTAACATTTCTGCTGGTGTTGAGACCTTTCTGTTAACTTCCCATGGGGGACTAATGCAGCACCAATACCCTCTCTATCAAATGCTACAAAGAAAGAGCTACATCAGAACAAATGCACTCTCTTCTGTATGACTCCCCTCCTCTCACCTAATTTTGGGGCCTCGGTGTGAAGGGAGCGCCAGGACCTTTCTTCTCTTCTTCCCATCAGGCAGCTCCACCTGCTCCACTTCAGCCTTGGTCTGGAACCCTGTCCACGACGTGGGGTGGGCCTTCCCTTTCTGCTCTCCAGAAGCCTGACTTTGATCCTGTGTAGGGCTCACTGCTTTCTGTTGCTTGTCTTTTTCAAGTTCTTTTTGCTCCTTTTGGGGCTTACTGGTTACAGGCTTAGATTCCATTTTTTGCTGCAGAAAACAAGAAATTGCCACCTGGTTTCTGGATAAGGTTTACCTGCTGAAAAATCTCAGCAGAGGTTGAGCCTCCTGATAAGTATGATGAAAGAGGAACGGTTCCCTCACCAGCTGGAAATACAAAGTATTCCAGCAAAGTAAATACAAGCAGCTTACAGGGACTGCCTAGTAATAGATGGCTACTAGGTTGGCTACATGTGTGTAGGTGCGCGCGCGCACACACACACACACACAAAAAAAAAAAAAAAAAAAAAAAACAACCCAGAAACAGCGATCAGTAGCTCAAAATTCAAAAACCAGTAGGAAGGAACAACTATCAAAGGTGAAACTCGGGCCAGGCATGACAGCACACACCTAGAATCCTAGTCACTGGGAAGGAAGACAGGGTCGGGGTTATTTAAGACCCCTTTTCAAAAAAACTCCTGCTTCCCTTCCCTCCAAGTGTCACAGACAAAAACCGGGAATGCCAGCAGCAGAAACAAAGCAATTAAGAAATACTTAACATAATACAGCTAGAAAATTTTCAAGACAGTGACAAACGTTAGTCAGAGATCTTAGAGCATAGCCAAAACTGACAAAATAGTCAGCCCAAGCTCCACAAGTAGATTTATCAGCACAGTGCAGTAAACCATGTGGGGAAGGGGATGGTGACAGGAGGTGGTTGAAGTTTCAAAAGACAAAATTATCAGCCCAGAATTCTCTACCCAATGAAATTATCTTCCACAAAAGAAACTTTCTCAGACTGAATGCTTGGTCCCCAGTTGGTGATGCAGTTTGATGTTGTAGAATATTATTTTAACTAGGCAAAGATGTGTTATATTTGATTATGATGTATGATTAAAGATGTGTTGCATTTGTTTCACCTTGCCTGTCTAAGGCACCTGATTAGTCTAATAAAGAGCTGAACAGCCAATAGCTACACAGGAGAAAGAATAGGCAGGGCTGGCAGGCAGAGAGAATAAATAGGAGGAAGGAGAAGAGGGGAGAGAAGGAGGGACACAGCTGCGGCATGAAACCTGGTGGCTGCCAGACATAGAGAAGCAGTGAAACTAAGATATACAGAAGAGGAAAGCTAATAAGCCCCAAGGCAAAAGGTAGATAAGAAGAAACAGGTTAACTCAAAAGAGCTAGCCACAAACATGCCTAAGCTAGGCTGAGCATTCACAGCTACTAAGTCTGTGTGCCGTGATTTGGGAGCTGGTTGGTGGGCTAAAACGAAAAGCGTGCTACAGTTTGGGGAGGTTCAAGAGGTACCGCTTGAAAGAAGAGCATCAGTTCGAGAGTCCACAGCTCTGCCCTGGTTCCACTTTGCTCTCTTTGCTTTGGGTTTGCAGCTGAGGATCTGAGCTCTCAGCATCCTCCTCTGTGGCCATGCCTCTTGCTTGCTGCTATGCCTCTCTGCCATGATGGGCTCTTACCCTTTGGAAGCCTGAGCCCAAATAAACTTCCTTTCCTAAGCTGCTTTTGTTCACAATGTCTTATCACAGCAACAGAATAACTGAAACAAGACACATACCTAAACAAAACAAAATAAAAAACAAATAATCAAGATAATCTAGGAAGTTGATGAAAGCCCATGCAATGGGGACTTATCTTACAGTGGGAAGGTTCAGTTGCTATGAATAGGCAAAGTAAGAAATATCCCTGAGTCAAGAAAAAGGGCCACTTTTATAAAGAAAGTGCAGTATGAACATAAGCACAGGCAACAAAGAATTCAAAGAAAATGCAGGCAGCTTCAGAAGCACCCCTGAAGCAATGGCTAAAGGCAATTATGTTACGTGGGGTTAAAAAGTTAGCATGCAAAAGAATAAGACCCCAGGTTCTCCATTAAAGCCACAGTTTTAGCCACTGTTGTCATTTATCTGTTTGTCATGCTCTTAGTATACATTAAACACCATGAATGCTCTCTGCACATGCAAATTGTAGTGTAGTACTGATGAGCACTCTAAAAATTGTGAACCTCAAAATAATCTAGGGAAGCTGGGTAAGAGAGTACTGACTACAAGCTGGGCAATGGTGTACCTGCTCCTTTCACCCTTAGAGGAGGAATAAAGACCTTGTGATTAAACCCACTTTACCAACTGAAGTTCAGAGAAGAAGTAACTGGCCAGGGAACGTGTAGCTAAGAAAGAAGCAGAGCACACAGCGCCTGCTCTTCCTCTCTCCCTCCACATTAATTAAAATGGTCTAAAACCACCAGGTGTCATGCTGAGACTAGAAGACTGAGTTCAAGGCAACTTGGAGGACAAAGAGAGACCCTATCTCAGATGATGACGATTCTGAAACATAACCTGAGCCACTAGGTTAGACACGGCCCCTACACACCACACAGGAACTCATGATGGATCAAAACATTGGTTTCTGTTTCTTCCCTTTCCCTTCTCCTATGCAGCTCTCGGGAGAGGGACAGCAAAGAAGAAAACACCAGGGAGTCTTAGGAAATCCTACTTGGCAGAAGCACAAATTAAAAAAGGAAAATTTAATTAAGCTCCTTTAAGAAAGAAAGAAAGAAAGAAAGAAAGAAAGAAAGAAAGAAAGAAAGAAAGAAAGAAAGAAAGAAAGAAAGAAAAGAAAAGAAAAGAGAAAAATGCCGGATATGATAGCATACACCTTTAATCCCAGTAGCCAAGGCAGAGATATCTCTGTGAGTTCTGGGTTAGTCAGAGCTACACAGTGAGATTCTGTCATAAACAACCAAAGCCAAACAAACAAGGGCCAGTAAGATGTCTCAGCAAGTAAAGGCACTTGCCACCAAGTTTGATGGCCTGAGTTCAATCCCCAGGACACACATGGTAGAAAGCGAGAACCAGCTTCTCCAAGTTGTCTTCTGACCTCCAGAAGTAATGGCGGAGACACACAGGCACATGCACGTGTGCACAGACACACACAAAAAGGCACACACACGGAACAAAACCAAACCCAGTCAAGCATTTAGGTTCAGTACCAGGCTGCGTTGGATCCTCAGCTCCTTTGCTTTAAGTTTCCTTCGATCTTCTAACGAGAACTCTACTATTGGTCTCTGTGAGGGAGACAGAATGCCATTCATAAGACTTTGTAATCTGTCGAGTCCAACAAGCCTAGCTGCTCCTCCATCCACTCCTCTTCGTAAACCTAGAATGTTTCTTGTGTCTTCTTTAAGAGCCGGTTCTGCAGGCAGTCCATCCATTCCACATACGTTATGAGCATCTTCTTGCCTAGAGTTACCATCTGTCTTCCCCACCTTCACCCAGTCCATTTGGTACTCTTTCTCACCAATATCAGGGATACTGGATAGCTAAGCTCTCAGAAAATGGGGTCTCCCTGAAGGATGAGGCTCACCTTCTGAGACCCAAATATTTCTGGGTTGTTGTTGATATGGCGGAGGGCTCTGAGGGCGTGCTCATGCTTTTGGAACTCTGCAAAGGCATAGCCCAGGGACTGACCCTTCATTTTTCCATGAACTGGTTTAAGGTCCCGCATCACTCTGCACTGTGAGTAGAAGAAAAAAATAAAACAGAAGTTAAAAATAAGAAATAAAAATTTCCAGAGAAAAATTTGTTTGTAAAATATTGCATACGTGTGAGGCCATGTAGACCCATGTGCACCGAAATGCAGTGCCCATGGAGTCCAGAGAGTGCGATGGGTTCCCTAAAGCAGTTGTGAGCTGCAGATATGACTGTTGGGAAGCAAAATCAGGTCCTCTGCAAGAACAATACGTGTCATAACCTCCAACACCTTGAGAAAATTTGTGACAGCAAACTGTTCAGAACACATATAACTGAAAGATACATGATTCTCTAGAATGTCAGCAAGTTATTGCTGAGAATGGAAAACCATCCAAAGATTCTAGCACTGAAGGAAGTCTCCAGAAAGGAAATTAATGGAGCAGGGAGGAAAGAAGACCTGATGGTTTTAGATGAGAAAGATATATCCAACACGGGAAAGGCTGTCCCTTTACCCTCAATAAGCCTCAGAACACAGCAAGTTTTGGCTCTCTTGGGTTGGGGTCAGAACTCTTTCATACACGTTTTTCTCTAAAGCACTAGATAGGATACAGTAAGCATCCCAGGGTCATGAGGAACATAGAAGAGTGTTGAGAAAATTCAACATTTACACAGTATTTCTCCCCAGAGCTGTGATTCTTTTGTAGTGGAGGAGTGTGAAACCCACATGCATACTGCGCCCTACTGTGTGTGTAGACACTACTGTTCTACCGCAGAGGAGGAAGAGAAGACTGAATTCCTTACTTCAAGATGCTTATTCACTTAAAATGTCATTCAAGACATTTTATAGAGACAGAGTGCTTATACAAATAAAAGAATTAAGAATAAAAAATCAATATAATGCTGTAGTGAGGCATGGTTCCTGGGGAGACATGAACAAATATCATACCCAAGATAGGGAATGACTCACAGACAGCTGCAGCACCAAAAGCCCCCCTTTCCCGGGCAAAAGCTCACAAGCTGGACACCTCTAGTACACTGTACTCCTCCTGCTCGCAGCTCAACAGGTTAGAGTATCTTTCCCAGGTAGCCTCTTCCAGGCAGCTCATCAGGTCTCTGCCTCTACCAAGCAGCCTGGCTCGTCTGAGCCTCTTCTAAGCACATCAGCCTGCTTGAGAGCATCTCTCAGCAGTTCTTACTTCTTATATATGTTTGAGGAGCATGTATCTGGTCAATTTCAGGGTCTTCTTGAGCCCTTAAACTGTTTACTTCCTAAGCTTACCAACCAACCTTCCCTCCAAAATTGAGGTTTTATCTTGGAGGAAATGGTCACACAACCAACGCACAGATTGTACAAAGTACAGAATTGCACTAAACTGTAATGGGTTCACAATAGGCGCACATGAAACAGTGTAGGCACTCATTACTAACAGTGCTGTCTAGCATCTTCTGTAACATTCTCTCTTATTTCCTCAATACCAAGGAATATATTTTAAAGAGTCTTTGGGTATTAGGCACACAGTTTAGTTACAAATCAGCAAAGTACACCTAAAATATTGGCAATGGCATTTTTAAATATAAAGATTAATAGACTACTCTATGCCATGTGCTACATCCAGGACTGGGGATAATGAGATATTTATCCTCAAAGAATTCAGTCTGTCTGGAGAAACAACCAAGTTTCAGGTCAGTATAAACAGTAGGAGCTTCAAAAGAGACAGAGTTGAAACAAGTGCTAGTGTGAACCCTGAGTTCTCTAATGAACTGAAGACATGCATGGTTCTCTGTGCTTACTGCAAAGTATTAAGAGTCTCACACAGTTAAATACTGTCTTATGGCCCAGAGAGATGGCAGAATGGGTAAATGCTTGCCATGTAAGCATGAGAACCGAGTTCAGATGTCTAGAGCCCATGCATGTAAAAGCCAGGCATGATGTGTCTGTAACCTCAACGTTCTTGTGGTGGGATAGAAAGACAGCAGGATGCTGAGGGAACAGCAAGCGTGGGTGTGCAGGGAACAGGAGAGGTGGAGGGTGAGGTCCCACAGAGACGAGGCTGTCCTCTAACTGATACATGGACAGGGATGCCCTGGCACGGCCTTGTGTCTCTTCTCCCTCTTCTATTCTCTTCCCTCTTCTCCTCTCCTTCCCCCTCCCTCTCACATAGGTGCGCGCACGCATACACACACAACATTCTTTTAGGAGACAAACCACATAAACTGTATTTTCTGCAACAAAATTCACATTACAACACCTATATAATGCTGAGAACACAGCAGGCATTGAATAAATGCTTGCTAAATCAATTCATGACAGAGATTTCCTCACATTTTGCTGCAATTCTGTCAGGCGGTTCCCAAAAGAAAAAAATAAAAATAAGAAAACAGCCTAACTCAACTTTGCATGCTGCTGTATCCAAAAGAAAGTCTGTTGGCACGCTGGCACCATGGCCTGAAATGACGTCTCATGACTGCAGCTGTGCATGGCAAGGCATCTCTCACCTCCTTGATGCGCACGCCCTTCTCGCCTCTAGTGGCACTCAGCAGCAGCTTCCTCAGCTGTTTGTCATCCACGGCCTTTGGCAGATTGTGCAGGCAAAGTCTGGTCTGGGAGACAAAGATATTCTGGTTCTTGAGTTTCTGGTGTTTCAGTAGCTCAAACTGGGAGAGGAGAAAAAGAAACACACTTAACATACAATATACCCATCAGTCAGGCTCCTAATGCTCTAGAAGAAAAGAATCATAACCCCACCCACAGCCACAGGTGCACCGGCTGACTTAATGCCCAGAAAGGCAGGCTCAGGGAGGCAAGATGATCACAAGCTCAAGTCAGAGATGAACCAAAATGTCATCCAACTAGAAAAATCAAATCATATTTTAAGATTCAAATTTTCACCTATAAAAATGAAACTGAAGATCAATATTTAACTCTCAGCACTGACGAGAAACCAAATAAAATTTTAAAAACTGCATAGCTCAAAATGTAGCCTAGCAGAAATATTCTTTTTTTAAAAAAAGTTTATTTTTATTTTTTTTGGTTTTACAAGATAAGGTTTCTCTTTACAGGCTGTCCTGAAACTCTGTAGACCAAGTTGGCCTTGAACTCAGAGATCTGCTTGCCTCTGCCTCCCAGGTGCTGGGATTAAATGTGTGCACCACCACCGCCCAGTTTAGCATAAGTATTCTTGTAAGTAATACTGAAGTTAGTTTAGCATCTATACTCAGTCCTTACCCACCCAACAACTACATCTAAGTACTTCCTAAAGAAAATAATCTCCCCACACAAATAAAAGAAAATCTTTTTTTTTTTTTTTTTTTTTTGGTTTTTTGAGACAGGGTTTCTCTGTAGCTTTGGAGCCTGTCCTGGAACTAGCTCTTGTAGACCAGGCTGGTCTCGAACTCACAGAGATCTGCCTGCCTCTGCCTCCCGAGTGCTGGGCTTAAAGGTGTGCACCACCACCGCCCGGCAATAATCTTACTTTTTATAATGCACATAACTTAGCAAGCTCTGGCTAGCAAAATTAATTCTAAAATTCAGTACATCTTATTACACTACTTCCCCAAATACGGTAACATTGAGAAAACTACTACAAAACCATGCTGGAAAGACATGTTATGTTACCTATCATTAAAGTGTATTTGCTGCTCACCATCTCCTCAACTTTAAGGTTCTACAGCTGTTCTGTACCTTTACCATTCTAACCTGGTTTTTGATCCTTTAATTTGTAATTTTATTATTAGGTGTGCATCTGTGTGTAATTGTGTACACACTTGTGCATGAGGTGTGATCAAAGGACAACTTTAGAGGGATCAACTCAGGTCATCAGGCTTGTTCAGTAGCACTTTATCCTCTGAGCCACCCCAATGGCTCTAGGTCGCTTCAAAAGGTGAGAGGCATGAGCTGGGCTATAGCATTGCACACACAGCTTCTGAAGTTCAATCCTCAACACATACACTGGGCATGATGGAGCCTGCTTAAAAGCCCAGTACTCAGGAGGTGAAGAGGCAGGAGGATCAGAAATTCAGAAGTACTTGGCTACATAGTAAGGTCAGTCCAAGCTATGGGAGACCATCTCAGAGCAACAAAAGCAAGCTCCTATATGCACAAAAGTAAAGACTGCTGAGAGCATTACTAAGCAGCCAAGGAGTCAACAGCAGACATATATAGTCATAGTATAGCAGACCTATACTATGAAGTTGTTCTACAATAACTGTATAATTTGGGGATACTAAGCCCTCCCAAATGACATTGTGGCTACTCTTTCCAAAACCCACATGTCTTCCTTTCCTAGTAAGCCCGGGCCACGGAGCCTCCTTTCTACATTTGTGCTAACAATTGCATACAGCCCCTCCTTCTCCACACCTCCTGCACTGTCCAGCTGCATGTCACTCAGCATACACGAATACTAGAGAAATGAAGAAAAAGACTGAGTTTTTGCAATGGAGCAGAATGCTCATACAAAATTAGTGCATACAAAATGTGCAGTTACTTCTCCTTCACCTGTGTGCTTCTAACACGGTAAAATATGGTCTTTATACATAGCTCTTCACAAGCAAAAGTAACAGCAACGTTGTTTCTGATTCATTTACAGAACCATGGAGAGAAGCTTACGGCTGGTGCCTAATCTACCCACCCGCTCTCGTTTGGCCATATCCGCAGCACTCACACCCTCGGCAGCCTTCGTCCCAGCGCGGATCACTGCAGAAAGAAGGAAAAAGGCCAAGATGTCACCAAGGGAATGTTCACTGAGTAACAGGAAGAATGTGACTTGAATGATGCAAACTCTCTGATCAGGGCCCTGAGGACTGTGTTGGCCAGTTAGTTAGGTCCAAAAATAGCTACAAGGCTAATTTCTAGACTTAGCCTTCCTCTAAAGACAAACTCTGAACATTTTGTGATTTTGCTTCTTTCTGCCTGAAAAACAGCATCATATTCATGCCGCAGATTGAACAGTATGGAAGAAGTTCTGAAAGTGGCTATAATCCAGGTATCTGGAAGGCAGAATGTTCCAACAACCTGCACTGAAACAGCTGTTCCTCATGCACTTTGGGCCAATCGCTCAACCATCCGAAGACCGAAGCCTTACACCAGGGGCTGATGGCCTAACATCAAGTTGTTACTATGCACCTACACGGGGTAGGCTGATAAACACCGGAAACACTACAATTGTTTGTAACTTACAATGAATTTTAATTATTTTCTGACATTAAGAGAAAGGTACTAAGTAAACATTTAAAATCTATCAATAATCCAAAAAAGTAATTTCAGTTTTATTTCAACATCTTTTAAAGAAAAAAAACTCATAAGAAATGAAGACGAAAAGGAGGTAATTTCAATTTTTCCCCTTTGTACTTCTAATGCTACAATGGAAATATATAAGGCAACCAGACAGAAGAGAGAATGGGACTGATCAATCTGCAAAATGAATAAAGGGTCCTAACGAAGACACATCTACTGAAGTGGAATAGCAATAGAACACTGGAAAGGAGGAGATTTCATTTTTTTATTGAAAACACATCTCAAAATAGAATTGCTGGCTCACTCATGTGCCAAGGATGGCTACTTAGATGCCTGGTTCCTATCTCTTCCACTACTCACATCCTTCTCGGGCCAGATAGAGGTTCCGGGTTCCAGTTGGCTTCTTCACCTTCTTTGTCTGAAGCTTTGCTGCCTCATCACGGGTCACAGCCAAGTCAATCTTGAGCAGCCGGCCATCCAGTTTAAGCCCACCACCCTGAAACATATTGCAACCTTCTCTTCAAATACTTAGCAAACAGAAAGCACAAAATAGGAGTATCAAGGAAGAGAATCATCACTCTGTAATCATGTCATGAAAGCCAGGCCACAGGATGCAGCTGCCTGGTGGCTACATGTGGACCCTTGAGCCTCACACTAGTTTTTACAAGTGTACAAAATGTAACATGTGTGTGTACTTAAGACAATCAGCTGTAAGGAATGTAGTTTACAGTAGTTCTAAAGCAGGCCTAAACTGAGGAAAATGTTCTATAAACAGATGTTTAGTGCTCTAAAGCTAGTAAAACAAGAGTATTTAAGAGACAATAATAATACAGGAAAAAAAATCTCAAAAACTACATACTTCATTTAAAAAGCACAGAAAAATTCTCAGTACCTACACTTTGTCTATCAAATGTGCATTAGTGTCCCAGATAGCATTAATAACTTCTTTCAGTCTTTCATGGTAACAGCCTAGACTAGAGGTTGGTAGACAAACAGCAATGAATACTACAGATACCAAACCTGCTTCCTCACTTAAGAAATATGGGTAATTTCACTCATTTCAATGGATAAATAATTAAGGAGTACATACAAAGCTCAGTGCTAAATACACACTAAGTGCTCAGGTCTTCATTTTATTAATAATAATAAAACTTGGTGCAAGGGTGAGATCTCCTAGGCATAGGGGAAGAACATACTCTCCTTACCTCGGCCTCTGGAGAGGCAGCTGCAAGGCATTTCTGAGCTGCGTCCTGAGATATGAATTGTGCAAATGCACAGCCTGCACCAAGACACAAATTCAGTCAGACACTCCTCGCTTCCACAGCCTGACACAAATGGAAGGGCTAAGCAGCATCTATTGAGCAGGTGCTATGTTACGTGGTACAGGATCACAGCCACACACCATAGCATACACATCTTATTCTTGGCGTTTGGTCTCATCAACTACCTCCTTAAGATACCCACATGAAATGACAGAGGACTCTGACCACTTAATTCAACATCACAGAGTCCCTAGTAGTAGTGTGAGAGATGAGGCAGAACTATTTAACCTTGAAATTACATCTCATGGTCTTAGAGTCACCTAGGAAGCATCAAATAACACCAGATATGCCTGTTGGGGTAAAAAAGGCTTCTATTATATGAATATCACAGGAAAACAGCCATGAGCTCAATCGTTGGCTTCTGCTCTAGAATTTTTATAAAGCATGCCTTTCACTGGTTAGATGCAGGGCCAGTTATCTAAATAAAATTCTACTATGGATTAAAAGAAACTTTGCACATGTTCACCTCACAGTAAATTTCAAAACAAATGTTTCATAATACATTGTTAGTATACTTTAAACAAGAATTCTCTCATATGACAACACTATCATGTCTCCCAGAGCTAGGGCATTAACTTCTGCCCTGTACTGGAACGATTCTAGGCAGATTAATCTAAAACACACACACAATAGGTTAACCCAAGGGCCACCATCTAAAGAGATAAGTGTTCTACTTCTGGGTTCCCAACACCTCCCACCCTCTATTCACATCTTTTAGGCACCGAGCAGGTACTTCAGGAATCTGGACTACTCACTACAGCACAGTGCACTAACAAATATAGTCAGAAGAAGCAAACACAGTTCACGCTCAGAACCCATGGGCTATGCATTAGTGAAGTCAGCTGTGCACAGAACAAGAACACTTGGGGGAAACTGTCTATTCGGAACACGTATGGACTTGGCATTCGCTACAAACAACCTAACAAAAACTTCTTTTCTTAGGGGTATGTGTATAATGACACATTTGTATAACAACATCTCTTGATTCCAAGGAGAACGAGTGTTTTCCAGGCCTTCCATCGAGTCAGTATGCCTGAGGTCATCTAAGACTATGTACTTACCCCTCTCTCCTACTGTGTACTCAGCCTCTTTAAGCTTAACCACCTTGAAGAAAACAGGCAACAAACCTTCCTATGCCTTGGATTTCCTACACAGGTTTTACAACCTAAGCTAGATGCACAGCGTTAAACTTAAGTTACGTTTTCTTCCATACCCTGCCCAGAACAGTGTCTGCACATGTACTGTACTAACCCTTGCTGAAAGAGCCAACAGGCTGGAAGCAACCGGCAACAACAACTAGGTCATAAAGCGAGAGTACTGGGTAGATGTAGGCTGATAACATCTGCTGCAGCTGTCGCTACACTGGGTCAGCTGGAAGGAATAGAGTTACTTCTTCCCTGTCAAGAATTTCAATAAGAATCCCCCACTACTTCCCCAGGCCATGTTTTCTGTTCTGTTCAAAAAATACAAGGCAAAGTCCTTTATTAGGAATAGCCGGCAGACACAGGAGAAGTGGAGAATTCATACTGGGCTTATTCTTGGCCAAACTAATCCAAAAGGAAGTTGCTTTATTTTCATTCCTTAATGCATATATGTGATCTAGAGATTAAAGCATATGGGAAGAACCAGGCAGTGATGGCACATGACTTTAATCCCAGCACCTGGGAAGCAGAGATAGGCAAGCTCTGTGAGTTCAAGTCCAGCCTGGTCTATAAATCAAGTTCCAGGACAATCAGGAACAGATTACACAGAGAAATCATCTTGAAAAACAAAAACCAGACAAAATGTATAAGGAAAGAAGTACACAGGCTATGTGCAAACACTTGTCATTTTATATGAAGAACTTGAAAACTCACAAATGTTGGTATTTGCCATGGTCCTAGAATGGGTAATAGGACAAGTGTGATAAAAGTAATACAAGATGGAATAAAATAAAAAATAAATAAAAACAAGACGGAGGATATAAAGATTTCTAATTTGCAAATTAGCCTAGTCATCCTATATCAAGAAAAATCAGGTCAGGTGTGGTGGTATACACCTTTAATCCCAGCACTCAGGAAGTAGAGGGAAGCAGATCTCTGTGAGTTCCAGGCCAGCCTGGTCTACATAGTGAGATCCTGTCTCATAAAGAATGAAAGAAAGTCAAAAGTATAAGTACTGTCTCTCCCTTAAAGGATAAGAATTTAATTACTGGATCAGTACTGGGGTTCAGTCTTTGATGGCCCTAAAGTCACCACATGTGGCTCTCCTGGGTAGTAAAATGCCTTGCCAAGAGAAACAAGCTGTCAAGAGGAGCATAGAAAAGGTGTCAAATTTAATCCCAGCACTTGGGAGGCAAGTGGATCTCCAAGTACAAGGCCAGAGTGAATTCTAGGACAGCCAGGGCTACTCAGAGAAACCCTGTTACAGGTGTGTGCGTGTTAAATTATGCTTTTAAAATCAGTTAAGATTAACAGACCTGGAGCTGGAGAGATGGCTCAGTGGTTAAGAACACTGGCTGCTCTTCCAGAGGTCCTGAGTTCAATTCCCAGCAACCACATCTGTAATGAGACCTGGTGCCCTCCTCTGGCATGAGGGCACATGGAAGAAGAATGTTGTATACATAATAAATAAATAAATCTTTAAAAAAAAAGATTAATAGACCTGCTGGGTGGTGGTGGCGCATGCCTTTAATCCCAGCACTCAGGAGGCAGAGGCAGTGAGTTCCAGGACAGGCTCCAAAGCTACAAAGAAATCCTGTCTCGAAAAAGCAAAAAAAAAAAAAAAAAGACCAAAAAAGATATTAAGTAGTCTGCTACACTCAAAACGAGATAGAAGTAAAATAGTATCATGCCTGTACTATGAACATGCTAAGAAACTCTAGAAAAATAAACCAGAAATTAGAAATGTCCAGGGGTGACTGTTAGAGCTGAAGACATTTACTACTTGTGTCGTTTTCAGGTGAAAACTTAGCTCACGGTGATGAAAGAACCTGCCATGTGACTGAGGAGAGTTTCTTTCCTAGTCTCCAGAAAGCCTTAAACTATTTTAACTGAGTGAAAGTAAAAACTGATCAAGTCTTATCTGACTGATTCTTATCAGCTGAAAACTAAGGTTTAGAATGGAAGTTCGTAACCATGGATAAACTCTTGAGAGCCGCAAACCCTGAGAAATAGCATTGTTCTGAGGAGAGGGGTTACAGCATTTGCTGGAGCGCGAAGGAAACAAGAATCCAAACAATTAACTCAATGCTTATTCGTCTTTCATGTCAGCCGGACTGGATACAAAATCACCTACAGCCATACCCTTTGCGTATTTGTAAGGGTGTTTCCAAAAGGATTGAGAGGAAAGATCCTCCCTGAAAGTCGGTGGCACTCCATGGTCTAGGAGCAGGGTAAATTCAACCCCACCCTTTCTCTACTTCCTGGCCCACTATGGAAGAGCTGAACTATTCTGCCATGTCTACACCATAATAGACTGAATTCTCTGAAGCAAAGCAAAATAAATCCTGCTTTCTTTATGTCAGGTATCTTGGACACAATGCAAAGTTAAGAAATATGTAGCTTGAGCAGAATGGATGCAGTCCAAGAAGTCAAAGATTGTAAGTGGATTGATGATGTGGATGTGTTTACACTCACATTCTAATACACAGCAGTGTGAGAGAATGAATATTTAACCCTGCAGAGTAGAAAATAAATAGCATTAGGGGAAAATATCTGCTACATAGTTTTCCTTCTGACTGTTGCCATGCAACAAAGTTTCTGTCGATTTTATCTAACAAAAGCATCAAGGAAAAAATTCCCATTAATTTTGAGCAGTGTAGAATATTAATACCCAAGAGATGCTATCATATTTGAAATGCAAAGGAGAACAACAAACGGAATCCATTATCTTAAAGTAAATAAGCAAGAGCTTTAAAGGCTGAGACAAAATTAAGGCTGGCAAAACCATTAAATTGCTGATTTTCAAATCATGGAAGACAATTTCAGAGTGTCCTTGGGTTTTTATGGAAGCCAAGAAAGAGACTAGACAGACTGTGTAGCACCCAGAGTGGCCTAATTTATGCTCTTTCCTAATGTTGGGCTTGGTCAGCTGAGGGTAAATACCTTTAGAATGCTCTGTGTCTGGATGCAAGACAATCCGGACATACTTCAGATCACCAAATTGCTGGAGGACTTCCCCAAGATCTTCTTCTTCTGAGTCAAATGAAAGGTTTCTATGGAACAAAACCAGGTCACAAATATTTCAATGAGAAAGTAAAATCTTGAATTTCAATATGAGGTACGTGAATTAGACATCAACTCTGATGGCCCCCTGTTCACAACCATTCTCCCTTGTTCAAAAATAGCACCAGTACACAAGAGTGACCCCTAGTGGCTAAGCCTCTGCTATATGATTCTGTCCCTTTCTTCCAACTTGCTAATTTAAATTCCCAGATTCTCTCATTGGAGAAAATAAAGACTAAAAGTTGCAGACACAGATTGCCTTCAGACTAGAAGCATCACAGCTGACCCAGGAATGATGCAGACATGCTGTAGTTATGTGAATGTACACATGAAAACTCTGCTTAGCTGTACCCTTAGCATAATATAACTTACAAAAATGCCTTGTGCCTTTACTTTTTTAAGACAATATCGTAAAGACCCACAACCTCTAGCAGCAAAAGTCTCACAACTGCCCAGATTTTCATCTCCTACTTGAGATTTGCACCTTGACAACACTGAATCTGTGAGCAAACCAGTATTCATCCAACCGTGCTCTCTTCCTGTAATGTGGCTAAAATTAGTTTCTTACTACAACCAGAAATTATCACAGCAGGCTAGTAAGAAACATGTCTTTCTTTTATTGAATTAGACATATTCCTCTCCATGTTAATTATAAAATCTGGGTTTCAGTTAAAATTCTCCAAGAAAATCTTTCCAAAACAGTATAAAAGAAAAATATGGTAAAGAAAACTCAAATAAAAGGTAGGAAGGGGAGAGAAAGGGACGGAGGAAAAGAGAATGAACAGTAACTATACATTGAATAGCCTTAATCTGAGAATCTAAAGCTTTTTTTATTTATTTTTTTTTGGTTTTTCGAGACAGGGTTTCTCTGTAGCTTTGGAGCCTGTCCTGGAACTAGCTCTTATAGATCAGGCTGGCCTCGAACTCACAGAGATCCGCCTGCCTCTGCCTCCCGAGTGCTGGGATTAAAGGCGTGCGCCACCACCGCTCGGCTTTTTAATATATTTTTAAAATTTTCATGTGTATGTGCACGTGTACCATGAGACACGTGTGACAATTAGAGGACAACTTGCAAGAATCTAGAGCTTCAATTCTACCATGTAGGTCCTGAATAGCAACCTCAGACTGTCAGTCTTGGTGGCAAGCCCCTTTTCCCACTGAGCCAGCTCACTCACCAGCCTACTTGCGACATGGTAAAGACTAACCCAACCTATGAAAATGCCCATCTAATAGTAGGGCTGAAATATCAACAACTGACTACACACACACACATACACATATTCCCCTGGAAACAGAAGGCATGACTTTCTGTATTTGGACATTACTTTAAAAAAGAAGTTAGGTTTGCTATATATTGCCCTTATTATGTTTAGATACATTCCTTGTATCCCTGCTCTGTCCAAGACTTTTATCATGAAGGGGTGTTGAATTTTGTCGAAGGCTTTTTCAGTATCTAATGAGACGATCATGTGGCTTTTGTCTTACAGTTTGTTTATATGGTGAATTATATTGATAGATTTTCGTATGTTGAACCATCCCTGAATCTCTGGGATGAAGCCTATTTGGTCATAGTAGATGATTTTTCTGATGTGTTCTTGAATTCTGTTTGCCAGTATTTTATTAAGTGTTTTTGCATCAATGTTCATGGTCTATAATTCTCTTTCTTAATAGTGTTTCTTACGTGGTTTAGGTATCAGGGTAACTGTAGCCTTGTAAAAAGAATTTGGTAATGTTTCTTCTGTTTCTACTGTGTGAAAAAAATTTGAGGAATATTTGTATTAGTTCTCTGAAAATCTTGTAAAATTCTGCAATGAAACCATCTGGTCCTGGACTTTTTTTTTTTTTTTTGGGAGACTGCTGATGACTGTTTCTATTTCCTTAGTGGTTATAGGTTAATTTATCTGGTCTTGATTTAATTTTGTTAAGTGATATTTATTCAGAAAATTATCCATTTCCTTTAAGTTGTCCAATTTTATAGAGTATAGGTTTTTGAAGTATGACCTGATGATTCTCTGGATTTCCTCTGTGTTTGTTCTTATGTTCCCCTATTCGTATCTAATTTTGTTAATTTGGATAT
Source organism: Dicrostonyx torquatus (assembly GCA_028555095.1). Lineage (NCBI taxonomy): Eukaryota > Metazoa > Chordata > Mammalia > Rodentia > Cricetidae > Dicrostonyx > Dicrostonyx torquatus. Next base: position 5,628,417 of record JAQHUG010000069.1, on the reverse strand, counting down.
TCCCTCTTTGTCTTTTGGTTAGTTTGGATAAAGGTTTGCCTATTTTCCTGATTTTCTTGAAGAACCAATTCTTTGTCTCATTGATTCTTTGTATTGTTTTCTTAAGTTTCTATTTTGTTGATTTCAGCTCTCAATTTGATTATTTCCTGTTGTCTAGTTTTCCTGGGTGAGTTTGCTTCTTTTTGTTCCAGAACTTTGTTATTCTGTTAACTCACTAGTGTGAGATGCTTCCGGCATCTTTATGTTGGCATTTAGTACTATGAACTTGCCTCTTAACACTGCTTTCATTGTGTCCCATAAATTTGAGTATGTTGTGTGGTCATTTTCATTGAATCTTAGGAAGTCTTTAATTTATTTCTTTTTTGACCCACTGGTGATTCAAATGAGCATTGTTCAATATCCATGTGTTTGTGGGCTTTCTGAAATTAGTGTTGGTGTTGAATTCTAACTTTAAGCCATGGAGATCCGATAAGATACAGGGGGTTATTCCAATTTCCTTGAGGTTTTTTTGTTACCAAGTATGTGATCAAGTTTTAAGAAGGTTCCATGAGGTGCTGAGAAAAAGGTATATTCTTTTATGTTCGGATGGAATGTTCTATAGATGTCCATTAAGTCCATTTGAGGGGCTGGAGAGATGGCTCAGTGGTTAAGAGCATTGCCTGCTCTTCCAAAGGTCCTGAGTTCAATTCCCAGCAACCACATGGTGGCTCACAACCATCTGCAATAAGGTCTGGTGCCCTCTTCTGGCCTGCAGACATACACACAGACAGAATATTGTATACATAATAAATAAATATTAAAAAAAAAAGTCCATTTGAGTCATAATATCTGTTAGTTCCCTTATTTCTCTGTTAAGTTTCTATCTGGCAGAGGTGAGCATGGGGTGTTGAAGTCTCCCACTATTAGTGTGTTGAGCTTAATGTGTGATTTAAGCTTCAGTAATGTTTCTTTTACATAAGTAGGTACCTTTGTATTTGGGACATATATGTTCAGTACTGAGATTTCCTCTTGGTGAATTTTTCTTGTGACAAATATGAAATGCCCTTTTTTGTGTCTTTTGATTGATCTTAGTTTAAAGTCTATTTTGTTAGATATTAGGTTAGCTAACCCGGCTTGTTTCTTAGGTCTATTTGATTGGAAAAATTTTTTCCCAATCCTTTACTCTGAGGTGATGTCTGTCTCTGAGGTTGAGGTGTGTTTCTTGTAAGCAGCAGAAGGATGGATTCTGTTTTCATATTCAATCTGTTAACCTGTGTCTTTTTATAGGTGAGTTGAGTCCATTTATATTAAGGGATATTAATGACCAGTGATTTCCAGTTCCTTTCATTTTAGATTTTGTTGTAACTGATGTTATTGTATGTGCTTTTCCCTTCTTTGGGGTTTGCTGATGTGAGATATCTACTGTCTGTGTTTTTGTGGGTGTAGCTGACTTCCTTAGGTTAGAGTTTCCTTCTAGTACTTTGTATAGGGCTGTATTTGTGGCTAGGTATTGTTTAAATCTGGTTCTGTCATGCAATAGAAAAACTCAAAGCGATCCCACTGAAATCAGGAATAATACAAGTTTGTCCACTCTCTGCATATCTATTTAATATAGTACTTGAAGTTCTAGCTAGAACAATAAGACACCAAAAGGAGTCAAGGGGATACAAATCAGAAAAGAAGTCAAAATCTCACTATTATAGATGATATGATAATATACTTAAGTGACCCCAAAAATTTGATCAGGGAACTCCTACGACTCATAAATACCTTCAGTAATGTAGCAGGATACAAGATTAACTCAAAAAAATTAGAAGCCCTCCTTTACACAGATGATAAATGGGCTGAGAAAGAAATCAGAGAAACATCACCCTTCACAATAGCCACAAATAACATAAAATATCTCAGAGTAACTCTAACAAATCAAGTGGAAGACCTGTATGACAAGAACTTTTAAATCTTTGAAGAAAAAAATTGAAGATGACACCAGAAAATGGAAAGATCTCCGATGATCTTGGGTAGGAAGAATTAACATAGTAAAAGTGGCAATCCTACCAAGAGCAATCTACAGATTCCAATGCAATGCCCATCAAAATCCCAGCAAAATTCTTCACAGACCTCTAGAGAACAATACTCAACTTCATATGGAAAAGCAAAACCTAGGATAGCCAAAACAATCCTGTACAACAAAAGAACTTCTGGAGGTATCACAATCCCAGATTTCAAATGCTACTATAGAGATACAGTACTGAAAACAGCCTGGTATTGGCATAAAAACAGACAGGAGGACCAATGGAATCAAATCAAAGACCCAGATATCAATCCACACAGCTATGAACACCAGATTTTTTTTTTTTCAAGACAGGGTTTCTCTGTGGCCTTTGGAGCCTGTCCTGAAACTAGCGCTTGTAGACCAGGCTGGCCTTGAACTCACAGAGATCCGCCTGCCTCTGCCTCCCAAATGCTGGGATTAAAGGCATGTGCCACCACCACCCGGCGAACACCTGATTTTTAACAAAGAAGCTAAAAATATAAAATGGAAAAAAGCATATTCAACAAATGGTGCTGAATATCAACATGTAGAAGAATGAAAATAGATCCATATCTACTGCCATGCACATAATCCAATTAAAAAAAATGGGGTACAGACCTAAACTAAGAATTCTCAATAGACGAATCTCAAAGGGCTGAAAGACACTTATGGAAATGCTCAACATCCTTAGTCATCAGAGAAATGCAAATCAAAACAACTCTGAGATTGCATCTTACCTGTCAGAATGGCCAAGATCAAAAACACTGATGACAGTCTACACTGGAAAGTATATGGGGTAAGGGAAAGGTTCCTCCATTGCTGGTGAGAGTGCAAACTGGCACAGCTGCTTTAGAAATCAGTACAGCAATTTCTCAGAAAATTAGGAAACAATCTACCTTAAGACCCAGCAATACCACTGTTGGGTATATACCCAAAAGACACTCACTCATACCACAAGGACATGTGCTCAACTATGTTCATAGCAGCATTATTTGTAATAGCCAGAACCTGGAAACAACCTAGATGCCCCTCAACCGAAGAATGGATAAAGAAAATGTGGTACATTTACACAATGGAGTCCCCCACAGCAGTAAAAAATAATGACATTTTGAAATGGATAGATCTAGAAAACATTATATTGCATGTAGTAATCCAGAAGGACAAATACAATGTGTATTCACTCATAAGTGGCTTTTAGACATAAAGCAAAGAAAAAGCAGCCTATAGGCCACAACTCCAGAGAACCTAGACAACAAAGAGGACTCTAAGAGAGACATACATGGACCTACATAGGAAGGTGAAAAAGAACAGATCTCCTGAGTAAATTAGGAAGCGTGAGGGTCACGGGAGAGAGCAGAAGGGGAAAGGAAAGAAAAGGAGTGGAAAAAAAAGTGTAGCTCAACAAAAACAATAAAAAAAAAAAGAGAGAGAGAGAAGTTAGGGCCTAGGCACGTAGCTCAGCCGGCAGAGCGCTTCCTAGTGTCCTAACTTCCTTTCTATTACTGTGATAAAGACCTTAACCAAAAAGCAACTTAGGGAGAAAGGACAGCTGGCAGTCCACCATTGAGGGAAGCCATGGCAGAAGCTCACGGCAGCAACCTGGAGCCAGAAACTAAAGCAAGGATCATGGAGGAGTGCTGTTTACTGGTTTATTCCCCATAGCTTGCTCAGTTTGCTCTCTTTCTTCTAAATTTATTTATTTTTTATTTTATTTGTATCGATGTTTTGCTTGCAAGTATGTCTGTGCACCAGTATGTAAGTGCCTATAGAGATCCAAATTAGATCCCCTGAAATTGGAGCTATCAACTGTTGGGAGCTACCATGTGGGTGCTGGGAATCAAATCTGGACCCTCTAGAAGAGCTGCTAGTGTTCTTATCAAGTCATCCCTCTAGCCTTGCCAGTTTGCTTTCTTAATACAACCTAGGACCAACAGCCCAGAGGCTGGGTACTCCAACATCAATTATTAATCAAGAAACTGCCTCCAAAGATTTGCCTATGGGCCAATTCGATGGAGGCGATCTCTCAACTGATGTTCTCTCTTCCCAGATGATTCTAGCTTGTGTCAAGTTGACAAAAACCATTCTGTACACCTAGTATATACAGTCCTGAGTTTGATTCCCAGCACCACATACACTAGGCATGGTGATATACATCTGCAGTCCCAGTACTCAGGAGACTCAGAAGTGCAAGGTTATCTTTAGCTACTTAACAAGTTTGGAGCCAGCCTGGGATACCTAAGACCCTGTCTCAAAAATATAAAAAACAAAAAGGAGGAAAGAAAAAGAGAAGTTAGGCATGAAGAGAATTACCCATGGCAAATGGCATCACCTCAGTATGTCTTCTAAAATGGTCAGGACCAGTTAAGAGCTGAAATGTTTCAAAAACTGCCACCCAATTATAAAACATGAACTCTAAAAAAGACAAGGACCCTACCTACCAATTACCTCTTGTTTTAAATTCTTGCTCTTAAATTTCTCACTGGCTTGTACCTCAGATCAGATGTGTTAGACAGTCTCATAGTGTCTAACTTAGTGCTAAGGAAAGGAAAAGAGGAAGCCGAGTCGAAGGGGAGGACAGGACCGGAGAACCAGGGGCCGAGGGAAAAGCAAGGTTAGCAATGAGACCCGTTAAGGATGCACAGTTCCACACAAGGAAGGCGTACCTGATGAAAACAGTTTTCCCTTCGTTCACATCGGAGGGTAATTTCCTCTTCTTTTTCTTTGAGACTGGAACATCTAATGTAAAGAACAACAACAACAAAACAAAAAACAAAAACAACAAACTCAAAAAGACAAATGCAAGTCATATGACAAAGGGCTAATATTTGATACAGATTTTTAAAACTAAGTGGACAAAGGGTGTAACAACTAAATATATTAAGATACTCAAACTCAAGGAAAAGAAAAGCAGAGAGGCATTAAGGGTATAGCTTAGGGGCAGAATGTATGTTTAACAAAAACAAGGACATAGGTTCAATCCCCAGCAGCAAGAGAGAGAGAAAGGGGGAAAGAGGGCATAGCTCAAGGAAAAAAGATACTAATTTTTACCTAAATTGGCAAAACAAGAAAGACCAATAGAACCCAATGTGGTCAAGGTATGGGAGGAAAATTCCCATATAAATGAGAGCCCCTGAGGAGACAGCATGCACACATACTGCATGGATATGCATGTGTCTCTGCTTATAAATGTGTTCAAATGTTCTCTAAGTGCACAAGAAACAGAACAATGACTTAAGAGTAATTGATCTGGGTGAAAAGCAAACTCATAGCTTGAAGAATAACATTAAGGTAGATGTGGTAGCACATGCTTAGAACCCCAGCACTTGAGAAATTTAAAAAACCCTTATATGCTATGTGTATACAAACAAATTTCTGAAAAAATGATTACTTTGGAGAATTGTTGGATTGGTGAAGAACTTTTAATTTCTACATTAAGCTCCTTTGTACTATATTCTTTAACTTCTTATTTGAGTCCCACTAGGTTTTCAGATTCAAAAAAGAAAATGACAGAAGGCAGATGAATCCAAATTTTAGGTCTCATTGTGCTCTCAATATAAAAGCCTTGACTCCATCCTCATGAATTAAAAAAAAAAAAAAAAAAAGTTTCATCTCTCTCTTATGTGGCCAAACCAAAACACCAAACTTACAGAAATGGAAGCAAACAGCTAAGTAAAAACACCCACCCCGACAAAGCAGTTACTGGCATTTCTCACTGTAATATATCCTGTTTATCCAGTTATTCATTCAACTTAGACAAGTAGAAGTGGCTGCATCCTCAATATTAAAAGCTAGGTTTTTAATTCCCTAATAAAGACTCTAAATTCCCAAATATTCCAAACTCATTTTTAAAACAAAGTGAACAATAAAGAAATAAAAAGACTCAGATTGTAGATCACTTGGTAAATGTTGGCCTAGCACGAATGAAGTCCTGGGTTCAAACCCCAACACTGCATAAACCAGACACAGTGTGGGGGAGAGAGCACCCGTAATCCCAACATTTGGGATTACAGTGAAGTCACAGGGATTGGTTCAAGGTCATTCTTATCTACATACTGAGCTTGAGGCCACTCCAGGCTATAGGAGACCTGTCTCCAAAGAGGGGTAGAGGGGAGCGAGGATGCAGCAGTTAGTAGAGTGTTTGCCATGCATGCACAAGGCCCTTCCTGTGTCTGATCCCCAGCACCACATAAACTAGGAGTGGTGGTGCATGCCCATCACTCAGGAGGAAGAGGCAAAAGGATCACAAGTCCAAGCTCATCATCGTCAAATCAGCCTGGGCTAATGAGATCCTGTCTCAAAAGAGGGAGAGAGGGAGGGGGAAGGGGGATCTGGGAATGGGGAGAAAAGCATTAGAAAAATTAAAAATAAAGGTTCCTTTTTTACTAATTAACAAAAATTTGATAGAAAAATTATTTGAAAAGAGGCCCGGGCAGAACCAGTGTACATGTCTCAGTAATTTATTCAGAGCTGAAAGGCGCTTATGAAGATCACAGCAAACCTTCATCCTCCTGTTCTTCAGCACTGCTCCCACTCTGCAGCGGTCCCTCACTATCAACACTCCCTCCTTCCTCCAGGTAACTGTCCTCATCAGAATAGTCTTCTTCAGCGCTTTCTTCAGGAGCTGCTCTCTTGACTGCTCTGCAACAACACAGTTCAGACCTCATCATCTGGGCTGACACATAAGTGACTGAGCTTTATTACGTACTCTAAGTTTACAGAGAAGTTGGGGCAGGAGAGGGAAAAACGCTGCCTCCCCTAGTGTCTCAGAATGGGCCTACCTCTTCTGAACTTTCACACGCGTGGTCATGGTGGATTCTCTACCTCCCTCCTCTTCATCATCACTATCATCACCATCTTCATCACCAGCATCATCATCGTCTTCATTATCTTCTTCTTGCTCTTCCACCCTGCCATTCTTTTTACCTGATTCCTTATGCTCATGTTCACTGTTCTTCTTTTCATCTGTGGAGGAAGATAAAGGAATTCATTTAGTATCTAAAGCAAGGTTATGTTAACAGGAAAAACTAATAACTCAAGTCCCTGGTTCCTTTAGTTTTTCAGGACTTCCTATATTTTCTTGCGTCAGGCTTTCATTTCTATCAGTTCTTCATCCTCAGATTCAATCACCCACAGATCAAAGAAGACTTTTAAAATGCTGTGTCTGTACTGAATATCTATTTTTGTCAACATTCCCTGGACAATTCAGTATAATAACCATTGCATAGCTTTGTATTATATTAGGTTAACAAATAATCTAGAGAGGAACCAAAATGTACAGAAGGATTGCATTAATTCTATACGAGACTGGTGCACCCAAGGATTTGGGTATCTGAGCATAGTCTGTGAATCAATTCCTCAGAGACCCTAAAAAATGACAGCATACAATATCAGCAAATATGAGAGAAAAAAAGCAAAGCTGTCACCACTTAGATTACCTGCTTCTTTTTCTTGTCCTCGTCAAAAACCTGAAGATTAACCTGCCCCAGAGAGAGAGAAACAGCAACCAAAACTCTTCAGACAGGCCACCACTTACACACCACAGCAGACACACTGCTCTCCGGCTCTCCATGACCTTTAGTTTCAATGTGCAATATTCTGACACTCTGGTAACTTAAAAGCATTGTAAGTTTTCTCTCTCATTTTTAATTAAAAGTATTAATTTATGCATATGGGTATTCTGCCTGCTTATGTGTGAATGTACTGAGAGCATGCACTGCCCTTAGATGTCAGAAGGGATCAGATCACCGGGACTGGGAGCCACCGTGTGATCCCCTTGAAGAGAACCAGTGCTCTTAACCAATGAGTCCTCCAGCCCTGCTCTTTCTTCTTAAAATTTCATTATAATGGGATGAGAAGGGAGTAAGTAGAGAGAAGAATGAACAAACTCAGGGTCCTCCTCACCCATGCTCAAAAGATCTTGTGTCTGGGAATCAGCTCACCAGACAGTCCAATGTGAATCGACAAGCAGCCCTGAGCCCAGAGGAATTGGACATTTTCCAGGATGCTAATATTATGCTTGGGTATCTCCAGCTCAATACTCCCACTCTACATGAAAGCTCCAATATGTGTCAGGCATGTTGGCGCACACTTTTAATCCAGTACTTGGGAGGCAGAAGCAGGTATATTTCTGTGAGTTTGAGGGCAGACTCAAACTCTACATAGCAAGTCCCAGGCTACATACAGAAAATCTGTCTCAAAATCAAAAATCAAAACACAACACAAGAATTGTTCCACCTACCTAACACTAACACAACTTACCTGGGGCAGAAGCAGGCTGGGTATCTTTGTATTTATCCTTTGCCACAGCCCAATCCACAGCCACAGTCCGTCCTGTCAAACAGAGAGGTGGCATTAGGGAGACTTTCTTCTATTTAATATCCCTACTTCCTACCCATCAAGAGATAGCTACAGTATTAGTAGAGAAAAAGAAAAGCCAGTTCTGAGACTATTGGTTCTTCTGGATGTGAGCCTAGCCTTTAACTGCTGAACCATCTCTTCAGCCTGAATACTGGTTCTTAAAGATAGAGAGGCAAGAAGATCAACTTCCAGACCAGCCTGAACTACCTTGTAAGATAATGTTTCAAAACAAAAACAAAACTAAACATGTTCTCAATAACTTGCAGTAAAACAATCTTTTTGTATACTATGAATATTTGTAGTTTTCATTGTTCTAATAAAGGGCTAAATGGCCAATAGCTAGGCAGGTAGAGGTTAGGTGGGACTTGTGGACAAAAAGAGAGAGCAAAGAAGAAGGCGGGTGGGGTCACCAGCCAGACACAGAGGGAGCAAAACATGTAGAAAATGAGGTAGCAAGCCATGAACCACATAGCAGCACATAAATTAATAGAAATGGGTTAATTTAAGAGCTAGTTAATAACAAGTCTAAGCTATTAGCCAAGCATTTATAATTAATAAGTCTCTGTGGGGTCATTTGGGAGCTGGTGGTGCCAATCAAACTCTGCCTACAGGAGCTCTTTTCAATCCTTAACCCTTTAATAATAGAAACTCAGCTTTTTTTACACAGCAATCACACCTTGGAGAATACGAGATAAAGAATTGTGTTTCCAATTACACTGGCAAGAAGCAAAACAGACTTTCTGGGAAAATGGAGAGCCTGCTCAGAAGTCAGGAAGAACTAAACTGATCCCTTCCGTCAGCCTAGAACCTGGTGACACCAAGAGCAGACTGTCAGTTTAATAGCCCATGGGTACTGATAAAGCGTGGTCCAACCAAAACATGAATGTAGGCACTAACATGCATTTTATCAGCAGTTCTGCCCAGGACAGTCATTAAGAACTTCCAAAAGACACTCGAAAAAATGAAGGGAAGGCTCCTGGTATGAGTTCTTTCAAGCTTAGCCTAAAATAAAATACTAAAAATGTTCACTAAAAATTGTGTGGTGATGCATGCTTGTAATCTCAGAACTCAGAGGTGGGGGGCAGAAAGGTCAGCTGTTCCTCAGCGAGTTAGGAAACTCATGGCTACCCTGGGCTATATGAGCTACCATTTTAGCAATGAGATTCTAAGCAGTAGAAACATTTTTTGAACATATCAAAAAAAAAAAAAAAAAAAAAAAGCAGTTACTGTGCTAATTCACTCAAGCAGCAGACATAACTAGGACACGGTATGAGTGTAGAAGACTCACCTTTTATCGCTTTCATATTCATGCCTTTGAGAGCTTTTCCTGCTTCAAGGAGATTTTTGAACTGCACAAAAGCAAAACCACGCATCTTTCCATCTGTGAGAAAATGTACAAAAACATTAAAGGTAGCAGGAGGTAGCCAACAGAACAGGAAGATCACAGTAGTCAGGATGACAAGATGGTCCACAGCCTGCCCATCAGCCAAGAGGTCCTTGCCCCCAAAACAACAGTTTATGTCCTCTATAACTCCGGCTTTAGCAAAGCAATCAATCAATACCACAGGAACTAAGTCTGAGCTACTTAAAAAAAAAGGGACTAACACTAGTATTTGGGCTTCACTACTTGTCAAGTACTTTACAAATATCACTGTCTCAGGCCACAGAGAACATGACAAAAGATTTATTTTGGGTAGAATAATATGGGAAAATTTACATTACATTGTCTTCATCAAATCCACACCAAATGAAGGTGCAAAGTACCTGGCTTCCTTGGGATATTCACTTCCAGAACAGTTCCATAGGGAGTAAATACTGTTTTCAAGTCATCTTCTGAACACTAAAGCCAAAAAGAAAACAAGAAGTATTATTATAGCAAATAAATATGAAACATCAACTACTAAGTTCATTTCCTAGAGGGAGTCTGAATATTTTTATTCCTTTTTTTTTTAAACTCTCAAGACCAGAACAGCAAACAACTATGAACAGATGATCGCTTACTTTGTATCTAAGAAGCACAAGAAAAAGAAAAAGAAAAAAGCCAGACATTGTATCCCACACCTGCAATCCCAGTACTTAAAAGACAGAGTCAGAAGAATCAGGAGCTAAAGGCTAGCCTCAGCTAGAAAGTTGGAGCTGTACATGAGCTACAAGAGACCCTGTTGCAAAAAGGGAAGAGAGAAGCTAAACACACAGATCTCTTTCTCAGTGGTAGCTTCCTCCAAAGGAAAGCATCTTCACACTTAGTGGACTTAATACATCCTTTTAAAATTATATGAATTTATTTTATTTGGGGGAAGGCAATGAAAGCTCATGTGTGTGGAAATCAGAGGACAATCTACAAGAGCTAGTTTTCTGCTTCCACCATGTGGGACCCAGGGACAAAACTCAGGTCACAAGGCTTGGCAGCAAGAACCTTTACCCAATGAGCCATTGCCCCTTAACAAACAGGACCCCTCCCCCTTTTTTTTGCAATTCGACATGCTAAGGTTTATTTCCCATTGTGGTGAAAAGTTCCACTGATGCACACGCCTTGGTTCAAGCGTCCTTTAAAACAGGCACTTAGCTCCATCACTTACCTTAAAGCTGAGGTTCCGGATAATTAATCTGGCTTTCTTATCTGCCACTTTGGCTTTTTTGGGCTTTGGTTCCTTCTTTGGGGACTCTGAATTCTCTAAAAGGTAAGAGACACAGGATAAGTCTGCAAACCCACTTCTAGGCTAGACCTAAGTGGAAAAGGTACCAATATAGACAGATTTGCCATGGGCACAAGTGTGCAATATCCAGGAATAATCAGATTTCCCAGCCTGGGATGCACGTAAATGACTATCAAAGCATACGGGGGTGGGGGAGTTTACAACAAAAAGAAAACTCCTGCCGGGCAATGATGGCACACGCCTTTAATCCCAGCACTCGGGAGGCAGAGACAGGCGGATCTTTGTGAGTTCGAGACCAGCCTGGTCTACAAGAGCTAGTTCCAGTGCAGACTCCAAAGCCACAGGGAAACCCTGTCTCGAAAAACCAAAAAAAAAGAAAAAAGAAAAAAAAAAAACTCCTAGCTCTCTGGCCACCACTCATTTTCAGTGGCTTCCTTCCTCTTGGAGAATTACTAGAAACTCACCATTTTTCTTCTTTTCCTTGGACTTGTTCTTCAGTTTTTTCTTGGCAACAGTCACGTTGATCTTGCAACCTTCAAAGGTAGTGATCTCCTTGAGTGCCCTCTGAACATCTTCCAGCATGGAGAAAGTGACATACCCAAAGCCTCGGCATGCCTTACTCCCTAGAGCAAGACAAGAAGTAAGGAAACAAGAGCGAAGGTCTGTGAGCAGTCTATCAAAGATACAGGTCTCAAAAGGAAAAGAAATAAGTAGGGATCTTTCCCTACTTTATTTAGAACTACAAGGCTTCCTCTCTCTTCCAATCTGATGTCTTGATGTTATTGCCTCTTCTTACCCCAGACTTAATAATCTTAGGGAGATGGAAGACCCTTGAAAAACATTAGGTCCTCAAAGAATTCAATATTAACAATTAAAGATCACCAGAAAGGGTAAAAATAATACATATGGTAGATTTGAAAAATCAGATTATAATAATACAAACTTAGAAGATATTAGCAATAATATAGCAATAAATGAGTAAGAGCCTAAAAAAAATGTCGTCAAGACTTTTTTGTATTTCAGTATTGAATTAAATATTTTCAAAGAAGGTAGAAATCCTTGGCCTTATTTTATCTTCAGAACACTCCAAGATCGGTAACATGGATATTACCACTCCTTTCTTGTTTTGTTTTTCTTGAGACAAGAGTCATATATAACCCAAGTAGGCCTCAGCTTCCTGATCCTCCTGCCTCCACATACCAAATGCTGGAATTATCCTCACACCAGTACTCCTGGCTCAACATTAGCGCTTCTTTAAAAAAAAAAAAAAAAACAAAAAAAAAACCTTATTTTTATTTTATGTTCATTGGTGTTTTGCCTGCATACATGTCTGTGAGGATGTCAGATTCCCTGCAACTGGAGTTACAGACTGTTATGAATCCATGTAATGCTGGGAATTGAACCCAGATCCTTAGGAAGAACAGCCAGTGCTCTTAACCACTGAGCCATCTCTCCAGCCCCAGATGAACGTTTCTTAAACTGCAGATTACTACCCAGTAGCAACTGACTAGAATTTTAAAAAATAAAAGCACATCCATATATGGTAAAGGAGGAATATTTGTAAGAATTTTATTTCAGTTTACCTGCTTTCCATATTTTAAAGACAGGTCAGGTCTTGCTATATGGCCCAAACTATCATTTTTCTGTGCTTACATCCAACTGTGATGAGCCTATGTATGTCAAAGTAGTGGAGGCCCTTTGCACTGAGCACCAACTCAACCTAAGCAAGGTGAATGACAAGGAGAAACTAGGGGAGTGGGTAGACTTGTAAAGTGGCTGGCTACAGTGGCTATAGGACCATCTACTTAAATGCAAGAAAGGAACAAACAAGAAATCTGGCTCATTCTTTAAAAAAATGAATACATTAATGTACAACACTCTTGTTCACCCTTCTGCTGTATCTATACATAAAATGACAAAGAATTAGGCAGATGCTGTAGCTTACACAGCAGTCAGAGCCACATTTACAACCCTAACTGTAACTTCTGTTACTGAAGTTAAACATGGTGTGGTTATTAGCATATATCAGGTTCCCTAGTCACATACTCAGAAACCATGGAGGGGAAAGGAGAGCCCACCAGATGCCAGTTCTCACCATTTGCTATGTTGAAAGGCAAAGAAAGATAGCTATCTACACAGATGCCTGCTGAGTTCAGATGGAGGTAAATGTATGTTCTGGGTAACAAGGTGTCCCGGGCAAGTCTTGTTGAGAAAGAAATGCAAAATCCTTTCACTAGTCAATGCCAACTCTCCATACTGAGTATCAATGCATGCCAAACAGAATGGGAAGCATAAAGCAAGCTGGTGAACCTCTCCAGTGACTCAAACCAAAATCCTTGGAATCAGACCAGACTCCCATACTCCTCTTTGCTCATACTCCATATCTAATGCTTCAGCAGATCCTACTTTACCTTAACAGTGTCCATATACAAGACAACTCTCCCCACTTCCATTGCTATTATCTTGGTCCAACACCAAGAAATTGGTTCAATTTCTCACAAATTACTCTTAGAGCCTACCACCTGGTCCTCTCTCTTCTATCCGCTAAACATCGATTCACCACACAGCAGCCAGAAATTTTTCAAAACCTAAGTCTAAAAGATCAGCCATTGCTCTCTGCTTAAAAACCAATGACTTCCCCAGAGGAGAACAAAAATCTGTAATGGTCGCAAGGTCCTCTCTGACCTGGTCCTCTGGTCCTCGTTTTCTAATTCTCTCCCTTTATTCACTTCCTTGTCACCCTGGCCCCTGCTCTCTTCTACAAGGACATACCTGCTTTAATATCAAGGTTGCTGCTTCCTGAATCCAGACTGTTCTATCCCTTAGGAATTCTAAGTTCAATCTCTCCTCAGACAGGTCTTTCCTAGCCACCCTACACACACACACACACAAAGACTCCCTATCACCCTCTTAACTTTATTTTTCTCCTTAGCATTTATCACCATTATCAACATACAATTTTGTTTTTTTTTTAATTTGTCGTCCCAACCATAAATATATAAGAACAGGATTTCTGATTTAATGATTTAGCATCACACATTTGCTGTACCCCAAGGACAGCCAACAATGTTCTGGGATAGCTGGCATTCAAGAAGTATTTGCCAAATAAATAGATGAATGAACAGCATACTAGAGCTCCATGTGTGCTGATCAAATTGAGTTCTCTAGCAGGGCGGTGGTGGTGCACTCCTTTAATCCCAGCACTCAGGAGGCAGAGGCAGAGGCAGAGGCAGGCGCAGGCAGTTCTCTGTGAGTTCAAGGCCAGCCTGGTCTACAAAACAAGTTCTAGGACAGCCAGGGCTGTTACTCAGAGAAACCCTGTCTCGAAAAACCAAAAAATAAAAAATAAAATTTGAATCCTCTATTTATTATACAAACTTCAAATGATTAAATGTCCTTAAAGCTTATAGTCCTGTTTTAAAAATTGGGATTGAGACTCTCTGCCATATAAGATTGTTGAGAACATCAAATAAGTTAACCTGTGTCAAACTAAACACCTTCCTCGCCTGGCAATCATCTGACTCTCAATAGGACATACTGGTGCTTTATTAAATGTTAGTTTGGGTCTCACTATGTAATCCAAGCTGGCGCTGGCCTGAACTTGCTACATAGACCACGCTGTCCTGGAATTCCCAGCAATCCTCCTGCCACTGCCTCCCAAATGCGGGGATCACAGCCATTACGCCAGGCTAACAGGTCAGCATTTGAACATTTGAAAACGCAAAAGAAACGTTAAGTGAGTGTTTTGCCTTTCATAAATCGACCTTACTGGCCAACCTACAGCAGAGTCAGTTTAGAAAAGAATTAGTTCCCGCCCCAAACCTTCGGGGAGGGTTAAGAGAAGCATGCTTAGAGCCGGGTTGGCTCATGTCATTTACTCAGAGGATTCAGAAGGCTGAGGCAGGAGAGCTAATCGTAGCGAATTCGAGGCCAGTCTGGGCTACAGAGTGAGATCCTTGTCTCAAAACAAGCAAACCGTAACTACATTGCTCCCTGAAATTCGGCGTGTTCTAGCTCCCAGGAGCACCCAGCCCTCTCCGCCATCCCACTCCTTACCTTTCTCAGTCACCACGAAGCACTGCTTCACCGGACCCACCTGACTAAACAGCTCTTCCAGCTGCTCACTGCGAGCCGAGGGCGGGAGACGGCCCACAAACAGAGTCAGACCGGCCATGAGACCGGGAAACAGGCGTGAGAGGCCACGAGGGAACCTCACCGACGCAAGCGAGTCCAAGGATGAGCTCCGGCAGGAAGACCCCGCCAAGTTGCCGGGAGACACCGGAAGCACTCGTTGCTCAAAAGAGTCCGGGGAGAAAGCGCAGTGGGGAAGAAAAAAGTTCCGGAATGAAAAAGAAGAAACGACGTCTTGGGGGCGGAGCTTCTTGAGCGACCGACTACTCCTAGCACCGTCCCAGATACTAAGTGAAACGTGACGTCAACAATTTACCCTCTCTTAAAAATCTTCCTTTTAGGAGATCGAACCCAAATTCACCAAAACAGGCAGAAGTCATTTTCCCTCGAAGCTTTGCCTACATCTGACATAGAGTGGATGTTCAATAAATTTTTCTGAAGAGTCTCCACAGTTTCCCAAATTACACGCAAAAACGTCAGCCAAAACGTCATAGACACAAGGATGTAACATGCATTATTTGAACAATTTTTATGTCCTCAGGAAACATGAGACAAAAGGTCTCCTGGCCTCAGAGACAAATTGTGTCTACTAAAATTCGAACAGAACAAATGTTACAAAATTATATTTTCAATAATTATTTTTATTGAGTTCCTACTATATGCCAGGCTTTAGGGATAAAAACCGGTTGCCTGAAAAGAGGCAGGGCCTCTGCCTTCATATAAAATAGTCTG
>JAQHUG010000069.1:5593502-5603963 GCA_028555095.1 Dicrostonyx torquatus | reverse complement strand
AACTGGGGAAGACTCCCTATTACACAGAACAGCCGTGAAGGTAAATGAGTTGTGTAAGGGAAAACATCAATATAGAATTCTGGCCAGTATCATGAACTAGTTAATGTTCACCTCTGATCAATCATCAGTTTATGTTTGTATGCGATCAGTTCTGGCCTCAAATTAGTTCTTTTCTCGAGATCTATTTTATTTGTAATTATGTGTGTTGGGGGTTTTTACAGCTGAGTACACATGCCCGCAGAAGTCAGAAGAGGGAGTTACATGCCCTGGAGTATGAGTTATGGGTGGTTGTGAGCTATCCAGTGTGGGTGCTGGGAACCAACCTGGGTCCTTTACAAAAGCAGTATGTATTTTTAACTGCTGAGTTGTGTCTCCAGTCCCGCAGATTAGTTCTTGGTTTAACAACCAAAGGTTTTGATCTATGTGGAAAGCCCTTAGCACACCCTAAATGTGTTTAGGAAGACAGAAGTCCAGGGAGTTAATGTCAATCTACTATCTCAGTTTGAGTTGCTTGAAGGACACTGGGTCGAGGACCTAAACTCTCCCCCAACACCCATTCAGTTGGGTACAGGTAGCTGGCTGGTCAGAGGAGGCTTCAGCCTTGTATCGTACATCAAACTATTGCACCCTCTTCTCACTTTCTGGCCCCTTCTCATGCCCTGATCTAACCAGCTGCTACTAAGTTACTGGGTTACTTTCCCAGCCCAGGAGCCAGTAGTCTGCTCCAGCCTGGCATCCTCAGCCTCTCCCATGCTTACAACACAGACATGTGCTCCCACAGACCACAACCACTTCTCACTTATGGGCCACATAAAACCCCATTTCTCACCCGTGTCTTCAAGCACAATGATCAATAGAGCAAATTTCAACACTTATAAGATGCAGAACAGAAAATGGACAAAGCACAAGGAATACCTCAACTAACAAAGACAGACTTCTAAGTTTGTAACAGTGTTCTTGAGGACCAGAGTTTGCCCAGAGAGCCCACTAGGCTGAGTGTGGATGGAGACAGAAGATGGCCTAGCTTCTGCCTGTGAAGAGTCCACTTGACCTCATCTCTTTTCTCTCCAAGTGTAGCTCCCTTTGAAACAAAATGCTTTGAGCTTTCCCTAAAGCTCAGTGATCCTATATTCCCTGCATTCCCAGGAGATGGATCCTGAGCAGGCCACCCCTTCAGGGGAGGTTCCACCCTGTCCTTGTGGCCCCTTGACCTCAGGAGTGAGAGAAAAGAAAAGATGGGATGTCAACATGAGTAATTGGTGAGATGTGGCTGGCCGAGGTGGGGGATGGGAAAGGATAAGCTAGGTCCTGGAAAAGCCAGGTCTGATTATCCACCAGGCACCAAGATCAAAGGGCCAAGGAATCAACTCTGGAGGCTGGAAGCTGCAGCCCATTTAACAGTTTGGCTGCGTCTTTCTCCCTACCCTCAACTCTGGCATTGTGGAGACTAATACTCTTAGCAGTGACACTGGGAATATCTAAATAAATAGATGCTCCAGGGATTAGCTCAGGCCTGCTAATATGGTCAGGGAGCAGAGGGAGAGCAGGGAGGACTTATCAATGGGCCTGAAGTCCTTGGATACGGTAGAACCATAATTGTCAATGTGTAGGAGGGTTGAATACAAGCTATGGTCAAAGAAAAGGGGGCCCAGTGCAAAGCAACCCTATGTCTATGTGGCACAATGTAAATGACACTTCAGTTAGAAAGATCCTTGGGTGCTTGATATGGTAGGACACACCCGAAATACCAGCACCTGTGAGGTAGAGGCAGGGAGGATCAAGAGTTCAAAGCAAGCCTCAGCTACAAAGCCAGTTTGAGGCCAGCCTAGGCTACATGAGGCCCTATCTTAAAACACACAAAAAACACCAAAAAAAAAAAAAAAGTTCTCTCTCTTGCTCTCACTCCCTTTCTCTCTCTCTCTCCCCTCCCCCTCTCTCTATCCCCCCCCCCATCTGAGCAAGGATTGCCCCAGGCTTCTGGGTTTATGTAAGAGAAGCAGCAAGAAGAGCCTGGGTCCCTGCAGCCACCAGTGAGGCGAGGGTAGGGAGATGGGGGTTGTGAGGCTGGACTGCCTCTGATACTGTCCAGACTCATTAAACCTGCCTGCCCAGCACTGTCACTCAGGCTGACAGAATGCCAGCCAGCATCTATCCCCTGAGGCACAGAACTGCCCCCCGCCCACAGCAGATCCTGCCACCGCTGCACACTAGCTCCACAGGGCGGTGGCTGTTTCTTCTACACCTCAGAGGGACCACTGTGATGGTGGCTGAAAAAGTCATAAAATACAGTGCATCGTCAGGAAGCCAGGGCATTCACGACTGAGCACAGTACAGGGTGGCTTAGATGCTTCACAGACACAGGAAGTCTTCAGTAGAGCAGAGGTGGGCTAGGAGTCCCTCCTCATGGTGCCCATGGCCTCATTTATCAGAGCCTCTCTTTGGGCACCTGTGCCCTCTGCCCTGGGAACTCTGTTAATCCCATCATCAGGTGGGGTCAAGGCCAGGGTATCTGAAAGGCTGAATCTGAGTGTGTATTTGGGGTGCAGTGAAAGTTAAGAAGCTACTGTCTAATGAGCTTCTACTTGGTATCCAGCTAGGGTTTACACAGTCTCGAGACATCAGGGTTTCTACAAAAAAAAAAAAGTGTACCATTTTCAGACACTAGATAAGTGAGAAGACTTGGGCTCACAGAGGGCAAATGCTTCCTCCGCATCATCCCCCTGTCTAGGTGCATGTTCTGAAAGGCCCCCTGACCACAGGTGGCATCTGTCTGCTCACGGTCTCCTCTTTAACGTCTTCTCTGTGAAGGGTTCAGCTCTGCCCAGGTCTGACAGCATGTCATGGCAGATCAAACAGCAGAGGAGAAAACCCCAAGGCTGGGTGGAACGGTGGTAGGAAGGAAGATCAGGCACCCAGAGTGGAGGCTGAGATGAGTGGAAATGCTGTGGAAATCATGAAGTAACTCTCGCGCTAGCAGCCCTGGCCTCTCTTCCTGTCCTGCTCTGCCTATGGCAGCAATCGTCTCAGAGAACCTCACCTAATACATCTTCCCAACCAATCATTGTTAGATGATTAATGAATAATTCCTCCATAGTGACGGTGAAGTGAACGGTGGTATGGCTATGGGGACAATGACAGAGAAAGGTCCCAGGACTCTGCTGAGTGTGTGACATGTAGCGTGTCTATTTCAAACAACTTGCATGCTTACCATGTTGCGTTGGTGTTGTCTTGATGGAAGCAGAGCTTGGGAAAACCTCTGAATCTGGCAGGCTTGAGTTTGAGAACTGTCTTTCCAGAAGAGGAGGGGGCAGGGACCAAGTGGTACCAAAGAGTCCTGTAACAGGAGCATATAGGCCTCGAGTGTCATCCTACCAGCCGGCAGTGGCTTTGGGGGCTCTAGAGAAAGATCTGTCCTCTTCAGAGCTTGTCCCAAGGAAATCACTGCCCCAGGAACTGTAGCCACATGCACACCATGAATTAAACTACAGGTACCAAATCAGAGTCAATATAGCAAAGATTGCTTCTCCAGGGAGCATTAGCCCTTGTCCTAGAGTAGTGGTTCTCAACCTATGGGTCTCAACCCCTTCCCCGGGGCCACCTAAGATCATTGGAAAACACATATATTTACATCACAATTCATAACACTAGCAAAATTCTCACCTGGAGAATCTGACACTTGAGAAGCAGAGCTTGGATGTGCTGTTGAGCCTGGGAAATTCTGACCTGAGAAATTCCGGAGTGGAGACAGAGTAGTACCAAAGAACCCTGCAATAAAAAAGTCTGGGCTGAAACTGTCCCCTGTCTCCTAGTGGACAGCGGATATTATCAACTGATGCCCAGTAGGGATTCACTTCACATGGAGTGGCTACTTACCAAAGGGTCCCAGGCGCCCAGCAATCTCTGCCAGGCTGGCCCGCAGGCTGGGCAGTAGGGGCAGTGACCGATGACCGAGAGTGGGGGCTGCACCTGCTCTCAATGCCACCCCAAACTTCAGTTCGAGCTCACTCTGATGAGGCCTGGGAGGACTGGTTGGAGGTGCTGTAGCTGTCAGAGCAGTGGCCCAGGTCACAGTGCCCAGCCTAGGCTGAGAGGGAGCAGTGGGCCGCTTGGTGGGCCCTGAGAGGGGGGATGTGGACTCAGGAGGCAGGGAGGAGGCCCAGGGTGTGGAGCTGCCATCAGCAGAGCCCCACTCGGGGAGGTAGTTCCCAGGAGAGCCCACCAGCAGTTCCCAAAGGGGATCAGTCCTCAAGTTGCCTTCTACCTCTTCCTCAGACTCCTGGCCTAGCCCAGGAGAAAGAGGGTGGGTCTCTGTGACAGGGCTCCCCCAGACAGCAGCAGGTCCCCGAAGATGGAATTTGAAGTTCAGTCCCAGGTTGAGAGACAGCATGGAGGCCTCACTCTGAGGTGGTGGGGTCAGAGTGGTGAGAGGGCCACCCGGCGCAGAGGAAGCAGGCTGGGGACCTACAGGAACGGCAAGCAGGACCCAGCAGAACAACCCCAGCTCCAGGCAGCAGCGGCCTGCCATGGCTCCACCTGGTGCAGCAGTCTGGGCGGGCAGGAGGCTCACTTCTGGAACACTTTGTGAGCTCAAGGGTCCTAGAGGGAGGAGAAGTCCTGTAAGCCCGGGCCTCTACCACCCTCTTCCTTAGGCAGAGGTTCTAATCACAGAGAAGCAGGTGCAGGAGCAAGAGGCAAAAGGTTCTGCTGGAGAGGAGCAACTCTTCTTGCCAGCCCTTTCCACTACCTGCAGGCTCCAGTACAAATCTCTTCTCCGCACCCCCTCCTCTACATGCACCCAGCTTTCCCACAAGGGGGACTGAAGTCTGACTACAGGCAGTAGCCTCATCCTTAACCAGAGCCTAGAGAATCAACTTGGCCTCCCAAATGCAGATTCTCTCCCCCCACCTGCCTCCCCTATGCGTCCAGCGCCCTGCTTCCTTCCTCCCTCAAATATCTACAGAGACCCACTGTGTGCCAGCCAGTGTTCCAGTGATACGGCGGCAAAAAAAAAAAAGCAAACCCTCCCTGTTGAGTCCCCCATTTCAAGTCCTGGTGGGAGAAACCACTGGAGCACAAGGCCCTCAGGAAAGGTAGAGAACACAAGCCAGAGTGATCTGAGCTGGAAGGCTACCCAGGCTATACCAGGGAAGCAGGGTGACTAGCTGGCCTTGATCTCCGGAGCCTTTTCCCTCTTTCTGGGGGCTTGGCCTGCTGCTACCCTCCTCCTAATCCTAGCAGTATTTGAGGGAGGGACCAGTTAACCCCTCCTGGCCCTGGGAGAGGATGTCAGGCAGGCAAGCAGGGCAAGGGGCAGCTGAGGAAGGCTACCGCCCCCTCCCCAGAACACATCTGGTGGAGGAAGGGAGAGTGAACCAGGGACACACGTGCACCCAATACCCTTACATCACACACACAGCCGCACCTAGCACCCGTGACACACTCACCCACACACCCTCACACACTCCACCCTGCTGAGCCCCTTTCCCTCCTACATGGGTTCTCTCTCTCCCTCTCTCCCTCTCTCCCTTTCTCTCCCTCCCTCCCTCTCTCTCCCTCCCTCCGGACCTCCCTCTTCCTCTGCTGTCAGAAGCACAAACAACCCTAACACACTGTACTGACACACCACACACCATCATCTCCATCATCCCCCACGCCCCTTACACACCCACCCCTTACAGGCACACATGCACACGCGCTTGCGCACACACCACACTCCAGCTCCCCCAGTCCGGACTAACGGACCTGCTCCTCTTGCTTCAGCGGGTCCTCGGGGCCAACTCCCGGGAGAAGGGGCGTCTGTCTCAGCGGGCCCCAGCTGGGCAAGGCTCTGCAAGTCTCGCCCGATCTCCGCTACGTCGAGTGCGGGGATTCAAGCCCAGAGCCCCTGACTGCCGGGTGTTCGCAACCGAACCGAAGCTACGACCTACAGCGGTTCTCAGCAGGCGGTGGGCTGCCGGGCTCCGCTCGTGCTCCGCACTCCGCTCCCTTCCAGCGGCGCCGCCTCCTGGCTGTGAGCCCGGCTTCCCGGCCCAACACCCGCGCCGGGGCCCCGCGACAGCCGGGCTCTCACGGCCCTCCCCGTAGCCTCCCGCGCCCGCCCTCCTCTCCCTCCTCCCAGCTCGCCTGCGGTCCACCGCCCGCCGCCCGAAGTCCGCCCCTACCCCGGTCGGCAGGCGGGCACGCACAGCAGCGCGGAGCCACCGCCGCCTTGCTGCCCCGGCCCCACGCGCACTCATTCACCCAGCGCTGCCAATCAGCTGCAGAAGAGCCGGCGCCTGGTTCTCAGCCTGGCGCTGGCAACCACACGCTCCGAGGGCCGCCCAGCGCACACACCCACAAGCTCGCCATTCCCGGGAAACACCCTCCAGCGAGGGTCTGGGCGCGCACGCGCGCGCGCGAACACACACAGACACACCACATGCATATGCACATACATACACACATGCACACGTGCGCATACATACACATGCAACGGTAGCCTTGCAATAAAATCCTAGGCAAAAAATCCACTCAGCTAAGCCTTACAATGGGTAAACACACCGCATCACAACACTATGTTCCCATTTTAGAGACAGATAAAGAAAGTCCCCAGAATTTACCAAATTTCCCAAGACTGCTCAGCTCTGTGCTTGTCTTCTCCACCACTTGGTGGTTTGCAAACATTATACAACTACCAGGAGGGCCTCCTACGCTTGGTAGACCAACTGCCAAAAGCCAATTCAATTCCCATTCATAACATCTCTCTCTCTCTCTCTCTCTCTCTCTCTCTCAAATCTCTTCAAAATACTCAGCTTCAGAAATGTCTGTGAGAAAGAATAGTGAGACCAATGCAAGGTGGATCACAGCTTGTCTCTGGTAAGACAAGAGGACAACACCCAGCCTCAGAGGAATGCAGAAGCCAGGCAGAGGCCAGCTCAGCGTGGGGACCAACACTGAGCTGTCACTAAGCCGGAAGAGGCTGTAGCACTGACTAAATGATTAGGACTTGTTTATTTGTCTGGAGTCTCCAAATCCCTTCATGTTGTCCTTCTTCCAGAAGCGTCAGAAGACTGAGCACCTGCCTGGGATCCTAGCCTTTATGAGCTAGAGGCAGATTATAGTCGAGGATATCCTCAGTTACATAGGATGTTCAGGCCAGCCTGGACTATATGCATGATCCAAAGTTTCTGTTAGAACTGCAGGCATCAGTCCTACTGTGTGCCAGGCACCGTGGAGGATGTTAAGTCTCTTCCCCTATCAGGGATCACAGCCACAGAGGGAGAAAAGTATTGTGGGGTTGCAGTCCTGAGTGTGACGCCAAACCTCCTGTCCATTTGCCCTCTCTCTGCTTTAGAAGGTAGACTGGGCCAGGTGTTTAAGGAATTACCTAGGCAGCAAGGAGAAATTGCATGGACATTAAGTAATCCTAGTTTCTCAAGAGGGTGAAAGAAGGAGGAACCCACGTTCAAGACCAAACCAGACAACACACAAGGAGACAGACAGACAGACATGACAGCAAATTCCTGTAGTTCAGTCACTTGGGAGACAGAAAGACTGAAAGTTTGAGATTAACCAGATCTACAGGCTGAGAATCTCTCAGGAACTAAACCAACCAACTAACCAGACAGACAGACAAAACCACAAAAGAATTCCCCATCCTGCAGGGTGTGATGATAAAGGCCTGTCACCTGCTCTTTAGGAGGTAAGGGTGAAAGGACCCAAGCTCGAGGCTAGCCTTCATTAGCTACATAGGGATTTTGAGACCAGCTCAAGGAACATGAGAACCAGTCTCAATAAAAACAGTCAGAATCATCTAGTCCTGCCCTGGGAAGGAAAGAGCTAGCATGGTAATTTGGCAGGGGGTGGTGGGGTGAGGAGGGGGGGGGGGGGCCGGGAACAAGGGGAGTAAATGTAAAATTTTCCTGTAATAAAAAAAATCAAAAAAAGAGAAAATAATCAAATAGCCAGGCAGTAAGTTATCTTTTCCATGATTTCTTACTCAAGGTCTTGCATTGAGTTTTTGCGATGACAACTTTCAATGCTAGACTGCTATCTGGGCATAGGCTGAAATAAACCCTTTCCTAAGCCAAGTTGCTTTTCATGATCTTTATCATAGCATCAGAATGTAAACTAAAAGGTAAATTCCTACCAGAAGACTGGAGTATTGCTGTGATAAATTCAACCATGTCATGGGGGTAAGAGTCAGGAGGATTTTGGAGATTTAGATTGGAAAATCCATCAGAGATTAATGGGATATTCTGTTTGAATCTTAGAAAACATCAATGCTGAGAGAAATGTGAACAATGGTGACTTGGAGTGTAAAATTTTAAAGGGGAACAAAGAATTAAGAACTTGAAGAGAATTCATTTACGTGATTTTTCAGATTAGGAACCTGTGAGTACTGTAATCTGGGGCTGAAAATTGGTTTACTTAGTAAGAAGAATTGCTTGTTCAAATGTGTTGTGTTTGTGGCCATGTCTCTGAGAAGTGGTTTTGATTAATGATTGATGTGAAAGGGCTCAGAGTGCTGTGGGCATCACTAGCCCTGAGCGCGTGGGCCTGTGCTGAATGTGAGTGATAGCAGAGAACAGAGAGCATCACTGAGGTTTAAACTCCTGTGCTTCACTGGAACAGTGACTGAATGTTTTCTAAGCATCAGTATACAGAAACTGTGGTACAAGTTGGGACAAGGTCTCATATTTAGCTGCCTGCAAATATGTAAGAGTTATACATACTCTACTGATTTTGAAGGCATGAAGGAGTCATGAAGAGGTGACTGTTGATGACCATGGGTCAGAAGATGGGCATCATGTATCAGAATTAGAGTCCTGCAGAAAGGATCTGTTGAAGGTGAAGCTTCAACTCGAGTGGAAACCCCAGTATTAGAAGGGTCAGAGAGAAGAGCTGAAACGTGACACTGTGTGGCACGATTGAAGACCCTAAAGAAAGGTCAGGAGACACCATGGGTGAAGGTACAACCTTACAGGCAGTAGAGATCCCAGAATATTGTTGAAGCCAGGACCATGAGACATTGCCAAGGACAGCAGCAGGTATGGAATAGAGTTGGTGTGAGCTGGTGATGATACAAGTGGTGTGTGTGTGCAGGAGATGGCAGGACTGGAGGCCCAAATCTCTGATAGCACAGAAGCTTAGGAGTCAATCACAGATGAAAGGTATTATGCTACATTACCAAACTGTGGTTGTGCTTTGAGCTGATTGTTCCTATGCCTGGATCTTCGTTTTGGGGATGAGATATATTAACTCCTTTTTATTTTACAGGAGTCTACAGGTAAGAGGTTTGAGGGTTGTAAAAAAGCATTAAACTTTTAAAACATTTAGGATGTTTAAAGACAATTGTTAAAGCTATGCTTTTTTCATATTATGACTTAACCTGAGATCTTGGAGACAGATAAGAAAGGAATGGCTAATATGTGTTTGTGCATAAAGGTGAGGAGTGTTTTTATTAGTTTATTTTATGGTTTGGTTTTTATTGTCAGTTTGACCAAATCAAGAGTCACGTGGAAGGAAGGTGACTTAATTGAAGAATTGATCAAATGTGCTGGGTCTGTGACTATGTCTCTGAGAGACTGTGTTGATTAATGATTGACATGAGAGGGCTCAGATCATTGTGGACAGCTCTATTCCTGGGAACCTGGGCCTGGCTGAATATACAAGCTAACAGAGGAAAAGTGACTAAGCATGCCAGTGTTCCTCCATGGTTTTGCTTCAGTTCCTGTCTGTGTTTTTACCCTTTCTTCATTAGTGATGGATTGTTACCTGGAAGTATAAGCTGAAACCAAACCTTTCCTCTGCTTAATTGTTTTTGGTCATGGTGGTTATCACAGCAACAGCAAGCAATCTAAAACAGGGAAACAAAATATTATAGCATATATGTATAAAATAGTGTAATCAAACACATTATTGTATAGGCTAACTTAAAGCACACAAAAAATATGAATTTAAAAACTAAAGCAGGACTCAACATTTCAGGATACTTACTGCTCTTTCAAGGGACCCAACCTAATTCTGTTCTTAACACCTACATCCAATGATCTGTAACTCCTACTCAAGGGGTCTGATGCCCTCTTTTTGTCATTACTGGTGTCTGTACATACATGATAAATAATCACACTGACACAACACAAAGAAAATGAGTTTTGAAAAATAACTTTCAAAATAAAAATAAGACAAATGAAATGTATTGTATTCCCAATCATGTATGCATTCTTCATCCTGGACTGTCATTTTTGTGCCATCCTTTGTGTTGTTACTATTACATATTATTTCAATTAAATGTTTGGATTGGTCACATGTATATTCTTTTCCAGGATTCTTTCTTCTTCTGCACAGTGCTTTGAAGAGTTACCCTCAGTAGTTATCTGATGGTACATTGATTCTCATAGTCTTAATTTATACTTTTCCATAGCACAGTCAGTGGTGGACATATAGTATTCTGCTGAGGTCCATGGGAATCAAATCATG
>JAQHUG010000069.1:5550012-5579335 GCA_028555095.1 Dicrostonyx torquatus | reverse complement strand
GTGTATGACTGCAGGCCAGAAGAGGGCACCAGACCCCATTACAGATGGTTGTGAGCCACCATGTGGTTGCTGGGAATTGAACTCAGGGCCTTTGGAAGAGCAGGCAATGCTCTTAACCTCTGAGCCATCTCTCCAGCCCCCCTATAACCCAATCTTAAGGAGGCACTTTTCTCAGCTGAGGTTCTCTCCTCTCTGATGACTCTAGCTTGTGTCAAGTTGACATAGAACTAGCCAGCACAGCATTTCCACCCCTTAATGAGTAAGGCCACCTTCTAGGAATCAACTAGAGCTAAGTTATTTCTGGGGAGTGGCCAGTGGGACTCATGCCCATGTTAGCTGAGAGCGGAGTTTGGCCTGGTCGCTGGAAGCGAAGGGTGTGAGGACAAGATGGAAGAGCTCCTGGCAGGAGGAGGATGAACAGGCAGGTGCAGGACAGAGTCCCTTCAACCCAGTTCCAAGGTCTGCCTCCTCCCAGGCTCCCACATGCCAGTGCCCAATGTTAAGAAGGCTGGCATGAGTAACAAGCGTTGTAGCACAGAGAAGGGACATGAAGAATGAGGCTGGTCCTGCTTTGTCCTCGCCCCCTCACCCTTCTTCTGTTCTCATAGAAGCTCTGGTCCAGAGCTACTGGAGAACAGCAGGAGTCTCGCAAGAGAACTGAACACATGTACTTTGTGGTATACAAAAGATAGGTGTTTACCCTTTTTACAAAGAGTTGCTCCCAACTGCCTTCTTTGGGGGTCTCTAGTGCCTGTCTTCAGTCATTAAAGTGAGATTTCTCTTTTGCATAATAATAGTCCTCCCACAAATTAAGGGGCCATCAAGTGAGTCACCGCACAGCAGACTGTTAAGACCGTCCTGATACACAGAAAGGCCGTGTAAGAGCAGGGGCTGGTGTTTGAGCATGTGCCTAGCATGTACGTATACAGGGCTCTGCTTCAATCCCTGAGAGGAGGGGGTAAGAGGAGAGGGAGAGAATACTGCAAAAATGCTGGCCCTAGTGGGAATGAGGGATGAAGGAATTTGGGACAGTGAGCAGAAGGAAGGGATGCCAGGGGGGCTACAGCCATGTAGAAGATGACCTGGCGAATCAAGAAGGCTCTCTATTAGAGAACGGGCTCCAAGGTGCCCTCTCACCAGCAGGAGAGCTAAACAGGCTGGTAGGCAGCAGAGCTGTTTTCCTCTGCAAGGCTGATCTGTTTAAATTTTTTTAGGGCAGAGCAGGCCCCAGGGAAACTGGCCCTGCTTCTCAAGTCGCTGGAAGAAAGGACATTGCCTTTCCACGGAGCGCGGAGCTACCCTGCCTCTCCCTGTGCCTGTTTCCTGCCACAGAACCAGGGACAAGCCAGGCAGAAGATGGAAGGAGGATACAACCGTAGGGAAAGAGCTCTTTGGCTTCTGGTCAGAACCCCTCCTTCCACAGGAACTCCAATTGGAGATTGAGGCTCCAGCGTGCGGCCTGCAGGAGCACCTGACAGCTTCCTACAGTTGCCCAGCACTCAGCTGCTTCCCACTTCCCAGGCCAGAGCAGATTTGCTGCCCAGGACCTCCTCTCCCGGATGTGACCCCAATCCCTCAGATCCATGGGGGTCAAAGTTGATCCTTGTCCCTGAAGAGGGATGGAGGGAGGATGGGTGATAATAGAACTACCAGGTCAGCCCCTATAAGAGGCCTCGTCAGGATGTCCATGGTTGGAGGAAGCCACCTTCCTGTCCCTTGATGCCATGTACTGGTGCCCTGGTCCTCTACAAGCCTCCTGTCTCCTGACTCCAACAGGTGGTAGTGGGGAGGAGGGGGCATGAAAAGTCTCTAGTCCTAACCCAAGCCTCCTGCTTGTCTCCCTTTCCATCTGAACCTGAGGCCTCCATTATGGTTGGTCTGTCCTCCTCATCCTAAGCAGGGATTGAACCTAGGCCCTCCTGCAGGCTAGACCAAGTGCTCCACCACTGAGTAATATCCCTAACCCTCTTTCAGGGTCTGAGACAGAGCCTCACTAAGCTGCCCAGGCAGGCCTTGAATTTGCCATTCTCCTGCCTCACCCTCTTAGTAGCTGGGAGGATAGGCCTACAGCCACCAGGTCCAGTACCCTCATTACATAACAGCACATTTTCCTAGTGACGATATGGATGCTAGGAGCACCTCTCTACCCGCCCCCCCCACACACACACACCAGAAGAAATGGAGAGCCCAGTGTACTTTGTCCTTTGTTTCTCTGCTCGTTATCTGCCCACCCCCACCCACCCCACAGTTGTCGGAGGATTCTGGGCAATCCCTTTGTAAATCCTAGGCTCAGGGTAAAGGGGAAGGCAGAACACAGAAGTGTCTCCCAATACTCCTGTTGAACAAAACAAAATCAGCCTTCCATTAACTCCCAAATCTGAAATCCCCGCAACATGTTTGAAGCAAGCTTCTGTAGGAAGAGGAAAAGCTGACTTCCGGTCCCACCCAGACAACGCTGTGGCGCCCTCCACCCAGTCTGTTTGTGAGGTTGGCCGCAGCTGATAGGAGAGCGAAACTAGGCTTTGGAAGCCAGCAGCCGGAAAAGCATGCAGGGTGGAACTACCACAGAGATCTGGGGCAGACACAAACATGGAAACCCAAAAACACGGAGAGCTCATTCTACGCCAAGGGACTGGACGACCTCAGGAATGAGAACTTGAATAGATGCCGCCCGCTCAGGCCCTCACCGAGCCAGCATCAGAGAGTGAAGGAGGGGCCAGGGGCTGTAGAGAGCCACACGCTGTGCAGAAATAGCGCCAAAAACACTGCATCCCTGAGTAATCGAAGAGGTCAAGATGACCTGAGTCCTCCAGGTCTTCGTGTTCAAAGTGTGGTCCGGGGTCCCCAGGATTCACAGCTTCCTAGGAAGCTCAGTAGAGAGGTGGATATGGCGCACTCAGACTGCATGCCAGGAAGTGATGCCTCGGATTGTGGCACAGCCCTGTGTGAGCAGAGTTGGTTAGACCAGGTGGTAGTATTAGAACCATTTTTTTCTTTTCTTTTTTAAGATTTATTTATTATTACATATACAGCATTCTTCCTGCATGTACTCCTGCCGGCCAGAAGAGGGCACTACATCTTATTCCAGATGATTGTGAGCTACCATTGAACTCAAGACCTCTGGAAGAACAGTCTGTGCTCTTAATCTCTGAGCCATCTCTCCAGCCTCATTTTTCTCTTCTTGCAGGCATCCAGCCACCTTGGTGACCAACTTCCCAGAAAGTTCTACTGCCCTGTGGTCAATCAAGCCAGATGAATGCATAAGAACAGGAGCAGTAGGGGCAGTCCAAACCCTCTCTGCTCCCCCGACCCCGTGCTGAGTGACCTAGGTGATAGACTGGCTAAGAGAAGGGGGCTCCCCTTCCGGGAAAGGCCATTCAGGCCAGGGTGTCTTCTCTCCTCCTCTTCTTGTCCTCCTCCCTTTTCAAAGCAGGGTCACGGCTTATACCAGACTGGCCTCGAACTTACTAGGTAGCCAAGGATGACCTTGAACTTCTGACCCTCCTGCCTGGCGTTATAGAACCAGTTCTATGTTGTGCTTAGGATCAAACCAAGGACTTTGCACACTAGGTCAGCACTCTAACAAGTGAGCTAAATCCCCAGCTAAGCCAGGTTTTATTGTGCCCCTAGTGGTGGGGTTCCACTCTTCTTCCCCGCCTCCCAATAGACACAAAAGAGTTGTAGTCACACAATGGGGTGGATTCACAGAGACCACCCGAATGTGCAACCTACTTGCTTCCGACCTGCAGTGGCCTCAGTGTCTGTTCCTCCCTGCAATAAGCCAGGGGCCCTGGAACTGAGACAGCCTCTGACTCACCTGGAGAGTTTGCAGGCATACAAAGATGCAAAACACACAGGCTCTGGGAGAGGCCTCAGGAGAAAAAGATTTGTTTCCAATCTGTGAGGGGGCTTAGGGTGTGGTATTAGAGGTAATAGGTTCCATATATGCAGTAGGGATCCACACAAAACTCCCTAAAGATGATGAAACAGGTGGTGTCCATGTTGTTTAGCTTTTGTTGAGCATCCCGTAAACCTCTCTCTGGCTTTATGGGTTGAGCATCTTAGACAGGTGGGACAAGCCAAGTAACAGCCCTCTGAAAATATTTACAGCCTGACCCCTAGAACGTGTGGTCTCCAACATGACAAAAGGGACATTTGCAAATATGATTAGGTTATAAGTCTGGTGATGGGAAGACGACAGTGGGCCCTTGAAAAAGAAGCAGGAGTGGAAAGTCCAAGCAGGTCAGAAAAACAGGCACAGTTGAAGATACTGTGTTCTGGCTCTGAGGGGCTAAGGTGAGGCTATGAGCCATAGACTTTCAGCAGTCTTAAGAGCTCTCAATGTAAAGGAATGGATTCTCCCTCGAGCCTCCAGAAGAAAGACAATTGGAAGCATGAATCCTAGACCTCCAACCTCCACCACAGTAAGACAGGAAGTTTATGTTGTCTTAAACTAGACAATTGTAACTTGTTACCACAGCAACGGGAAGCTGGTGCACTTAGAACTTGCCAGGGAGAAACCAGTGCCTGCTGGGCTGAAGTCGTGGACAATTCTGCAGCCAGCAGAGCAAAATCTGAGCCTGGGATGAGAGAAGAGAGGGGGCTGGGTACAGAGTGCTCAGCCTGTGACCTCACCCTTGGCTGCCCTGGCACCCTGATGCCTGTCAGCTCGTGGTTATATGCATGACTGGGCCCAAAAGGGATCCTTGTGTAGTCAATGTTGTACCAAAGGTGGAGGTGTGGCTAGTGGGCTGGTGGCCAGGAGGGAGCCCAGTCAACCCCAGGCTGCAAGCAGGAGACTGCTGGAGGCCGGACACACTCTCTGCTGTACATCATAATTCTCGCTTCTTCTTCTTCTTCTTCTTCTTCTTCTTCTTCTTCTTCTTCTTCTTCTTCTTCTTCTTCTTCTTCTTCTCCTTCTCCCTCTTCTTCTTCTATCTCTTTCTGAACTCTCTTGGCTTCCCCTGGGAGAGTAAGAAGGGACTTTGGGGCTAGAAGATAGGAATGGGAACACAGCCTCAGCTCGGTGGCTGAGCAGCTAGATGGCCTTGGGCAGATGACTCTGCCTCTCTGAGCCTGTATCCTCCTCTAGAAGGGAAGTCATATTCTCCACTTCACAGGGTTTTATAGTGTCATAATGCATGTACACAGTTCTGGCATCGAGCAAACCCTGCCAGGACTGCCAGTATTTGCAGCATCTTGACATGGTCCTGAACTGCCCACTGACACAAATCAAAGGTGATCTCTCCCGATAGGTGCTGAGATATTTAAAGAACATGTGTTCTGTCCATCACCGCATCCCCAGCACTGCTACAGCTACTGGGAAGCATCAGGTGAGAAATTGGGCTTTATCTGTTGATTCACTAGCTTGTGGGTGACTGGTTTAGAGATACAGTCATACGAGGAAAGCAGACAGCATACATATAAAGTGTGTGTGTAAGGCCTATAAGATACCCTTGGGGTAGACGCCTGCAGGAAGGGAAGGAAGCAGACAGAAGAGGGATATCTGGGAAAAGTAGACAAAAAGGGCCCAATGAGAGCATGGGAGGAGAACAAGGAGGCCAGAGTGGTTGCACCACAGGGCGAGGAGAACACAGTAGTTACCAACGTCTGCAATGAAGGGGGTCAGATCACCAAGGGCCTTAAAGGTCACAGTAAAAGTCCGGCTTTTATTTTTAGCAGAAAGAAAACACTGCAGGTCCTTCATATGCTCCACTTCTATCTTGAAAGGCTCTAGAAGGGGGCAATAGTGGAAGCTGGGACCATCTAGACCCATTGCTATAATGGCTTGGGTGGTAGGAGAGACTAGAATAGAAGCAGCCCAATAGAATAGATTACAAAGGCGGTGCCAAGGGGGCTTGCTGATGGATTAAATGTGCATGTGAGAAAGAAAACGGGGTCTGGGACGTATGTGGAGAATTGCGTATGCCAGCACAACTGGTCCTTGGGGTGCCCAGATTATTCTGTGGAAAACACTTCTAGTTGTGTGTGTAGTAGTGTTTCCGGACAAGGACAAGGTTAACATTTGGATCCATAGTCAGAGCCAAGATGCCGGCTAGGTGGGCATCGTCTAATCCCAGAGGAACCTAAATAGAGCAGCAGCAGCAGCAGCAGCGACGAAGGCTGAGTGACAGCTCACTCTCCCCGCCTGCTGTCTTCCAGCTAAGACAGAGGCCTCCCAACAGTGAAGTCTGGGTCTCCACACTGCTGACTGCAGCGCCTGGCACACACTTTCAGTCCCCATCGGTTCCTTATGATAATTCTGTCTCTAGGTCTGTCTCCCCATCTCTGTCTCCGGATCACGTCTGGAGGGTAGATAGGCAGACACATAGATACACAGTTCATCTCTAGAGAACTCAGGAGACGCATGGGGTCAGAAGTTCAGTATCAGTCATGTTCCGTGTGAGATGTAAAGAGGCAGAGAGGAGGCCTTGGCTGAGTGCAGACCAGCTACCTGAGCTGACCCGCATGCACCGACTCCGTCCCTTAGTCTCCTCTCTTTACAACAGTTCCAGCCTCCAGCTTTGTACCCTTCTCGAAGAGCTGTACTGTTTGGGAAAGGTCACATAACCCCACCTAAGTCCCCCTTCCCTCCACCTCTATGGTTCTTTGATTTAAGGGAGTTTCCCCCCCTCCACTTACAGTAGCAAAGACCCTGAGCAGAGGGACCCCACTCACTCATGCTAGCAAGGACTGAACTGGCTTGGGAGAGCCGGTTGAAAATCCCTTTCACCTTTACACACCCTCTGCTCTGCTCTGCTCTTGGTTTCCCAGCAAACCTCATTGCCAGCTACTACCCCCAACACTGCCTGGAACACTTCACACTGCCACAAGGCAGAATGGAGGAGCCACACCCAGACAGGCCCAGGGTCGGACTAGCTGTTGATTGGAAGCTACTTTCTCACCCTGAGTCTCATTCACGCTAGTCATAATAATGGACTCTATACATTACTGACTCGCGTGGTAGCTGAGGCTATGACATTCTAGGAGGCACTGATGGGGAGTAATAAGTCATGTTAAAGAGGTTTTTCCTCACTCTCTGGGCTGCTTCAGCTAGCCTCTTTCCGAGATTATTTTGCTCTCTGTGCTCTTTCTGTCCTTCAGAAGCCACATTTTCTGTGGACGTCGGCAACCAGGGAATGGTTGCCAAGGGCTGGGCTTTTAGAAACGCTGTCTGTTGCCTTGGAAACGCCTTCTCGCTGGGTTTCCTGGACTCTCAGCAGTCGGTGGGTTCTGGCACCATCTGCTGGATGAAGTGCCGCACTGCTTCTGAAGCACCCAAACTGGGCGCCCCATTTCGGAGCCGAGACTGCTTGGATTCTGCGCCATCACCTCTCCACAGAAAGGTTCTTTACTCCTTTTACCATCAGGTTTCTCCTGGGGACCAGAGGCTTGCAATTTGGCCTCTGTGGATTACAGGGAGGGTGGAAGCCATGTCTTTCCTTACAGCGAGAAGAAGAGGACCGGCGGAATGGGGTCTGGAGAAAGTCCCTCCCCTTAATTGATTTTCTGTAGTGCGGAATCCGCAGTGCAGACTTGAATTTTGCTTTTCACTAGCCTGCGTTTGCCAGGAGGGTGCAGCCAGGATGAAGATGCTAGGGAAGGAGATGGGAGACTGGCGGTTGGGGTCGTAGCAAGGTCCTTATGTAAATCCCCTTCTTCCTGTCCTCTTTCCAAGTCATTCAGTTCCTGGTGTCTTAGTACTACTGACTGTGGAGAACCTTCTTTTTCCAACAAGACAGTTGCCAGATGAACTGCTGGAGCTCAGTTCATTCTGCCTCACCCGAAAGAGAAAGCAGCAGATATCTGCTCGGGAGACATGATCCCAGCTGATCTGTGCCTGAAGAAACCCCTACCCCTCTCCGGGCCCTGAGATAATCCTGCGTAGAAGGTGCAGGACAAAAAAGTGGGTTATCTGAGATGCAGAGGCAAGAGACAGTGAGGTGTTGTGCCTCCGATGAAGGTGCTTCTCTTTCCCAGTCACTGTCACCAGTAAGGAAACTGAGGTCTGAAGTGAGGGAGGATCTGGCTTCTTCTCTCTGTCCTAGCAAAACACTGAACTTTCCATCCAGTCGCCCCTGCCCACATCTAACTGGGCTGGGAGCAACAGTGGCAGACAGATGCTCAGAAGCTAAAAGGACAGAGCAGAAGACTGGGGACCAAGACACCGCCATCTTCCATTCTAGCTGAGCTAGAAGAAAGGGAAGTGGAGGATTCCTCACACCTCAGGTGAGGGACCTGCTGATACAACCGCTGTATGATCGGGTGCTTCTAGCCCACTACTCTACGTCCTGACCAGATCCTGCCATCAAACTCCCCCAGATAGAAGCAGAAAGGGTCACTGTGGGCACAGAGAGGTAAGGAGGATTGGTCCTCCAATGCCCTATGTCCTGTCTGTATGTAAAGCTAGGCTCAGATTCTAGGCCTCACAAGACAAAGGGGAATTTGAAAAAAAAAAAAACACTCAGTCTAAGGGTAGAGATAGGAGCTGTCCCTACACCTCTATGGCTGAGTACCTCTTCCTCTTTGGAACCCCTTCCTAGATGAGAGGATAGGGTTGGGAAAAGGACTGGGGGAAGCTGGTCATTCACAATAGAGTCGCTGCCCCTCCTCCCCTCTGGGCTGGGCTGTCTGCTTCCTGGCTGACACTAGGTTGAAATGACCCTGAGGAGAGAGCTGGTTGAGGCCTCTCCTGAACTCCAGGCTCATGCCATTTGAAATCTTCGTTCTCAGCTCTCCACGGCGGGTCCAGAAGCAAGGAATGCTCCACACACCTCCTTCATCTGTCCCCATAGCACACCAGAGATGGCCAAATGCTCCTGGCTGAGATGGGAGCGATGTGAGTTTTCTGTTGCTCCATTCACCCCCTACTGAACACCGGGCCTCCCAGAGTCCCTGGCACTGCCCCGATTCTTCTTTCTACCCTTGCTGGGGATGAGGCCAGCAGCCAAGGCCAAGTACCTGCAGGTCTACCTGGCCTGCATTTTTCAAGCCCACACTGGGACCTAGTTCAGATTGCTCCAGGATTGGTGTTGCTGTGGGGACCTGGGGCACTAGCTGGCTGCCCACTAGCAATACATGATCTCTCCCTGAGTGGCTGCACCTTCGCACCAATGCTGTTGCCCACAAAAACGAGGACCTGAGGTGCTACAGCAGCCCAGCCTAGTCTCTGATAAGCCATGCTGCTGATAGTAAAGTAAGGTACCCGAGGCCACATGGCACCAGAGTGCCAGAGAGAAGCACCTGCACCATGCCAGCAAGGCTGAACTCCTGATGAGCGCCGAGTTGCTGACCCTGCACTGTTCCCAGCTGCTTCTGCATATCTGCTTGCTATGACCTTCCTTCCCAGAGCATCTGGTCCATTTGAGTACTGACCACAGTGGCTGAACTTGCAGCTGAGTGATCATGTTGTCTGGGTTATCCCCCAGCCTCCAGTCATTCTGTCACATGATTCTTTGGTCATGAGCCCACCAGAAAAGTGCCAAGTTATCTGAAATTGCTTCCTACAACACTTGCTTTGGAGAGTCTCAGATACCATGGTATTGGAAGCACAAGTTTCCTCTATAACAGTGATTCTATGTATCAGGAGCTGGAGGCTCAAGGTCTCACTCAGTGATCCTAAGATTCTGGGGTCAAGACCTGGAGTAATGGAATAGCTCAATTGGGCTCCCTGGAATAGTCTGAAACATACCTACTGTGATGCTTAATCTCTCTTGCCATGTGAAGAGATCTAGAATCACTTGGGAGATGGGACTTGGGACATGTCTTGGGGGGGTCATCTTAAGTTCATTGAGGTGAGAAGACCTGCCCATTGTGAGTAGCGCCATTCCATAGGCTTGGGGTCACTCATCACTCTCCTCTTCCTTATGACCCAAGGCTTCAAGACCCTGCTGCTTTGACTTCCCCACCATGATGGACTGTATACCAAAATAAACCCTTTCTTCCATGAGTTGAGAATATTTCATCACAGCAAGGAGAAAAGAAACTAAGACACTTCCTGAGTCAGAACTTCCTCTAGAAAGGTCAGTCAATGCTAATAAAACTCCAGACCACTGGGGCTCACCAGCTTGTAAAGTAACCTATTCTAATGTCAGCTCTGTTGGCCAATGAGGTCTAATTCAAAGGAAGACTCCCTTTGATCCACACACCAGCTTGATTCAGAATGAGCTGGTTTCCCACCTCAATGGATGGGTCATGCCGCTCCTGAAGGGTAGCCTCCTTTAGTCCATCCTTCATCTTTTACCACCTATGGGATCCAAGCATCATCCTACCAGCTGGGTCACCTTTGACTGTTAGGTGCCCATAGGGCCACAAACTCAAGGGCACAAAGCTTCCAGGGACTCTCTGGACAGTTCCTGCAGCAGCTTTGAAGGTGCCAAATCTTCTTCTCAGTCCTGAAGGTGCCACAAAGCTGGAAGACACTGTAGTTAAAACCTGGTGCAGACTCAACAGTTTCAGGACCATAGCCAAAAGGCTTATTGCAAGTGGGGCCTGGGTGACAGCTGCCATGTTGAAGGTATGTTAACTAGGCCCTATGAAACCCCACCTTGGTAGTCACAGGAAATGTCTGGATCATTATCACAAACCACAATCTTTCCTACCCTCTGATCTTCCCTGCCACTGGGGCATTTCCAGAACAGCCTCCTCTCTGTCCATCTGAATGGGACCAACTAGCAGCATGGCAAAGCAATGTGAATGTCTCCAGACCCTCAACTCTTCCACCTAGGTCATCTGAGCAAGCTGCACTCTCCTGCGAGAACATCCAGACATGTTTTCTAGAGGGTGTTCAGAAGCCTTTGGAGAGCGACGTCTGCTCCACAGGGAGACGAGGCTGCAAGCAGTCTTGAATCACGGTCAAGAATGGTAGCTCACCCATCTTTCTGCCTTGCTCCACCTCCATACTGTACCCCACCTGTTCAAGGTTGCAATAGGATCTACGATGAACCTTTCTGTGATATTTCCCAGTTGCAGGAGCTTTGCTCTGGACGGCTGCCTCGGGCCTGGGAGACTTCCTATCATATGGTCCACCCACATCAGGACACCTCAAGTGTCGTACTCCCTCCTCATCTTCCTGTAGAGAGGCCAGGCCCCGACAGGACTCCCAGTTACTACAGGATAGGGGCCAGCCACCCCATGGTCAAAAGACAGAAACAGGATGATGGAGGCATTGATAACTGTTTCATGTATTTGGATTATTTAATATACAATGATGCAATTGTGACCCCAAAGTGTGCAAAGTTAAAGCCTTCAACTGCAGCTGAGAGGAGAGGGCTGGAACGGTACAACTGGGGACTATGGTGAGTCAGGAGTGAAGGGCAGGTGGTCATCATCAGGCCCTCCCCAGGTTCAGAGATGGGGTAGCGGGCTGAGAAGTAGGGCCCATGGGAGCCTCAAGCCAGAGGAAGGGGGCAGAGACCTCCCCCTGGCCTAGGTCCAGAACCCAAAGGGCCACATGGCTGAGGACAGCAGTCCAGGGGTGGGCCAGAGGCAGGGTCAGGAGAGCACCATTTCCTGGGGTGGGGGGAACGACAGCGAGAGAGGTGCCCTAGAGGAGAAGCCAGAAGGAACCACCTTCCCCAGGGGTCAGAGTTGGACATTAGGCCAGAGCAGGCTGCAGCGAGAAAGACCTGAGGCAGGCACAGGGCCTGAGAGCCAAGGCTGGCTGGGCTCAAGGGGCTGAAGAAGGGGGAGCCCAGAGGATCTCATGGGGCAGCCTGGCACAGGGAGCTACCTGACTCTGTGGGGTTGCCCAGAGAGGGGCCACAGTCCCCTCAGAGGGACTCCACTCCTCTCCCTGGAAAGGAGCTGGGGAACCCATAGTGCAAATCCGTGGACCGCTCAGTTATGAAGGGAGGCTGTTCCCGGAGTGGGGCCCTGGGGTTCGCTCCCTCCACCGCCTTGGCCTCCACTGCTGTCCTCAGTACAGCCGCTTCTCGTAACTGTGAAGGCAAAGTGAGCGGGAACTAAGAGATGTGCAAGTCCTACTCCCTTCCCAGCATCCTCTTGCCCAAGGTCCCCCAGATTTGGGAGAGGGCAAGGGGGTAGGGCTCGCCTCTCAGCCAGGGGACTAGAAGAGGCAGAGGTGGACCTGGACATCTGTCTTCCTTTGGCCAGGGATCTGTGAAAATCCCTGCCAGTCCCAGAGAAAGCTATGCTCCTTCCAGCCACTGCCACACCTGAGTGGACTGTCCTTGGTGCCCAGGAGGAAGAGGCAGCTCAGGAAAGCAAAGCTGTCCTCATGGAGCAGACTTCAACTAGCTCAGCCACCAGTGCCCTGTTTCCGCTGTGCCCCCCATGAATGGTGACTCAGGCCTCTCATAATGGGGTAGCCCCAGGCGTGTAGTCATAGGTATCTCTTGGTACCTCGAAATGCGATTTATGTTTTGGTTGGATGAGGGGCAGTGGTTAAACTCCTCCACCACCTGGGAATTAGGACCAGAAGGGTCCAACTGGGTCTATGCCCCATGATTACACTCCACCCGATTCCCATTCTCCCAGCCCGCAGCCCACCCAGACTGCCCCTGCTCTATTCTACGCCTGGCCCCGGCAGCGCAGTTACTTACACGGCAGAAAGGTATAGCTATGGGAGGGTAGGGCAGAAAGAGAGACAAGTTAGATGCCCGCCTACGCTTAGGGAGATGCGTCCTCTTGACCAGGGCAGGCTGCATGCCTACAACTACTGCTGCCAACTAGCTCAGCCCCCAACCCACAGTCTCACCAGCATTGGGCCTGGCATCTGTCTCTCTGCCCATCTCCCCACCAGAGGGCTCATGCCCCATTTTCTGCCTGCCTGCCTGCCTGCCTGCCTGGGGCCACCACCAGCAAGAGCCCAGCACTACCAGCCCCGGCTACCAGCCACCAAGCTTCCTGAGCAAGCAAGATCTAAGGAGCCTGGGCAGGGCTAGCAGTCAGCCTGAATAAGGGCTCCATGACAAGGTTCCAGGGTGAACTGGGCCCTGCAGACAGGGTGACAGAAAGGTCACGCGTCCCCTGGAACCTTTGGGCTTTGAACCTGCCCAACCCAGCACCAGCAGAGGCGACCAACTTACGAGTGTAGGCCGTGCACGCCACCCTCTATCTGGGCCGACACGGTCCGCTTCTCAAACTTGAGCTCTCCTGAGTACATCATGGATCTGGGAGGTAGGCAGACGAATAGGTCAGGAGTATCCCAGAAGGAAAAGAAGAGGAATGAGGGAAACTTCCCAAGTCCCTCTACTGCCCCCTCAGGTTACAACACTCACCGTAAGACAGACAGGCTTTGGGCCCCGATATCCTGGCAGCCATGCTGGATCCCCGCTATGAGGTAGGGTACAAACTTCTGAATGGAGCCTTTATCCTGGATGGAGCCCGAGACACCCTGTGCGATCTTCACCTTATCCCCCTCACTGCAAGGAGTGTGGGGAGGCTGAGCCCAGCAGCCCAAGGCTCAGAGGACCCCACCCTACCTCTCCAGGGTACAGGCAGAAAGGATACCACCCAGGAGGATCCCCACAGCGGTCACAGCCACATACTAGGCAACAGCAGAGACAATGTGGCCTCCAGGTCAAGTACCCCAGGCTCTGGCCAGGTCAGGCTGCATCTGCCACTTACACAAGTGTGTAAGCTTCTAAAACTGGGGATCCTCAGCTGCCAACTGAGGTCAAGGGCATGCAGGAGCTCAAAGGCACGAAAACAAACCTGAAGTATCGTTTCTGGCTGCTGCTGCTCTTTTCCATGGCGT
The DNA here is from genome assembly GCA_028555095.1 of Dicrostonyx torquatus. Lineage (NCBI taxonomy): Eukaryota > Metazoa > Chordata > Mammalia > Rodentia > Cricetidae > Dicrostonyx > Dicrostonyx torquatus. The sequence goes on along the minus strand of JAQHUG010000069.1, from coordinate 5,565,615 downwards.
CCAGAGAACCCATGCCCCGGTACTTCTTAAGCCTCACTCCATCTGAGAAGAAGTATTCGCCAGGGGCCTCCGTGGTGGCGGCCAGCAGGGAGCCCATCATCACTACAGAGATCAGGGTTGAGAGATGAATGTCTCCTCCACAGGATTCCAGCTGTCCCACTGGCTCCCAGTCCCACCGGCCCAATCTTAAGTGCCCCCCTCACCTGTGGAGGCTCCAAGTGCCAGGGCCTTGACCACGTGGCCCACGGTCTGGATGCCACCATCAGCTATTACCGGCACCCCAAAGCGCCGGGCATACTCAGCCACCTTGTAGACAGCAGTGCCCTGGGGTCGGCCGCAGGCCATCACTGGGGAAAGCGGGATGCACAGAACAGACATGAGTCAACGGTCCTTTCTCCTTGTGTCTATCACCACTAATGGAGAAGGGATGGGGAGAGATGGTGCTTCTGAGGCCTAGGGCAGGGCTGAACAGTAACATCAGGGGAAATGTCACTCTAGGTGCCTAAGCCACCTACCAACAGTATCATAGGGGATGTGAAACGGGATCAGTGCCAGCCTCCAGAAAACAGGACCACAAGACCGGAGATCTCTAGCACCTGCTGCTGGGAAGCTACAGCTCCCGTGAAGGAGTCCTCCACACTAGCAGCTAATACCAGAGCTGGGTTCTTATGGCCTCCTCTGGTTTTGCTCTCATATTTCTTCCTCCCCCTCCCCCTCCTCCCTTGGGGGTTCCACTTGACTATTACACATGACAGTGTGGGTTTCTCATAGCCCTGGATGTTCACAGACATGTTTTCTTCATACCTTAGGCATGATCTGGTCATAAAGGCAATCCAAGCCCTCAGCTGTCTTCCAACACACACCTTATAGAAAAGTGTCACACCAACCTTGAACCTCCAGACAGAAGCTCCACAATCAGGTCTGAAAAGCAGGTTGGTCCACTCCCAAAACTCGCATGCCCTGCCTACACCACCTGCCTCTTCCCACAACTATCCCAAGACAGGTAAAGTGGGGGCCATCCTGAACCGACCTCCTGAGAAAGGCCTACGGGGGCAGATACTCATGTATCTACAGAGCAAAAGTGAGGTGTGAGGCCATCATGGACAAGGGGGGTTCTAAATAGTGGTCCTTCCTTCTTTCCCTATGGGCACCCACCTTCCTGGGTGATGCAGATAGAGCCACAGCCCATGCCCACACGAAGCCCATCCACACCAGCATCAATCAAGTTCTTGGCCTGGGCTGCTGTCACCACTGGGTATGGAAGAAGCAGAAAGAGGGATGTGAGGCTGGTGTCCCCACCCTGCCCAGGAGCATCCTAGGATATCTCTCTACGTCCCCCCACCTAAAGTGCTGGGCCAGGCCCATCCTACCCTCAACCCCTTTGCCTGGAACAACGTCACTGCCTGGGTGTTCTGAAGAACAGAGAAGGGTTACCCTGCACTCACCATTCCCCCCAATCACCTGGAGGTGGGGGTACTTCTGTTTGATATAGTGCACCATGGCAATCTGGTACACTGAGTTCCCCTGGGATGAATCCTGTGAATAGGGACAGAAGAGCTCAGGCTAGACAGCCAATCAGAGGAATCAGGAACCAAAGTCGTCATTCTTTTTCTGGAAAGTTACTTGACAACTCTTAGTGGAGTCTCTTAGAAGGGCCTGCTTTGCCTGTCATAAGTTTAACAAGCGCCTCCCATTAACTCACAGGTGCAGCCCATTCCCGCTTCCTGCACAAGTCCGTTCTCACGACAAACAGATTATCAGTAGCCAAATGACATCACTGAACTCCTCTGAGCCTGTTTTGTCATCTATGATTGGGAACGGCAGTTGTAACCTCAAAGAGCGGCTGCAAAAATAAACAAGTGAGCATCTGCAAAGTTCCGCTCAGGGCCTGGCAAGCGGGGCCCTCTCAGTGAATGCGGCTTGTAATTATATAAGGTAAATAAACTTTTTTGTGAGGAAAGCCCTTGGAGGGAGAGCACAGTTTGTTCTGGGCTCTACGATACGCCTAATTCTGATGCCAGAGAAGCAGAAAGAAAAGTGAGGCAAGGGTGTGAGGGAGCTCAATAGTGGTATATAGGACTCACAAGCCTGATACAGAGGAGCCCACCACCTCCTTACTAGCACGATGACGTCAGCGCCAGCCTGAGTGAGCAGGTCCAGGCGGTATTTGTCATCTTCGCGGGTGCCCACAGCTGCCCCGCACAACAGCTGTTTGTGGGAGTCCTTGGAGGCCAGAGGGTAGTCTCTGTTCTTCTTCAGGTCTGTGCGGGCAATGATGGCTACCAGCTCATCTTGGTCATTGACTATGGGTAGCTTCCCTGACCAGGAGGAAAGAGAAGTCGGTGTTGGGATGAAAATGGAACCGGAGGCCACCGAAGTACCGAAATCAGTCACTAGGTGACAGCACCCACCTCTAGACCTCTTCCCAAGGGACGGGAAGGCTCTTCCTGTCCTGGTGCCTGGATGCTGTCCTGACCCGTGACCCATGGCAAAATTCCACCTTCTGGGCCAGGTCACAGCACAAAATACCCAGACAAGGAAGTATGGGAGAATGCCCTGAGGGAGGGACGTGGATGCACCCTGCCTATTACAAACCACAAAGAACTCTCTACTGGGGACCTGGGAAGAAATAGCCCCCAGGGATGTAGTGAGAGTTACACAAACAACTTCCCTATCAAATAAATTTAACCGCAGAACTCTTCCAGACTTTGAGAAACCAATTGGCAATTTCTTTCTTTCTTTCTTTCTTTGGTTTTTCTTTCTTTCTTTCTTTCTTTTTTGACACAGGGTCTCACTATGTAGCTTTGGCTGTCCCAGTACTCAGGATGTAGACCAGGCTGTCCTCAAAGTTACAGAGATATCCACCTGTCTCTGTATCCAGAGTACTGGGATTAAGGGCACATGCCACCATGCCTGGTTAAATGGGTAATTTTTTGAGACAAGGCCTCATTATGTAGCCTTGAACTTAAAATCCTCCTGCTTCTCCCTCTGAAGTACTGGGAATACAGGCATGAGCCACTACACCATGCTTCCTGTGTATAAGTCCTTTTTAAACCGTGTGTGCATGCACGCTATGTTGCACACGTGGAGTTCAGAGAACTTGCCAGAGCTGGTTCCCGCCTTCTGACACACGGGTCCCTGGGACAGAACTCAGGCCATTGGACTCACCCACTGATCCACCTTGCTGGCTCTCACATACACAGGATGGGAGGTGCAGAAAGCAGCACTCCCCAGACCTTTATTTTGTTAAGGATGGAACCCAGGACCGCCCATGCAAATTCTGCCTCTGGACCACAACAACCTCAACCGTTTCCCAGGCTTCCCCAGAACAGAAAGCCCTTTTGCTATGACAAGCACCTCTCAGGACTAGCTGGGGAAATCATACCGAGAAGACACTGAATTAGGAATACGTTTCTGTAAGCCAGTAGCAGAATATCAGGGATCCTGGCTGCCTAGGGTTATTCAAGCTTTTCCCATGACCTAGTGTCATTGCTGGGCTAACTTGAAAGACTGAGAAACAATGAAAGTCCTGCTGTAGAGGAAGTGGGGCTGGGATGTCTACTCCCTGGTACCTTTCTTGCTGCGCTGCAAGATCTCATTTGCCTCTTTCAATGTCACACCTGCTGGAGCCACTACCAGCTCGATCCGTGGCGTCATCACCTGTGGGGTCAGGAACATTTGCCTGCAGGTTGGCAGGTGAGAGAGAAGGAGCCAGGCCTCCCTCTGGCCCCTGGTCACAGGCATCAGTCTGGGACCCCTGAGGGTGGAGTTCCCTCTGTGCCGCAGCTCTGCATGCCCTGCCCTGTAAGCACCTCACTGAGGAGAGTGGTGTGGTCTTTCTCAGCAAGGAAGTCGATGTCTCGGGAGGTAACAATGCCCACCAGCTTGCTACCCATGGTGCCCGTAGAGGTGATAGGGATGCCAGAGAAGCCATGTCGTATCTTGGCCTCCAGAACGTCACCCACAGTATGTGAAGGGCTCAGGACCACTGGGTCTGTGATGAAACCTTGTTCAAACTTCTGTAGGCAGAAGAAAAGAGCTGCAATAAATCCAGAGGTGGCATGTAGCCTGGCCACAAGGGACAAAGGGGCCCTGGTATACCACTGAGAAGCCAGAGCCTCTTGATAGGGTAAGGGCCAATGGGAAGAGGAGGGCTGAGCCCATATTCCATTGTGATGTGGCACCTAAGAACCACATCAGCTAGCTAGAGGATGAAGCAGGATGCATCTTTTTGAGGACAGGACCAATACTTGCCTTGACCTTCCGTACTTCATTAGCCTGGAACTCTGGGGTGCAGTTGTGGTGAATGAAACCAATTCCTCCCATGAGCTGGTATAGAAAGGAAGCATAAGAGCCAAGGGCTAGCCTCCTCTGTGCTGCACAGCCCATTCCTGTTCAGTCCCCCTGCCCTGGAGTCCCACCCAGGCAAGAGACTCACAGCCATCGCAATAGCCATGTCAGCCTCTGTCACGGTGTCCATGGGAGAAGAGATCAGCGGTGTTTTCAGTGTGATTTTCCGGGTCAGGGCTGACGTTAGGTCCTAAGGATGGAAGCATGGTCCATCAGCATTGAACAAATATTCACCAGAATCTGTATCCTGCACAGGACAGGCCCTGGGGGCACAGCAGTGAGGGTACAGCTCTCAGGGAGCGGAGGCCACAGTCAAGTGACACTAGGGGCACAGTGAGTTTTAGGTGATAAGGGCTGGTGGCAAAGGGAGGCCCAGGAAGGCACTGTTAGCCATGTAGGAACATAAATGGCTAAGGGTCTAGGGCTCAAGACAAAGGTCAGGATAGTTAACACAGCATTCGCATCCCTAACCCCAAGATCCCAGATCCAAAATGCTTTAAAACCTAAAGTGTTTGAGGACTGACGTGATCACAAGCGCAATGTTCCTGACCTCATATGACAGGTCACCTTCAAATGCAGACAAAATACTATGTAAAATTACCTTCAGGCAGCATGTAAGGTGTATATATAATAGAAATGAATTTAGGGTTAGGTTTAGGTCCATTCCCAAGACTTCTCACTATACATATGCACATGTTCCCCCACCCCCCCAAAAAAATCAAATCTGAAAATCTAAAAACATTTGGTCTTAAGTATTTTGAGTAAGAGACACCCCACCTAAATACAATTTCAGGTGTCTGCCTACACACGGTGTATATATAAGGCTAGACCATGAATCTTTCTGAGATTCAGGCCAATAACTACTGATCCAACCCCCAAAACTCCCAAACAGACTCTGAAAACTTTTGAGACTCATGGGCTCCTGAAGTACATCCCAGAAGATGAGCAGACCCTGGGCCTACACCTAGAAAATCATACCTTTCTCTTCCATCATGCCATAAGCAGTCACCGCCTCCCTGACAGAGCCCACAATACAAGGAGACCCCTCCTGACTTGCAGATGTCTTCCTAGCCCTTCTGAGCAGCCAGACCAGAGCCTGGCACCAAGCCAAGATGCGCAGTAAACTTGCTAAACTAAGAGGCTAGTGCCGGAAGCTTTCCCGATTGCTATCAGAAGAGAACAACCAGAATAGCTCAAATTCCCACCCACCACGCCCCAAATCTGTCTGGGTCAGCTCTATCCACACAGGCTAAACCTGAGTTGCCTTGATATATGAACTATCTAGGCGTGTGCAGGCTCTCAGACCTTCCGTGAGAATGGACAAGAACAAGCAGAAATAACAACAGAAATGAGTGTTGTAAGTGGGCATGAATTCAAGACAGAATCACTGCACTTTTCCCTAACCTGACTTACATCATACTCTTCTCAGACTCCTAATTATTCATTGATTTGGCTCATTGCAGGCCCCTCATGGAAAGAAAAGCATTGTGTTTCTTCATTGTATCTGTCCAAAGTCCTCCCTGCCCATCCCCCCACCCCAGTCCTACTCCTTCAAACCCTCTTGCCAGTTATGGGTCAGTGCCCAATCACTGAACACTGTATTCAAAGTGCCCATAATTTTAGAGCATAATCCTTGCTCAGCATTTCAGACAACAGCCGATCCTCATTGTCTATATAATAAAGCTGCCACTCCCAACCCCTCTCCTCACAGGGCCTCTTCTGAGCCTACGCTCCAACTTCTTCGGTGACAGAGCATCCTCTAAGCCTTTTTGAGGCTGCCACTCAAGACTCTCCAGGATCTCCCCCAGGCCCAGATGCCTCTGCCTCATCAGCCCTAACCCTGTGCCCTGTGTGCCAGTTCCTCCCACAACAACAAGGGTAATAGCCACAGCTCATTCCCAAGGAAAGCCTCTCCCACAGCCTGCCCTTGAACAAGAATTCAGCCCCCTCCTTGAGTCAAAGGAAGAGGTGCTTACCACTTCGTCAGCTATGAAGTCTATGAATCCTGGGAGGATCAGGAAGTCACTGCGAAGACAAAATGAGAATGACTGGTGGGCGGGATGCCTGAAAGGTCTGTCTGTCATCCTGGAGCTAATAGCAGCGTGGAGCTGGGTAGAGGAGCAGAGAGGCTGGAAGCCACTGACCTTGCTGTCTAATCATCAGGAGTGTACTCCACCATACCCCCATAATGTCCCAATAACCAAAATGGCAGGTCTATGAATCTGGAGGTCACCCAGAGTTGTGAACGCACATAGAAGCTCCCTATATGGACACACACAGCAGAAAGAACGAACGCCTTTGAAGACTGCTTAATCTGTTGTTTGTTTATTTGTTTGTTTTGGCTTTTTGAGACAGGGTTGCTCTGTTTAACAACCCTGGAACTCACTTTGTAGACCAGGCTGGCCTTGTACTCACAGAGATCCTCCTGCCTCTGCCTGCTGAGATTAAAGATGTGAGCCACAACTGCCTGGCTTTGTTTATTTTAAAGACAGGGTCTTGTGTAGTCCAAGCTGGCCTGATTTTCTACTATAGCACCAAAGGTAATACTGAGCCCATCCTCTTTGAGTGATGTAATTACAGACATGTACCACCTTTTTCCCTTTTGAAACAGTATTTCACTATGCTGTCTAAAATGATCTTGAATTTATGATCCTCTTGTCTCAGCCTGCTGGGATTACAGGTATGTGCCATCATGCCTGGTTTGAGATTTCTTAACAAGTGTGGTGATACATGCCTTTAATTCCAGCATCCAGCACGCAGGCAAAATCAAATGGGTCCCTTGAGTTTGGGGCTAGCCTAATCTACAGAGTAAATTCCAGACCAGTCAGTAGTACATTAAGAGACCCGGTCACACACACACACACAAAAAAAAAAAAGCCGGGGGGAGGGGAGTGGGTTTCTTAGTACTGATGAAAACAAACATTAACTCAACACAGAAAACAGAGCCTACACTGGGTGTGGCGCCTCTTTCCTATAATCCCAGCATTTAGGGAGATAGAGGCAGAAGGGAGGTTGAGACCAGTCTGGGCTACATAAGACTGTTTCAAACAAAAACAAACAGAGAATCTGGGTTGATGGCATACTTTAGTGATAGAGCATTTGCCTATTATACGCAAGGTCCTAGGCTTGATTCCCAGCACTGCAGGACAAAAAGAAAACACAGCATCTGAACATAAGTTTGCAATGCAACATGACCCAAGCACAACCCAATACAGCACAAGCTAAGCACCCAGCACACACAGGGCTGAGGCAGCTGAGGCACACAAGGTTCAAAGCACCTGGAGGGACCCCAGAGAGTTGAGCTCAGGGCATGTTCTGATAGAGCAGGCACTGGGACAGGAGCAACCAACACACACAGGAAAGGAAAGCCAGAAGTCCACACAATGAGGACCAGCCAGAGTAAAGCCTAGGGAAGAAGAACAGGCCTGTGTGGTACTTTAGGCACACACTGCCACAGGCCAATGATTCCATGGGCAGAGTCTTCCTGGAGTCACGGCAAACCTTGATGGACACACTCCCAAGCAAATGCTCCACACTTTGGAAACACTCGAGTCCAGCTTAGCAAAGCAGGAGGCCCTTCCCGTGCAGGAAACAAAAGCCACAGGGCAGACAGGAGTAATGCAATTAACTTGCTGTCAGGCCTAGAAAGAAACTGAGTTCCCCTACAAACTTCCCTAGAAGACCAGTAAAAATCCTATCAAAGAGCTAGCCCCTCTTTCATCATCAAAGACCACCAAAGCAGCAAAGAAATTTTATCCCACCTTGACCTCCCTTGGTGGCCCATTTCCTTCTGTGGCTCACTTAGAGGCCAGAGAAGAAACACTGGAATCTGAGGCCTACAGGCATTTCCTAGATATAATCATCCCTCACCTGTGGGCAGGCAGGAGGGCACCCTCCTCAGGAGTGACAGGGAAATTGCCTGCTAAAACAGGAATACTTAAAAGCCAGGATAGAGATGACAAGTGACAGGCCACAGATACCATTGGCTCTTCAGCACCACTATTCTGCCCCAATCAAGGGTTTTGAAGCTTCTTCCTGGCAGGGACATCATCCTGCAGCCAGGAGGCACGGTTAGTGCCAGGCCTGCAGGGAGAACTGGCCTAGGGCCCACAGGAAAATGCAAACTAAGCTTGAGGCAGACAGGCAGGTCTCTATCTTTCTCCAATATGCCACGTGGAGTGGGTTAGAGGGGTAGGCACCGAATATTCATGAAGGGCACCAGTCCCAACCTGTGGGCAGGTAAAAGCACAAGTGGAAGGAGGGCTGGGCTGGACATGGGAAGAAAGGGTCATCCTACTGCCCAATAGAGCCCCTTCTGGGGGTCATTATTCAACCAGCTGCCCGAGATGAGATCCTGGTACCTCCCTGCTTTCACAGTGAGGCTTGAGGGAGGAAAGCTTCCTGGATCATGCTGGTTACTGTACCAGCCACTTCTCGTTTTCCTGCAGGTACTGAGGCCTCTCCAAGGTGGCCAAGATGCTCAGAATAGCAAGGGGGCAGGGTGGCCTCGGATCTAGCCAGTTATCAGTCAAAGCTCCTTGGGCAGTGATGTCGCTGTGCCACGTCCCTCACTATTCTTGGCGCGAGCCTCCTTCCTTCCCTTGCCCAGCCCCCCACTGGCCCCAAGTCACTCTTATTGGGCGAGGGCATCAGGGCGTCAGCGAGGGACAGCCGTGCACGTGTGGGGCGGAGGCCAGAGACCGCAGGGTGGCGGTGCGCGCACCCAGGTGGGGCCAATCCCTGTGCTTACTTGTAGGTGAGGCCGTCAGCGTTGGCGAAGAGCTGCTGTGCGGTGAGCCCATCCTCGGGAACGTAGCCGGTGCCGCCGCTGATCAGGTAGTCCGCCATGCTGCTGGGAGACACCGCGACCCGACATAAACACCCGTGCGGGCCGCCCCGCTGCCACTGCCTCTGCCCACCGCTGCTGGCTGCTGCTGCGCACCAAGGCCACGCTGCTGCCGTGGGCCGGGGGCGGGGGCTGCTGCTGCGGAGGGACGCCCCGGGCGCCGCCCTCTCCTCCAGCCCCTCCTTCGGAGACCGTGCCTCCGCCCCTCGTCGCACAAAGGCCCTGCCCGGCTCGCCCTGCCACCACTGTTGCACTCAAGCCCCGATCACCCGCAATGGCACCTCGACTCTAGCGATCAGGGCCGGGGTTGCAGGAAGGATGTAGGACTAGAGAAAGAGGGGACAGCAAGCCAAGCAGAGACACGCCCCCTTTGCTGCTCTTCAACGTGCACCCTAGAACCCCAGTAATGTACCTCACAGGGTTCACCCCTAGTCTGGGCCCCTCAGGCCACAGAGCCGCAGCAGTAGTTTCCCATTACCTACCATGGGACGAAGGGTGGGGGAGGGTACCTCTAACATGGTTCTGCCTTTTTCCAGTATTCATTCTCCCAACCCTGATAAAATCCTAGCGCCCTGAAATATCAGTGGGAACTTACAATTCCCCAACACATAGATGCTCCGACCCCATGCAATTCCTAAGAAACAAGCATTTCTTAGCAATGACACTCTTGACATTTGAGAGGCCTCTGCAGTCTTCAAAGTATCTTTTCATAAAGGAGCACATATATCCTACAATCTAGTAATGGACAATTATTAGGTCTCCTCTCAGTTCAGAAGGGGAAGGGCTCTATTCTTAGTCCGACTACACACACACACATACACAGACACACACTACACTTATCCTCAGTTCCTGAAAGGTCTAGATCCAGGTAAGTCTAGAAACTTTGTTTTAATTTAGGATAGCAATGTGGAGTGGGATGCCAGGGAAGGCTCAAAGGTTTGGGGCCATGGCATAAACAAGTATGCATACAAAGGACAGAGGCAGGCAACTTAAAAAAATTGCCTCAGAACTTTGGTGGTCAGTTCTGGGTGGCCAGCAAGACCCAGATTTCAATCTGAGAGACAATAAGATTAGGAGACAAATCCATTCACGAGGAGGAAGGTGGAAGTGGTCACAGCTGCCACTGTTACTCGCAGATCAATAGCTCCCACCAGCTGCTAGCCTGCCCTCCTGAAGGTCCCAAAAGTTCCACCAAAACTAGGTGGAAAGGAGACAGTCTTCTCCCTGCCTTGAGGGCTGTGCGGCTCCTTTACTCCCCATCCCAGGAAGGCTGGGTTTGTTTACCTCTCAACAGTGTGTTGACAGCCAGGCCCAGGGGAGCACTGGTTTCCAAGTCACCAGGTTCTCTAGGGTGTCCAGCCTCCCCAGTGATCTCCCCTCCCCCCGAGACCCTGCCAGGAAAACTTGGACCGTTCCATTCATGTACAGAGGGAAAGAAAACTCTCCCAGAGAGCTCAAAGTATTACAGAAGATTGGCAGATGTCTTCTTGGGGGGAGGGGGAGGAGGGCAGGTCCAAGCCACCTCTTGGGAGGTGGGGGGGGTAGTATAACAGACCCCAATCTTCCCTCTTCACCAGTGAAGCCCAAAGGGCAGGTCCTGGTGGGAGTCTGAAGGCCCTGGAGCATCAGAAAGGAGGCCGCTGGAGTTCTTAGCAAAGTAGGTATTGGTATCCACTTGCCAGGAATGCTGATTCTCCAGCACTCAGATTTACTCTAGAAGCCCAGGCCATATAGGGAGCCAGCACTAGACCCTCTCACTTGCTACCAGGACTAAGAGCAGTGGCATCAGCCCGGAGGATGCACCCTCGTCATTCTGAACTGCCCTTTCTGGACATAAAAGCAATAGCCACTATGTCAGTCATAGGCTCTAAGCATGGCCTGTCCCAATGGTCTCTCTGGGTTTCTAAAGAGCCTGCTGTGGGTTGCTATTCCCTATAGCATGAGTCAAGACTGGCTCTGGTTCAGGTTCAGCCAAGGCTGGGGCCCAGGAGAGCAGCTGGGTTCTACTATCTCAGGTAACTTTAATGTGACATCTGCCCCAGCCTAGGACTTTGGGCCCTAGAAGAGGCTGGCAAGCTAAGCTATGGGGAGGGTCACCTTCCCAGTGATTACAGACTTCAGGGCCCCATTCTCCCTCCGGCTTTGACCTATGTCAGAGCTCTTCATTACTCTAAGCTGCTGGGCTCAAGGCTGGGTTAGGCTGTCCTTTTCTAGAGACTTAATCCATCCCCCTGGTTTCCCTCCTCCCTCTTCCTGCAATTCCCCAGCTGCTTCCTCCATGGGGAGGAGACACCAGGCAACCAGTGGGCCTCTTCAGCACAAGGAAGGGCAGCTGGTCCCTTGAGACTCCCAACCTCACAGCTTCAAGGGCAGGGGGCAGGTCCAAGCCAGCTGCTCAGGGGAATAGGGGACTAGTGTCCAGCAGGGCACTGAAGTTCAGGCAGGCAGCCCAGAGGACTCTATCTGATCTGAGATTGTTTGGAGGAACGAGATTTCAAAACACATTTAGGGGAGAAAAGGTAATGACAACATTTAGCATTGTTAAGCTGGGATAAGGGGACATGGATCACCCGAGTCCAAGCCAGAGAGCAGTGACACTGGATTCAAGCCCAGCACTTCTCATAGAACCCTTGCCTCTTCCTCCAGTTCCAGGTTGGTGGAGGCAGACGATGGTCTAGCCAGCAGGTTTTGAATCTCATACTGCCTGGCTAGGGCTTTTAGGTTTACATAGGCTCTGCTGAATCTAAGTGGGTGGGTGGGAGGTAGGAGGGTGTGGGGTTGGCACTAGCACAAAAGGGATGCGTCTGAGGGGCCGAGGTCTGACCTCTGAAATAACATTCTATAATTCAAGCAATGCTTCTCTCAAGCACACAAGTGCCTTGGCGTGCTTCCTCTCGTGCTGTGGCACCTCTATAACCTCAAGCCCTCCCACCTAGATTTCTATTATAGAAAAACGGATGGGGGTTGCCTAAGCCTAAGTCAATTCTAAAGAGCCAGCCTCCAACGGCAAGAGGGGCTGGGCTTAATAGCCCCTAAAGCCGTTAAAAGTTCTTATATAAGCCTCCAGACCCTGGGCAGAGCTACCTGGCTAATTCCCCAGACCACTGTCCCCGCAAAGCCCAGCTGCCAGGTCACCTCCCCAAGCTGCTGAGCACCAGCAGATGGGGTAGAGAAAGAAGTCCAAATCCCCTGGACCGGAAAGACAGTAGGATTGCAATTCAAACTGCGATACAATCCAGAGATTAGTTAGTCGCTGTCTCTTTTTTCCAGCTAGTTCCTTTGAGGCCCAGTTCACTGACCCCGCTCGCTCCAGCGACCCTCTTCCACTGTTTTCCAGACCCCTGCATGAGGGTCCCGAGTCTTTTGAGGGAGAGAGCAACTACAGCCTCATTGATCTCAGTGCATGGTGAGGAAGAGCAAGTACTTTCACATGGTCCTAGGGAGACACTCAATCCGGACACCCACACCTACTGAAGACAGTTCTAGGAAGAAGAGCTGAGCAGAAAGCAAGGTTGGGTCGGGACTTCAACAAACTCTATTTGGACCCCAGAGGTCAGAGCCACTTGCACCAAGCGTCGCTGAGTGTGAAGTCTAGGTCGAATCCCGAGATAAAATTTTAGGGAACGACAGAACAACCTGCGCCCTCATCTCCCCTGCTCCCCGGAGTAACGCAGCACCGAACTCTTTGCACAGTGCCCGCCTGTATTCCCCAGCCAGAGTCGCGTGTGTGGCAATCTAATTGCGTCTGGGGAAGTTAGAGGTGCAGGCGATGGAGGGGACCTGCTCCTGGCCTCCCCCGCAGCGCCACCGGGTCTCCCGGAGCTGCCGCGCCCTCCTCTGCCGCCCGCCCCGGATGCGCCCGCGCGCTTTGCCCTGGGCGTCACCTCTCGGGCTCGTAACCGGCCTGCAGCAGGCGGGCGCTGTACCGCTGCGCCGCGGTCTCATGTCCCGGGTGTTGCCGGGTTCCCGGCTCTGGAGCAGCGGCGGCTCCGCCTCCCTGCAGCAGCGGCGAGAGCAGCCCGGACTCCGGTGGGGGTGAGAGAGGCTCCTCCATGCCATGCGGAGGCCGCAGCTCTAGGCGGCGGGAGCCTCTCCGCGTGGAGGCTCCCGGGCCAGGTTGGGCAATAAGAGCCCCAGTTCCGCCCCGGAGGGGGCGGGGCCTGCTGCAAGAGGCGGAGCTGGCTGTTTGGGGGCGGGGCTCGGGAAGAGCTGGGTGAGGGGTTCTGGAGTCCACCGGGCGCCGCCCTTGACACCACACTCTGCCCCGGACGCTAAGAGTAGGTGGGCAGATGGCTAGGTGGACTAGAGTATGTGTTCTCTAAGGACCCAAATGAAGAGGACCTTCTGAATACCCTGTCTTTTGGACCTTCTAGTTTCTCCTTGCCTCATGGGAGGAAAAGGAGGGCAAACACCAGGTTGAGGATTCTTAGGCCTCTTGGAGCACTTCCAGAGTCTGCAGTCCTGGGTAAGAGAGGTGGAGGCACTCCATCGAGGCCTACCTATTCAACCAACTCCACCCTTAATGAGAGATTTTTTTTCTACTGCCACCCGAAGCAGACCAACGTGATACCGGCTCCCGAAGGAAAAGGCCCTAGCCTTGTCTGGCTTGGGATACCCCTTCCAAAGGAATAGGGCCGAGCACAGAAGGTACTCAAATTTGCTCATCTGCTGCCTAGAAAACGCTTCTGTTTCAGCTCTGTCACTATTGTCAACTTTCAAAGAGCAACTCTCCAGAAAGGCAAGGGAAAGAGATTGCTTTTGGGCAATTTGAGGCGATGGAGTATCTAGAAAACAAACAGCTGACAGTTCTTAGACTGAATACTTTTTCAAACATCTGACATCTGAGGAACGAATGATAAACACCGGATGATCTGCTGGTGCTAAGATCCGGTTCAAGAAAGCAGAAAGCCTTTGTGCTGGCTAGTTCCATCCTTGGCCCTAAACTGTTCTGCCCCTTTCTGAAAGGCAGAAACCTTAATTGAGAAAGTGCCTCCCTAAGATCAGGCTGTAGGGCATTTCTTATTTAATAATTGATGGGGGAAGGCTCAGCCTACTGTGGCTGGTGCAACCCCTGGGCAGGTGGTCCTAGGTTCTACAAGAAAGCGGGTTGAGCAAGCCAGTATAACAGCACTCTTCCATGGCCTCTGTATCACGTCCTGCCTCTAGTTCCAGCTCTGCTGGAGTTCCTGACTTCCTTAAGTGAAGGACTACAATGGGAAAGTGTGAGCCAAATAAACCCTTCCCTCCCTAGCCTGTTTTTGTCATGGTGTTTCATCACAGCAATAGCAGTCCTATCCAGGACAGCCTTTAATCCCAACACTCAGGAGGCAGAGGTAGGAGGATCTCTGTGAGCTCAAGGTCAGTCTGGACTATATAGCAAGTTCCAGTCCAGCCAAGGATAAACAGTGAGACCCTGTCTAGAAAGAAAAAATAAAAGAAAGAATGTAGAATTATGACCACACTTGGTGGTGCAGGATTGTCATCTTAGCTACTCCAGAGGTTGATGCAATTGGTTGAACACAAGTTCAAGGTCAGCCTAGGCAATTTACTGAACTCCTGTCTCAAAACAAAATGTGAGAAGAGGGTTGGGATACTGTGGTAGAGTGCTTGCCTATTCTGTGAGAATCAGTACCACAAAAGATAAAGAAAGAAACCAGGCTTAAACTTGGCAATCCTCCTGCCTCAGCCTCCCCAAGTGCAGTGATTACAGGCATCATTACAGTGATGCAGGATCATGCCTGTCTAAAGCAGACTTTTCAATCTGCTTCACAAAGGAGATGTGCATATGGTCACATTCATATTTGTTAAGTTAGGATACAAAGTAACACATAAGTATGCTTATATACACACATGTAAATCTGACCTAGAATCTGCATATGAGAGAAAACTATGTGAGCATTTATGGTTTTGATTCTGGTTTATTTTACTTATTTTTTTATCTTGTTTTGTTTTATTATTTTGTTGTTGTTGTTTTTGAGACAGGGTCTCATGTATCCTAGGCTGGTATTAAGGATTCTACATAGTTAAGGATAACCCTGAATTTCTGATCCTCCTGATACTAAGTGCTAAGGATTCAGGTCTACACTGTGTGGTATAGGGATCAAACCTCAGGGTGCTGAGCATGCTAAGAAAGTAGTCACCTCCTAACAACTTCTTTCTGTTCTTCTCCCCCCTTTTTACATTTATTTTATTTATTTAGTGTGTATGTTTTTGCATGTTCATACCATAGTACACATGTGGAGGTCAAAGAGCTGCTTTTGGGAGTTGGCGCACTCTTTTTCACCATGTAGATTCTGGGGACTAAAGTCATCAAGTGGTTTTATCTGCTGAACCATCTTGCTGTCCCAGTTCTTCTTGGTACCTTTTCTATACACACACACACACAGTCAGAAAAAAGGAAAAAAAAA
>JAQHUG010000069.1:5528929-5546208 GCA_028555095.1 Dicrostonyx torquatus | reverse complement strand
ATTCTGGCCTAATCGGTTCAGAGGTACCTCTAGACTTCTGGAAGGTTCACCTCCACATCCAGCTAGTGTTGCTTCCCCCCCCCCCCCCGCTCCACTCACTCAGTCCGCCAAGGTGTCAGCATGTTTCCAGGCCTTACTGTGCACTCAGATGCCAGTTCAGTTACTATTGTGTGTGAGTGACAGCCTGGGATTTCTGGCCTTGAGATGCAGTGTCCTTGCTGATCCCAGCACCCAGCCTGCATCAGCCCCGTCCTTGCCTGTTGCCTGCAACAGCCCCGTCCTCGCCTGTTGCCTACAGCCTGGAGCTGTATCCACAGCATCAGCTTCCCTTAGGTGCCCTGAACTCAGCCCAGAGGCTCCCAGGGAGGCTGTAGCACCAAATACCAGGAAGGTCAACCATAGCTTGGGGAGGCAGCACTGCCACCCACTCACGCCTGTATTAATACCTGTAATCCCGGCATTTAGGAAGCTGAGGCAGGAGGACTGCCATGAGCTGCAGGCCAACATAGTTTACAAAGTAAGTTATAGGTTAGCTTGGGATACATGGGAAGACCCTGTCTTAAATAAAATAATAAAATAAAAGTGAGGCGAGACGACAATCTCGGCCAGGAACCCTTGATACAACCCTCTTTGTTTCACAGGAAAGTCTAAAACTCTGTGGGAGGAGGGGTGAAGAAAGGGAGAGGAGGTATGGGGAATGTCCTTCTCCTTCTTACACTGAGCAAAGGAAAAAAAGGATGTTGTATCTGAAGTATGGAAACTCAGATGCCCTTATTGTGTTCCAACCAGAGAAATCAGGAACTTACCCAAGACCCGCAGCAGATTCAGGAAGTGGTTTGAAAAGAATCCCGCACCCACACCTGCCACAGAAGAGGTCTCTGTGGGTCCCAGCATCCGGAATCAGCTGTGGGAGGGTTTTATGACAAGCCCACGGAGGGCCTGGAGGCTCTGCCGCAGTCCCCCTGAGGACTGGCACAGGAGTAAGGAACTCTGCATATGTCCTGATCTGGAGGACAGGGCTTGCAACCAGATGGGGGGCGGGGCCTGTAGCTACCGGATGCAGAAGGTCATCTGTACAAATGTGTTGGCTCCCCTGCCCCAGCAGACCTTGGCCTCGTCTGTCTGGTGGTTTGTGTTCGTTATTCTAAAGTTTGGCTGTCATTGTGATCGACTATGTTAAAAAGAAGGATGGATGGGGTAACCAACGAAGGAAGCGTGTTTCTGAAAGGGTTTTAAAAACATCAAGAATCGTGCAGGCAAGAGTCCGGGGTTTTCATAAAGCAAGGAGAGCAGTTGAGGTTGTTAGCAGAGCAGGAAGTACTGAGGGTTTCACAGCTCCCGTTTTGGGGGTGATATAAAAGGATATCCTGGGGGCCATGCAGAGCAGTGAGGCCAGAGAGGGAATCCAGGGAGGAGGCTAACTATTCCCCAATCCAACACGGACAGAGTGCCTTCTCATGTAAATCTATCCCACAGGACAGCTATAGTGAAGAAGGCATATTAATTTTATAGGTGAAGATTTTAAAATATTAAAAACCTAGGTCTCATTTTATACCCCAGGATGCAAGGCAATCAATTATCTTGCCTTAGCCTCCCAACTGTTGGGGTCACTGATCTGAGCCACAGAACCCAGTCAGGAAATGGCTTTCTTTGTTGTTGTCTGTTTGCTTGTTTTTGTAGCCCTGGCTGCCCTGGAACACACTGTGTAGACCAGGCTGGCCTCAGCCTCAGAGATCTGCCTGCTTCTGTCTCCTCAGTGCTGGGATTAATGGCATGTGCCACCAGGCCTGGCTAAGTTGTTTGTTTTTTTTTAAATTTATTTGTGTGTGTGTATGTGTGTGTGTGTGTGTGTGTGTGTGTGTGTGTGTGTGAGTATTGATCCAGTGTATGGATGGATGTAACCCAAGTCATTTATTCACCAGAAGGACATATGGGGTCTTCCAGTTCTGAGGCAGTTATGAATAAAGCCACTACTCGCTCATATACAGATTTTTGTGTGAATGAAGTCATCATTTCTCTAGGTTAGATCAGGGAAGAAATGATGAGGGATGCGGTAAACATGTTTAATCATATAGAAAAGTGCGAAGCCATTTCCCAGTGTTTTATAGAGGCTGTGCATTGTTTCTGAGTCTCCGGCTCCAGCAGCCCCTCCTTTTCCCTCCCATTTCATATTACCAGGCTGCTCGTTTGGTTTTTGCCATTCAGGCATATACTATGAAGAGGGTTTGAAAATCAGCTGAGCACAGTGGTGGGGACTGGAGGCAGGGAGATTGTCATGAGTTTGAGGCCAGCTTGCACAGCAAGGTCAGACTGTCTCAAAACCCAAACAAAAGCTTTTACTAAAAACCACACAGATAGTGACAGAGTTGCTGTTTAATTGCAGTTTATCTGTCTCCAAAAACCCACTCTCCTTCTACCACACAGAGTTTCTTAGATGACCCATTGCCCCACCTTCACTTCCCTCCGTATGCTGTGAATAGGTTTTATTACCATTGGTTAATAAAGAAGCTGTGTTGACCTATGACAGGGCAGAATAGAGGTAGGCGGCAAAACTAAACAGAATTCTAGAAGAGAAATGGTGGATTCAGAGAGACACCATATAGCAAGCAAAGGAGATAGATGCCAGAACATTACTGATAAGCCACAGCCTCGTGGCAATACATAGATTAATAGAAATGGGTTAATTTAAGATATAAGAACTAGCTAGAAATACGCCTGAGTCATTGGCCAAACAGTGTTGCAATTTATCTAGTTTCTGTGTGGTTATTCGAGTCTGGGTGGCCGGGAAACTAAAGTGCAGACTCCAGTAACACTCAGCACAGTGCAGGGAGCTGGTAAGTAGCATTTGATGTATGCCTTGGGCTGTGTTGTCCCAAGAGCAATAAAACCAGGCTCTCAACGAATAGCACGGGTTTCTTCTTCATTTATGTGGCATGCCCATCCTACACTGAAGAAAAGCACTCTGAAGCTCTCACTTCCATCTCACTAGACCAAGGGCCAACAAGTGCAGTCTCATCATAGGCCAGAAGGCAGAAAGGAGGGGGAACATGGTAAATAGTTTGGGTTGGTTGGTTGTCTGTTTTGTTTTGATACAGGGTCTTGGCAAGTAGCTCTCACTGGCTTGAAGTTCACCACTGTGGTCAAGGCTGGCCTTTAACATAAAGCAATCCTCCTGGCTCTGCCTCCTGAGTGCTAGTTTTACAGGTGTTTGTAGTAAGAGGCCAGCGGGCAGTGTTCCTGGCGCCCGGCCACCGGCCCGCTTTTGATCCTGGCTAGCTTATACCCAAAATAACCACACGAAAATTATATTAATTAAAATACTGCCTGGCTCATTAGTTTTAACCTCTTATACATATTAGTTTAACTCATATCTAGTAATCTGTGTATCATCACGTGGTCGTAGCTTACCGGGAAGATTCTAATCAAAGTCCATCTTGGGCTGGAGAAACACGGCGTCTGCTCCAGTGCCTTCTCTCTCCCAGCCTTCCGTTCTGTCTACTCCACCCACCTAAGGGTTGCCCTATCAAAAGGCCAAGGCAGTTTCTTTATTCAACCAATGAAAGCAACAGAAATACAAAAGGACCCTCCTACAGGTGTTTACCACCAAACCCAGCCTGATGGAGAGTTTCAATGTCTTTCATGTTGATTATCTAAAGAGATGGGCAATGCTAAGGGAAAAGGAATCCAAATAAAGAATATTTGTGGCAGTTTGAAAGAAAATGGCCCCCAAAGGGAGTAGCATTATTAGGAGGTATGGCCTAGTTGGAGGAAGTGTGTCACTGTAGAGGCAGGCTTTAAAGTCTCATATATGCTCAAGCTACACCTAGGGAGACAGACCATTTCCTGTTTCTGTGCAAGATGTAGAACTCTCAACTCCAGCGCCAGTACCGTGTCTGCCTGCACTCTGCCTTGTCCCGCCATGATGATAATGGACTAAACCTCCGTAGCTGTAAGTCATCTCAATTAAATGTTTTCCTTATAAGAGTTGCTGCCATGGTCATGGTGTCTCTTCACAGCAACAGAAACCCTAAGATAACAGTATTTGTGGTGATTTGGATAAGAATGGCCCCATAGGCTCATATATCCGAATGCTTAGTCACCAGGGAGAGGCACTACTTGAGGATTGAAAGGATGAGGAGATGTGGTCTTATTGGAAGAAGTGTGTCACTGGGAGTGGATTTTGAGGTTTCAAAAAGCCCACACCAGGCCCAGCACTTCTTTACTCTGTGCCTGTGAATCAGAATGTAAAGATCTCAGCAACCACTCCAACACAATGTCTGCCTGCATGCCACCATGCTCCCCGCCAAGGAGATAATAGACTAAGCCTCTGAAACCGTAAGCAATCTCCCAATTAAATCCTCTTCTTTAGAAGAGTTGCTTTGGTCATGGTGTCTCTTCCTGACACTAGAACAGTGACTAAGGCAGTATTACTCCAAGGATGAGTGTTGTTCAAGATTGCCCATTCCCTCTGTCCAGCTGCCATAGAAAGCGTTGTGTGGATGCAGTATCCCAGCAGCTACCCTGCAGGTGCCTCTTTCCCTGAATTCAGGAAGAGCCCCTGTGGTTTGCAAATATAGTTCCCATGAATTCAGCATGTCAAGAAGCTAGAGGGTGCCACAGAGCACTGTAGCAAAAGGTACCTAAGGTCTTTCTAGAGCCCTTGAACTGGATTTAAGAGAGAGTCTCTCAGTCAGCAGCTGGGTAGTGAACAGAATGCCCTGAACTTGGAAGACAGAAGGTCTGGCCAAAGCCCTCGGTTCCCCCCGTTATCAGCTGTGTGACAATGAAGAGGCATTCAGAGGCATTTCTTCTGGAAATGAAGGCGACAGAGACTGTTGTTAACATGCTATAGGGAATAGCAATTTGTCAAGGAAACACCTGGCACAAGATTGCTCAGCAGGTGTAAGGCTTGCTGGGCAAGCCTGGCAACCTGAGTTTGAACTCCAGAACCCACATAAGGTGGAAGGCGAGAACCAACTCTACCAAGTTGTCCTTTGACCTCCACACACACAACATGACCCACATCCCCACCCACACCAATAAAAGTAGCAATTTGTAGATTCTAGAAAATAAAATAAAAGCAGGGATGTTTTAGCTTTCAGAAGAAACACGTGGGAGGCAGAGGCAGGAAGATCAGAAGTTCAAGACCCACGCTGGCAAGATAGCTTAATTGGAAGAGGTGCTTGCTACCAAGCCTGAGGATCTGAGTTCGATCTCCGAGACTCACATGGTAGAGGAATCCACGCCTACAAATTAGACTCTGACCTTCACACATGTGCCCCCCCAAACACAAATGTAATTTAAAAATTAATTTAACTTTTAAAGGGTTCAAGGTCATCCAACAACTGAGCCACTTTCAAGTATTCTGCTGCCTCCCCCCTGCTTCCTCACTGTCCCAGGCTCAGTGCTGTGTCCTCCCCACCCCACCCTGCCCCAACCCCTGCTCCCCCAGGAGCCATCTTCCACAGGCCGTTTCCACTAAGGAGAAGGAACTGTATTGTGTATCCACCACTCAGAGCCTCCGCTCCTTTGACCCCTTCGCTAATGCAAGTGAAGTAATGACAGCTCCTTATGAGAATTCCACAAAGAAACGACAGGGAGACCCTTCCTACTGTCCAATGGGTCACTGATGGTTAAAATAAAAAGAAACTAGTGAAGTCACTGAAGAAGAAATCTCCCTGAAATGGTACTGTAATACAGAACAAGGAGAAGCAGTCTGGCTACAAGATGAGCAGGCTAGAATATGTTGGTTCCTCACAGACTGGACTGGCTAGAATCATCAGCTGAAGGTGCACGGATTTTTAAATGCCTGTGGCTCTCTCAAGGTTCAATGAGGATTTTCTCACAATTAGTAGAATTCCCCTTCTGTGTGTTGTCACAAATTTAAAAAACTCGCTGCTTGTATAATGTAACCATTCAGGATCCACTTTTAACTTGGATTAGCATACCTTGTTGCAATAAACTGAAAAGAGGCATGGCTCAATAGTCAAGAGCCCTTGATGCTGGGGAGGTGAGCTAGCTCTGCAGGTAAAGACACTTGCCACCGTGCCTGATGACAGAAGTTTCACCGCCAGGGACTGACATGGTGAAAGGAGAGAACCTACTTCTGCAAGCTGTCCTCCACCTGTGCCCTGAGGCATGCACACGAAAGCACACATACACAAATATATACGTGTGTGTGTGTGTGTGTGTGTGTGTGTGTGTGTGTGTAAGAGCATTTGATGCTTCCCACCCCCATGACAGCTGCTCATTGTTGTCTGTAACTCCAGTTCCAGGGAATCCAGTGCCGCCTTCTTGCCTCAGAGGGCACCAGACATGCATAGAACAGTGGCAACCACTCACACACATAAAATAAAAATAAAGGATTTATTTTTGAATAGAATATTGACAATAAAAAGTTCAAAGCCAGCCTGGGCCACATGGGAGAATCTGACTCGAAGAAAGAAAAGAGGAAGAGGAGAAAGAAGCAAGGAAGAGGAAGGAGGTGGAGGAGATTAAGAGGGTAAGGGAGGGCAGGAAACAAATTGGCTTAGGTTGCCATATGCAAAGCCATGGCTGGGGCTGAGACTAGGCTGCCCCCTTCTGGAACTTTTCAGTACGGCAGTAACTCCTTCCATAAACAGGCTCTTGGTTAGTTATCCATGAGGGGGGGTGGAGGCTCTGGGTGAATCCCAGCCTCTTCCTCTGCACAGCTGTGAGCGAGTGGGCTTCTCTGTGGTGTACAGCACCACAGGACAGTGGTTCTCAAGAGTCCTGGGCATTTGAAAACCTGAGTTTCAGTTTGTGTGGCTAGACCATATGGTCTATGTGATCCCATCAAAGCCTCACATGGTGCAGTTTAAAGAACAGTGTCAAGGCATCCGTGGGAGGGAGGAACGAGACTTCAAGGGTGGGAGGAAGCTGAGCAGTAGAATACAGGTGATAAGAAAATGGGAGGGGGACACTGGGGTGGAAAGGTTTAAGTAGGGAGGGGAGCAAGGAGATGGAAGAAGGAGGGTCAGCCACAACTGAGGATTAATAAAAAGCTATAAGAAAGCTGGCAGGTTGTGGAGCACACCTTTGATTCCAGCACTTGGGAAGCAGAGGCAGGTGGGTCTCGTGAGTCTGAGGCCAACCTGGTCTATA
Source organism: Dicrostonyx torquatus (assembly GCA_028555095.1). Classification (NCBI taxonomy): domain Eukaryota; kingdom Metazoa; phylum Chordata; class Mammalia; order Rodentia; family Cricetidae; genus Dicrostonyx; species Dicrostonyx torquatus. Next base: position 5,539,083 of record JAQHUG010000069.1, on the reverse strand, counting down.
GAGCAAGTTCCAGGGCAGCCAGGGCTGTTACACAGAGAAACCCTGTCTCAAAAAACAAAATAAGCAAACAAAAAAGCTGTAAACTTGACACTTGATACATTAATTAAAAACAAAGCTTTTTTTTTAAAAAAAGAATTTGAACAGAGGTGCTGCAGGGCAAACCTGCTCCCGTGAGCCCTGAGCTATTAACTGAATATCCCAGCACCCGGGGTGCGCTACCTCCCTATGAGTTGTTGCTTAGGGAGCCTCCCAAGGTCCTAAAGCACTGCAGGCTGTCACCATTGCTCTGTTTCCCACCAGAGCCGGTCAGTGGGACCTTATTGCTGAAGACACTGAGTGCTCTCATTATGGGACACAGAGAAGGGGAAGCAGAGGCTTCTTCACTGCTGGCTAGCCTTCATAACGCTGTAAGGCACTAGACAGGCGTTGAGGGAGAACTGTCACCAACAGGCTCATTCAGCTGTGGGCTTTGCAAGGTCAGCCCACTGCTTCAATACCCGTTAGGGGGTTAACCAGCTGTTTTCTGATTGAACTTGAGGTCTACTCCAAAGATAAGAATTCATGTCTGATATTATAATCTGACCAGGCTTTTATCTAGGGAGGTCATAGTCCCCAGTGGAGAAGCTACAGTTGTTTTGCCAAGAGGACATGATGTACCCACTAACTGTCTTTTTATTAAGTTGGTTGTTGTTGTTGTTTTGAGACAGGGTTTCTCTGTGTACCCTTGGCTGTCCTGGAACTTGCTCTATAGACCAGGTTGGCCTCAAACTCACAAGAGATATCTGCTTGCTTCTGCTTCCCAAGTGTTGGAAGCAAAGGTGCACACTGTTGTAATTAAAACACACACACACACACACACACACACAGCAAAGAGAAGTCATGCCATGCAACAAAGCTCGCATAGGAGGTTTATTGGAAGAGGAGAAAGAAGGGGCAAAGAAGGGGGCAGAGAGGAGGACATAGAGGGGGGACAGAGGAGGGCAGAGACAGGTCCCTGGGGACAAGAGTGTCAGGAGAGAGAGAGAGGAGGTGGCAGACCCACCTTTTAAAAGGGAACGTGGGGAATGTACACAGGTGGTGCTCTTAGTGGCTGGAGCTGTGGACGGATCCTGTCAGGACATCAACAGTAGGCCAGTATAATGATGGCAGGCCACATCATCCAGATGCCTGAATACTAACAGGCACTAGCCCCACCACGCCTGGCTGAAAGACATTTTTTTCCCAGTGGTGTATTCGCTGGTAAGGCGCTCACGCTCCTGCAAACCTCTCATCCATGCTCCTGTAAGCAGCCCTAAGATCTCTCTCCCTCTCTCTCTCTCTCTCTCTCTCACGCACGCACGCACATGCACAAGCACACGCACACACGCTCAGGTAGGAAGAGAGGAGCATGGTGATCAGCAAGTGAGGGGAAACAAAAGAGAGCATGGGGATGAATACCATCAAAGTTCATTATGTACACGTAAAAAAATGTTAATATCCCATTATATAACTAATACATGCTAATAAAATATTTAAGAACAAGATCAGGCAGTGGGGGCACATGTCTTTAATCCCAGCACTCAGGAGGCAGGGGCAGGCAGGTGGATCTCTGTGAGTTTGAGGACAGTCAGGGATATTTCACAGACAGAAGAATTGACTTGCATTCAAACTAGAGTAAGCCCCTGTCCCTCCCTCAAAAAAGGGTCTCTCTGTGGCTTTGGAGCCTGTCCTGGAACTAGCTCTTGTAGACCAGGCTGGTCTCGAACTCACAAAGATCCGCCTGCCTCTGCCTCTCAAGTGCTGGGATTAAAGGCTTGCACCACCACTTCCTGACCCTCAAAACTTTCTTAAAGTTAATTAAAATGGGACCTGGAGAGATGGCTCGGCAGTCATGAGCGGATTGCTCTTCCAGAGAATGCAGGCTTGATTCCCAGCACCCTCGTGGTGACTCACAACCACCCGTAACTCCTGTACCAGGGATTTGATGCTCTCTTCTGGCTTCTGTGTACATCAGTAACATACATGACTCACTGACATGCAGGCAAAACACACACTGAAAATAATAAAACATAACAAACATTTTAAACTAATGATAACAAAATAATTGTTTCACATTCAGTATTTCAAAACAGTCCGACAATCCTATTGATGAAGACAGGACACAGATTGTTACTCACACTCTACATGGAAGATAGAGGTTGAAAGAGCGAGTGATTCATGCCAGGCCACACAGCAGGGAATGGGGCAGAAACTTAGAATTCTGACCTTAAGACACCCCTGGGGTTTTATTCTTTCTGTCTAAGCCTGTGTAGCTGGGCCATCAATGCCAGCCTGGGATATAACAAACTTTGTCTCAAAAAAAGAAGGAAAGGAAGGAAGGGAGGGAGGGAAAGAGGGAGGTAGAGAGAGGAGGAGGGAGGGAGGGAGAGAGGGATGGAGGGAGGGAAGACAAAAAAGAAAGAAGACTCCCAAACTGTTGATTAAAGCTCTCCAAATCACCAACAGTGAATTCTTTAGAGATTCCAGTGTGAACTATTCTACAGTAGTTCACCATTTCTACAGTAGATGGCGCTATGGTACACTTCTCTCTCTCTCTCTCTCTCTCTCTCTCTCTCTCTCTCTCTCTCTCTCTCTCACACACACACACACACACACCCTTTTTGTTTGTTTGTTTGTTTTGTTTTGTTTTGTTTTTAAAGATAGAGTCTTACTCCGTGACCCAGATTGGCCTTGTAGATGATCCTCTTCCCTCAGCCTGTGTGCTGGGCAGGAGGACAAGCGCACAGCAAGACCCAACCACTGCCCTCAGGCGTGTGGTCTAAAAGACTCCAGGCAGGAAGCAGACATTGTACATCCCTTGGGATGCATGTTAACACATGGAGGAACAGTCAACCCCCGGTCAGGGTCAGCAAAGACTTCCCGGGAAGAATGACATGCGTTTGATATTTATTCTGAAGTTCAAATGAGCAGGGAAAGCTCATGCCTATAACCCCAGAATCTGAGAGACTGAGGCAAGGGGATCATCTATAAGTTCCAGCCTGGGCCACAGAGTAAGATCCTCTCTTTAATAACAAAAGAAGGGGTGGGTGAAATGGCTCCGTGACTAAAGGTGCTTGTAGCCAAGCCTGAGGACCTGAGTTCTATGCTCAGGTCCCACGTGGTAGAAGGAAAAAATTGACTCCCAAAGTGGTGTTGTCCTCTGACTTCCGTGAGTTCTCTGTAATGCACACACACACATATGTGTGTAAATAAATGTAATTTAAAAACAACAAAAAGCCACAAAATGAAGCAACATGAAAGCATTGCTAGAGGAGAAACGGTGATTTGGAAATGAGGCTGTCACTCAACTGGTAGAGTGCTTGTCTAGTGTGCACCATATAAACTGGGTACGATAGCAAACGCCTCTAATTCCAGCACTTGGAAAGAGGAGGCAGGAGGATGAGATGTTCAAGGTGACCTTTGGCCACATACATACTTCAAGGCTAGCCTGGGCTACATGAGACCCTGACTCAAAAAAATCAAAAAGTAGGAGGCTGAAGAGATGGGCGAGTGGGTAAGAGCCTTCCTATGTGAACACGAGGATCTGAGTTCAGATCCCAGCACACAGGCAGCAAGGGAGATGGGCCCTGAGTATGCTTTTAATCTCAGCTCTGTAGAGAGAGAGAGAAGGAGGATATATGGGGCTTGTCACAAGTCACCAACCCCACTGGAGAAACTTGAGGTTTAGAGAGAGAGATCCTGTCTCAAAGGAATAATGGGGAAAGTGATAGGGAGACATCCTCCCTCCCCAGCTTTCACACACACACAATTTACAATGAGAGAGAGAGGAGTTAGACTCGGTGAGAGGTGGTGAGAAGCCTTGCACTGAGGAAGAACAGGACGGCACAGGAGCCATCCAGAGACAAAAGTGTGCGGCTGTATGGGTCTCCGGTATCCTTTATGTTTGTAAACTGTTGGTTATGATGGGGTTTTTTAAGTACAGATTTAGTGAAAATTTTTATTTAATTTTATTTATTTATTTTAAGGACGTGCCTTTTTTCTTTTAAAATTGCCGTGTTTCCAGGGTTTTTTGAGCCCGTCCTTGAACTAGTTCCAACCCCCTGCCTCAACTTCTCAATACTGCATTATAGGTATGCAACATCAAGCCTAGCAAACAAAGACCCCAAAACTTAGCAACCAAATTCCCCCATGGGTCACGAGCCTTTGCTTTTGTGTAGTGCCTGTTAAGGGCACCAACACTTCAGGACGCTCCAAGCCACACTAATCTCTGCTCCTGACACACCCAGACACACCTTCTCAGCAGTCCGGTGATCCCAGCCACCATCCTATCTAGAAGGCAGTTCTAGTTTGAGTGGGAGTTGTCACGTGTCGTTAGGACGCCGTGCTTTGGATTCCAGTGGCTCTCTTGAGAAAGTCCCAGTCTTGGGTGGGGCTCAAATCAACCCTTCAGCCACCAAAGGTAGTGGGTTAGAGGTTAGTCCACATAGCTAAGGTGTTGCACCCATCCTGTGCCTGGTGACATCTCACTGGTCCCATCAGTAGCTTGGGAGGAGAGAGAGATGGCAAGATGATATTCGCTTTGTACCTGAAGTACAGCCCCTAGAACTCTGACCACACCAAAGGACGGGATTTGGCTTGTTCTGTTTAAATAGTTGGATATCCAGATTGGGAAAGATAAGGAGGTTGTTATGGGAAGCCACTCTTAACCGGCTTGCTAGCTAATGTCCACGTGGTGACATGACATCAGAACACGATGTCCCAGGTCATGCCTGTCACTCATTTCCTTCCTTATCCCTTAACACATGACCTTAAATTTCCTAATACAAAGTCTCCAATCACCGCCTTTGAAACCCTCAGCCCTACTTCCTGCGCGGATGAAAACTTTTTCAGGCCATTCCTGCTGGCATGCTTTCTCTGACTTTTTCACACCCTTCTCCACCATGATGGACTCTATCCCTGTGCAACTGTATGCCAAAATAAACCCTTTCTTGAAGCAAAAACAAAAACCTGTTGGAAAGCAAAACTGTAATAAAAGCCTGCTGTAATAATGCATGTCTATAATCTGGTTAAAACAAATAAACAAACAAGCCAGGAGTGGTGGCCCACGCCTTTAATCTCAGCACTTGGGGAGGCAGACGCAGGAGGATCGCTGTGAGTTTGAGGCCAACCTGGTCTACAGAGTGAGTTCCAGGACAACCAGGGCTGTGTAGAGAGACCCTGAGTTGATAAAAAAAAAAAAAAAAAACAAACAAACGCTAGTCAGTGAAATGGCTGAGAGAGTAAAAGTGCTTGACAAGAAATCCTGGCCACCTGAGCACGCTCCCCGGAGCCACATAAAGCAAGAAGAGAACCAACTCCAACAAGCCTTTGAGCTCCACATGGGAACCATGGCACCCTCACACCCGAAACAAAATAAAGGAATGAACCGGGGAGCGTCCATAAAAATAAAAAGTAAAATTTGTGGAGACAGAAATTGCCAGTCCCAGCCCCTTGGGGACACTTAGGGACACTTCAGAGAGGCCTGGGAGCTGGACACTCGATCCTTGACTCACTTGTGACCAGGGCAAGACCTCTGCACCACCAAGCACCCCTTCTCCACTCTCCCACCCCTGTCCGTCCACCTGCCCACTCTCCTCCACCACCCCCCAACTTACACACACACACACACACACACACACACACACACACACACACACACACACCACACACACACACACACCGCGCACTAGCTTTTGGGAAAGACTCAGTCACTGTGGCCCTGCCTGCCTATCCCAAGCTTGCTGACCTCATGGGTTCAGGTGGAGGCTAAACTAGACAGAGACCTTTCACCTGCTTCCTGCCCACTCATTTTGCTCTTGCAGCCACAGGTTCCTACTCTGCAAACAGATACTTGTCACACAGACCGCCTCCTTGTTGGCCTGGGGGCATTAGACTGGACACCACTACGCTCTAAGGGTCTTCGCCAGCTTTGGTGGGGAGGTGCAGCTGTTTGGGGAGGAGCCGCTGTCTCCCTAATTGTGAGACTCCTGGAGGGTCTTCCCTATCGAGGACAGTATTTAGGGGAACCCTACAGTCTACTTCCTGGCCTGAGAAGAGGATGGTTTTTAGACCAGGTGCATTCAAATTACCTGCAAATGACCTCCTCACCACGAAGTCACCTCTCTCTGCCCCACCGCAGGACTCTGCTTGCTGTGTGGTCCAACCCCTCCCTGCCTCCATGTCTCACTGGGGAGTAAAGAGGAGGCAACCAGTGACCAGCTGTTTCCTTCTGAGTCAGCCCTTCCGGGAGAGCACTGCTCAGCAGGCCGCACTGAGCTCCAGGACCCACCTGTTCGCGCGTACCCTGAGGGCTATGCAGTTCCCTGAGGCCCAGGCACCTGGATTAGAGCCAGGCAGGTCAGGGGCCTGCTGAGATCTCCCTATTCCTAAACCATAGGCATTTACTGGAAAGTGCTGCTTTCCAAGAGAAGAAACTGCTTATTGTGGGCACCTTGGGAAGGCTACAGCAGACCCTGGGAAGGCTATAGCAGAGATGGGCAATCCAGTGAGCACATACAGTGGGAGAAACAGGAGCACAGACTGTAATGTCATAAAGGATGACACACCTGATTTGGGCATTTACAAGAGATGGCTGTCTTTTCTCAGGGGTCAGTTTGTTCATTTGTAAAATGTGTAATGACTGATTCTGTGCCCATTTCTTAGGTTATTACAATGAAAATAAAAGACAAAACGAAGTGCTCTCTTTTAATTTTATTATTTTATGTGTGTAGGTGCCTGCATGTGTGTCTGTGCACCACTTGTATGCCTGGTGCCACCAGAGGCCAGAAGACGGGGTTGGAACCCCTGGAATCACAGATGATTGGGAGCCACCATGAGGGTGTGGAAACTAAGTGTGTGCGTGTGTATATGTTCATTTGAACAAGTGAAAGTGCATGCCACAGTGTGTGTGGAGGTCAGAGAACAACTTTTGGGAGACCGTTCTCTCTTTTTGCTGTTCTCTCTGGAGTCCAGACATGGAAGTCAAGTGGTCAGACATGGTGATTAGTGCCGTTAGTCATTGAGCCAGGCTTCTTTTTGGTTATTGTTATTATTAATATTATTATTACATTTTATTCATTTATTGTGGGGGGCACACATGTGCCACAGCATGAGTTTGGGGGTGCTCTCATTCTCTATGTTGCAGGTTGGCAGGTGCCTTTTCCTGCTGTCCCATCTCACCAACCACCTGCTCTTGGTTTGAAACAGGCTCTTGCCTTCAAAGCCCTGGTGATGCTCAGCCTCAGCCTCCAGAGCGGACTTACACAAGCGAGCCACCACTCACAGCTTCCCTGCATCAGTGTTCTGAATGACTCTATCCCCAACACTGGGCTGGGAATGGGTAACATCAGCATAAAGGGAAGCTTACCACAGGAATTCAAGGAGTTGTCTTGTGACAGATTGACTCACGATGTGTTCAGCATTTGTTCAGCATGTGTCAGGCACCATGGCCCACAAGACCTCACCATGTAGGAGAATTAGGTATAAGGTGACTGCCCTAAGTGTCTCTAATACCTCTCTCCCTGACTACTTGGAAGATTTAGCACTGACTCCCTGTCCTCAAACATCTCTTTGATTTTATTGAGACAGCATCTTACCTTGTAGCCCAGTCTGGCATGAAACTCAGAGACATCCACCTGTCTCTGTCTCTTAAGGGCCGGGATTAAAGGCATTCACCACCACACCTGGCTTCAAACACTCCCCAGGATTCACATTGGGGAGTATAGAATACCCTTGATTCATATAGAATCAACGGTCTAGAAATATAGCTTTTCAGACAAGTGCTCACCTTATATCCCAGGCTGACCTTGAGCTCACTATACCTATTCTGGAGTGTGTAATTCCCAATCCTCCTCCTGTTGCCTGGAAAGTGTTGGGATCTAGGCCTGTGCAGCCACACCCGGCTCTCCAAGGCTTCACCTAGAGGCCACATTTTTGGTATCTAACAGCACAGGAATTTGACTACCTGGCCCTCATCTTCTGAAGTATGTAGGCTCATAAAGGGCTCCAGGGGGTTTGAACACTAGAAATTGCCTGCCTGTATGTTTGTTCTTCCCAGTCCTCATGGGGTACTGCATTTCAGGTGACACAGAAACCAGAGAATAGAACGATTTTTCTATTACAAAATATCCAAACCACAATTATCATTGCTGGTTTTGTTTTGCTTTGGTTTTGGTTTTGGTGTTGGTTTTTTGAGATAGGGTTTCTCTGTAGCTTTAGAGCCTGTCCTGGAATTTGCTCTGTAGATCAGGCTGGCCTTGAACTTACAGAGAGCCACCTGCCTCTGTAAGAGACTTAAAAGTACATACCAGTTTAAAACATGAGACTTAATGGTTTGTAGTCTGGAATGACATACAATGAACAGACAATTATAACATTTAACAGTAAACATAGTTGCATTTAAATTACATGTATGAACACACACACAGAGACACACACAGAGTGAACAGGAACTAGGCAAAGTGGATGCTCTTGGTGGACCCTACCAAAGGCATGCGAAACACACATGCAACAGAGTCAGCAAGAGGAATTTAGAGACAAAAACATAAGTAAACCGGGGAACCAGGCAGGGTATACCTCAGTAAAGATGACGGGACTTGGTCACCTGACCTGGCTCTCAGTTAAGATGGTGGTGATCACTTAATCTCAGTTAAGATGGCAATAAGGTCACTTGACTTCAGTCAAAATGGCAGCGGTCACATGTGGTTTGGAAGAGAGACCTAGAGGTGTTATCCACCCGGTGGCTGAGCTGCCATGCCACAAGCCACGGCAGGGAGCAAAAGGCTGGTATTGAAAACAACTGCCTCGTGGATCCGACCAATCTCGTTGGCAGCAGTAGTGGTGGCAGGGACAGTTTGAGGAAAAGTGGAGCTGGCAGAACACTGCCAGAGTGAGCGTGAAAACCTGCAAAAAAAAAAACCCAAAACTGCGGCGAACACTGCAGGGAGTGTAGAAGATCATCCTCTCTCTACAGACAGGGTGTTAAAGCCTGACTGGCTTTGGTCAGGACAACTCGGAAGCCAGAGAGTCTCTCATGGTGGGGACCACTGATAAGTGGTCCAAAAGAAAAGAAAAAGAAAGGAGAAAGAAAAATCCAGCCGGGTGGTAGTGGCACACACCTTTAATCCCAGCACTTGGGAGGCAGAGGCAGGTGAATCTCTGTGAGTTCTACGCCAACCTGGTCTACAAGAGCTAGTTCCAGGACAGGCTCCAAAGCTACAGAGAAACCCTGTCTTGAAAAACAAAACAAAACAAAAAAGATCCAAAGGACCCTGGGCCCCCAGTCGAATGCATCACACAGTGTGTGCAGTGCTAGCACAGGAGGACTGACCCCCCGGTTGTCTGGTCACGTTTTTAGCTATGAAAAGCGGTGAAGGGCTCAACCATAGCTGTGAAGGCTGTGGTAGGGGGCTGGAAGGGGAAAACTCACCACTGAAGCTAATTGTATGCAGAGAGATTGGTGTTCAGTCAGATCTGGAATGTGGTTGTTGTGGAAAAAATACCCAGTTCCAGATCCCGACACCGGGAGAAGGGCAGGAGAGCCTCCCGAGCCTCAGGCACCAATATTATGGCTTAAATAAAATGTAGCGGTTCCCCAAGGAGCACAGCAGCAGAAATGCTTCAGGTCCCCGAGTGACTGCAGTGAGGCAGGCAGCAGGCAGGGAGCCATGTGGCAGATGAGAGACAGAGACATGGATAGGCACACCATGCAGAGTGAGGTTGGATATTTATTTAGTGGGTTATGGAGGGTACGGGAAAAGGGGAGATGGAGAAGAGCAAAGAGAGAGAGAGGAGAGGAGACACAGCAGGAGCTACCTCTTTGTGAGAGAGACAAAAGAGCTCAGACCGGAAGCAGACCAAACCGGTTAAATGACAGATTAGATAGACAAAAGGCAAAATTAGTAAAAAGTGTCAGACTCCAAAGCATGTGTGTGCTGATGTGCCAGGCTATTACGGACTTAATTCCAGGCAGACATAGGGTGTAATTAGCAAAATGAACAAAGGCAGGCAAATAAACGCCATCACCATTCAAGGGTTAAAAGAACTTGAACAAGCTGGGGGGGGGGTGGCGCAAGCCTTTAATCCCAGCACTTGGGAGGCAGAGGCAGGCGGATCTTTATGAGTTTGAGGCCAGCCTG
>JAQHUG010000069.1:5454723-5512400 GCA_028555095.1 Dicrostonyx torquatus | reverse complement strand
AACCGAAAACAAACAAACAAACAAAACACCCCCCCTACCAAATGTAAGTAAAAGATTAGGATACTGGGTAAACATGGGGGCAATATCTGTAATCTCAATATTTGGGGAGTAGGAGTAGAAGATCAGAGACCCAAGGCCAGCCTAGGTCCAAAAAAAAAAAAAATAGTGGGAATGTTGGGAAGATCAAAATTAATGGCTCCCATTTCTCATCTCATGTCCCCAACTTCTCTGCCAAAATAGCTAGCTGTGTGTCCACCTGCCCTGTGTCAAGAGAGCTTACCTGCAGAACTGGGTTAAGAGGAGGAGGTCAGGAGAGGCACAGCTGCATGGCTTGATGGGACAGTCACACGTCCCGTCCCCACTTAAGGACTAAGACGGAGAAATCAGGACCCTCTCACAGAGGACCTCCCTGCTTTGAAAGCCGGGCAGTGGTGGTGCACGCCTTTGATCCCAGCACTTGGGAGGCAGAGGTAGGTGGATCTCTGTGAATTCGAGGCCAGCCTGGTCTACAGGACGGGCTCATAGCTACAGAGGAACCCTGTCTCAAAAAAAAAATAATAATAAAAGCAGTGTGCTTTCCTGGGAAAGGGGTGGACAGTAGGTCCTAGAGAACAAAATCCACAATGCTGAGGAGAGACAGGACCAGGGAAGTAACCGTCTCTCCAGAGCAGGCTCCTTTGTCTCTCTGACTCTAGCAGGTCAAGGAGGCCCAGCTTCAAGAGCAGGCTGAGTACAAGCCTTTGGCTCTGATGATACTGACAATTTTTTTGCCCTGTCTGGCACCTAGTCAATTGGGTGGTGTGACCATGGGGACTGGCTGCTCCAGGATTGGTTATTACACTTGGCTACTGGTCCTTGACTTGCTTTTAGATATTGGAAAGATTTCGAATTCTGTCTTGTCCTCCAAAGGGCCTCATAAGTTAAGTCTCATCCGCAGGAGATGCTCATGACTTTACACAGTGCACCCCTTTAAGAGGAAGGTGTGTTGGGGTTTGAGAATGATGAAAGTGGGGACTTGCCTTCTTGTTCTGGCTGAGAAAAAGTAGAGGTGCTCAGGGAACCCAGGGCTTTGAGCATACAAGGTAGAGACTGTGCAACCCCAGCTAACCCCAGCCCGGGACCTAAATTGACTGCAGTGACAGGTTATACTTGGTCTCAGGTGCAAAAACCACCGCCGGTCATATGCTATTGCCTTAGTCCTGTACCGTGAGCTGGGAAAGCCATTCCGGGACATTCCAGGGCACAAAGAGTCACAAAGACAATGAAAATGTCAACAGCTCTGAACCATGACGGTACAAAAGTTTGTGGTATACACACACCTGTCCTAACATACAAACCCAGAACCTTCTGGGCTGGATGGATCCATTGTCCATCAAACAAAAGGTCATTATTCTCAAAAGGGTTCACATCCTGAGTTTCTAAAAAGCTGATTTTTATTGTTTTGTTTTGTTTGGGGCAGAGTCTTACTCTTCTACTTACTCTCACTCTGTAGCCCAGGCTGGCCTCTAACTCTTACCTTAGCCTCTAAAGCATGGTGCCAAGATCACAGGAAGATGCCACATGCTCTGCTTTCTTTCCGACTTCTGCTATGCCGAGAAGACTCGGGGGACAATGTGCAATTATTCCAGAAGCTGGAAGGGAGAAGAAAATTCCTCTGCATAAAACCACATTTTGACAATAATTTAATCAGTCAAAAGGAATCTTAGCTCACCCCCCCAGCCAGATTTTTAGGCTGGGGTCTCAGAGCTTTGAAGAGACTTGGTTTGCTCAATGCTGCAGGCTCGGGGGTGGCTGAGCTAGAATTTGGTGACTTAGGTGGGATGGGCAGGTTCAGTCTAGGTACAAGGTTGGCAACTTGTCAGAACGTGCAATCCTAAATACCTAGAAAGATTCCATAGATTAGTGGGTGACAAAGGCGGGGGTGGGGAGTAGAAGGGGGGAAATATGGAATGACACAAGTGTGAGGTTTCTTTTAGGAAGGTGCCATTTCACCTTCCTTATTACTATTTCTAAAAGTCATAGTAATAGTTGAACAAATCTGTGACATTTAAAGCCATTGAGTTATACGCACAATGTAAAATGGTGAAATTTGGGTGGGACTGTTGTCCACCAGTAAAGTGGGAAGAAACTGAGCATCCTCAGGACAGACTGAGATAATCTATTCTAAAATCCTAGCTGGGTGTGGTGGTCTTTAATACCAGCCCTCAAAAGGCAGAGGCTGGTAGGTTTCTGTGAGTTAAAGGCCAGTCTGATCTACATAGCGAATTCCAGGTCAGTCAGGAATATATAGTGATACTTGTCTAAAATAATAATTACTAGTGTAGTAATAATAAATCTTCAATATCTCAGAGCAATCCTTCTCTTTATTTTTATTTATTTATTTTTTTTTTTGTTTTTTTTTGAGACAGGGTTTCTCTGCAGCTTTGGAGTCAGTCCTGGAACTAGCTCTTGTAGACCAGGCTGGTCTCGAACTCACAGAGATCCTCCTGCCTCTGCCTCCCTAGTGCTGGGATTAAAGGCGTGCACCACCACCGCCTGGCTTAGTTTCCTTAATTTTTTTTTTTTGTTTTTCGAGACAGGGTTTCTCTGCAGCTTTGGAGTCAGTCCTGGAACTAGCTCTTGTAGACCAGGCTGGTCTCGAACTCACAGAGATCCTCCTGCCTCTGCCTCCCTAGTGCTGGGATTAAAGGCGTGCACCACCACCGCCCGGTTCCTTCTCTTCTTTTTCCCTTGTCTCCCCCTCCTCCTTCCCTTCCCCCTCCTCAGTTATAGAGATGGAGCCCAGAGCTTCACACATTTGCTGAGCAAGTAACTCTACCCCTGTTGTACATTCTCTAGCTCTGCAATAACTTTTTGTTTTGTTTTTCGAGACAGTATTTCTTTGCAGTTCTGGAACTTGCTCTGTAGACCAGGCTGGCCTCAAACTCACAGAAATCTGCCAGCCTCTGCCTCCTGAGTACTAGGATTAAAGGCATATGCCACCACTTCCCAACCTGTAATAACATTTAAAAGCAGTTATCTCTAGATAAAACATACTCATCAGCTGTGAGACAAGAACACACTGCATGACATAACCAACTGTCACAAAAGAATCATGGATGGGCATGAGGGAGAACCAAGAGCCAGAAACACCATGCAGTACTGTCTGCCTTTCAGGTCCTGGGGGAAGGGGAACGGACAGACAGCACTTACAAAGGACTACAGCACTTTCATTAAGACTATTGATCAGGAAATGTCTATGTCTACAGAGAGTCCTCTACTAAGGCAAGAATAAAGGAAGGTCAGTCAGGAAAGGGGAGAAAAAGAGTCGGAGCAGTCTCCCCACACCCCCAGCTGAGAACCCTACCAGGGCTTTGCGTTTGTGCCCTACCACTGAGCTAAACCCCAAACTGTCTTTTAATTTAAAACTATTGTTCTCGTGTGTGGTGCGGATAGGGGCGTGCTACAGTGTGCATATGGAGGTTAGAGACAACGTTAGAGTTGATTGTCTCCTTCCATCCTTATGTGAGGTCTGGGGATTGAATTCCGTTCACCAAGCTTTATGGGGCAAGCGCTTGGCTGGCTTAGCCATCTCTCTGGCCCTTCTCTCCGCTCTCTGCCTCTCCCGGCGCAGCTTCTGTCCTTCTTGGCTGGGTCAAGAGGCAGCAGGACAACCCTCCATCCTCCACTAGCCAACTTGGAGCAGAGTCACAGAGACGGCCAGCTGGCAGGAGAAAACGTCTGGGCATCTGTCTGGGAGAGAGTCGCCAGCCAGCTAGGAAAAGAGAGAATGCAGTCAAGTCCAAGTGTGTGTCAATACGGGACATATGTGTGTGAAGAGGACATGGTGAGGTAATTATGAATGAAAGCAGCCCGGAAAACAGGAAATCCCGCCGCACCCCAGTACTTCTACCCACATTGTCCACCTCTCAGATTTGACAGCAAGATACTCACTTTCTCCAGTCGCCCCATACCTGTTTGCTATGCACTGTAGCTCACTCCGGGCCTGGTCCCCTGGCAGCTGCCTGGGCTCCCCCACGCTCAGGGCTCACTGTGGGTGCCAAGGTAAGATGCCGAGAGGAAAGCTCCAGTTCCACCTTGGTGACCGGGGCAAGAAGCCCCAACCTACACAGAGGTCTACACATACATTCGTTCATCTGTGGTTGCTGACTGGGAGTGCTTTGAGGCGGCTCACAGGGAGCTCTCTTCTGTCTGCAGAGATTCTTTTGGTGCTCAGTACCTACACTGTACAGGAGCCTCCACAGAATGGGACTCCTGAATTTCTCCAAAAGTTGTTCATTAATCTACTGTTTTCAAACATCTATTAATTTCTTTTTCTTCTTTTTAAAATATCAGCAACCGCTGGGCAGTGGTGGCGCACACCTTTAATCCCAGCACTCGGGAGGCAGAGGCAGGCGGATCTCTGTGAGTTCGAGACCAGCCTGGTCTACAAGAGCTAGTTCCAGGACAGGCTCCAAAGCTACAGAGAAACCCTGTCCCGAAAAAAAAAAATATCAGCAGCCTTCTGTAGTCTTGATTCAAGCAACCTTAGATTGAAAATATTTACAAAGAAATTTTCTATAGTGAACAAGTATGGACTTCCTCCCAACCCCCGATATCATTCCCTAAAAGCAATACAGTATAGCTACTATTACTAATAGCATTCTCATTGCATTATATGATACGGGTGTAGTCTATGTAGAGGACAGGTCTCATAACTAATCTAAATGAAAGTATTCAGAAGGATGTGCAAACGTCACATGCAAACCCCACGGCATTTTACGTAAGGGACTTGAGAACACGCAGTTTCTGGTAGCTGCAGCGTCCTGAAACCAACTTCCCATGGATACCAAGAGGTGACAGCACCTTTCAAAGTAGAACCCTGGAAATGCTGGAGACTCTAAATTTACCAAATCCACCCCCTTCTCACTTTCCAAACTTCGGCACAGTCGGGGATAGCAGTGCTCGCCTGTAATCTCAGCACTCAGGTAGTTGAAGCAGAAGTCCAAAGCCAATCTGTGCCACATGGTTCCACAGAGGAAGACTCAAAAGTGAAACAAATAAAAACGCTGGTCAGAGTGGCTAATGCCTGTGATCCTGGCATTCAGGAGTGGAAGCAGGAGGACCCCGAGTTCAAGGACAGACTCAGCCATGTAGAAACCTGGGCTACACAGGAGACTGTCTGGGAGGAAAAGAGAGGAGGCAGCTGAAAGAAATGGCTTACTTTCTTCTTTGTTTTGTCTGTTTTATAGACAGGGTCCAGTAGGCTGCCTTTAACCTGAACTCTCAGCAGGCTTGCCTCTGAATCCTAAATGCTGGGATTACAGGGTGCACCACCATGCTCGACTTTGAATTTCAATCGTCTAGTTGACAAATAAGATTTTATAGATACTGAATAATTGTTAAGCTTTATTTACTGCTATGAAGTTTTTGAAGTCAGCCAGGCATAGTGGTTCACACCTGTAATCCCAGCACTTAGGTAATGGAGGCAGGAAGATCAGGAGTTCAAAGCCAGCCTCAGCTGCACAATGAACTTGAGGTTAACCTGAGTGAGCTATGTGAGATTGTCTTTGCAAAGAGAGAAGATAAAGTTCTGAGTTGGTGAGATGGTTCAGCAGTTAAGAACACTGGCTGCTCTTCCAGAGGACGGGTTTGATTCCCAGTATTTGCTACCGGCAACTCTAGTGTTAGGGGAACTGATGTCCTCTTCTGGCCCCTGGGTCAACAGGCACACATTTGATGTACAGACATACATGCATGTTAAGTAAAAAATATAGTGGAGAAGAGTCGAAAAAGGCATTTCATGTTTGCCAGGCAAAGTGGCACACACATTTAACCTTAGTATTCAAGAGGCAGAGACGGCAGACAGATGTCTAAGAGTTGGGGGTCAACCTGATTACATAGTGAGTTCCAGCCCAGCCAGGGTATACAGCAAGATTCTGTCAAAAACAAACAAAAATCCCACAATACCAACTCCTAGCACCTGCTCAAACACACGTGCTTACACACACATACACAAAATCAAACAAATAGGATCCTTTCTTTTTTTTCAATTTAGATTTCCCCTTCAACAGTATTTAACTAGGAAGCCTAAATTGGCTCCAAAAGCAAGATCTTCCTGCCTTGGCCTCCTGGAATGACTATTGCAGATAATTTAAATTACATTATTTTTTATCATGTGTGCAGATGTGTATATCGCAGGGCCACATGTGTGCCACAGTGAGCACATGGAGTCAGAAGGTAACTTGAGGGAAGCAGTGTGTCCCAAGGACTGAATATAGGTCATGAGGTTTTGTGACAGCGCTATACCCTCTGAGCCATTTCGCGCAGATCCCTGTGCAATTTTAAACCCTAGACTCCCTCCTCCACTGCACTGTTCACCAACATTCCCCAATGGCCCTGGGGAACAGGGGCCTATTGTGCTAGGGCTGCCCCTGAGCTCACAGAAAGCTCTGATGAAGAAACTGAGGACTGGAGGAATGACTCACCTCAACCCTGTGCTGGGTCACAAAAGCACCAGATTCTGGAGGGAGGCGACTGACCCACTTAGGCTGAGAAGTCACTGTGTGTGCTGGGTGCCCTCTGCCCCTCTTTCAGCGACTCCTCTGGGTCCCATTTCCCCTGGTTCTGCACACCTTGCCATGGCCCTGCCTCTCACTCCCACTAGCATCTCGCTGTTTCATGCAGTGAAGGAAAAACAACACATGAGCTGGGGTGGAAAAACTGGGTCAAGACTTCAGGCAGGCACAGGGCTGGAGCCCAGCCTGGGCAAAGCCTTGGTCCAATACCCAGAACGGGGGTGCTGGGGGGGTGGATAAAGAACTAAGGCAGCAACTTACAATATATTAGTAAACTTTAATTTTTTTCTGAGATTATAACTGTAACAAATACCAAGAGGGGAAAATTTGGAAGATAAATTGTCATCGTAATACCCAGAGAGGATCACTGTAAAAAGGTTTGACAAAAACTGATGCGGTGGGGCGTACTGGTTCACACCTCTAACCCTGGTGTTTTGGGGGCTGAGGCAGGAGGGCTGAGAGGAGTTCAAGGCCAGGCTATTCTGTCTGGTGAATTTCAGACTGGTCTGGGCTGTAGCGTGAGATTCTGTCTTAAAAAACACAACTGACAACAACACAGAGCTCAATAGCAACAACAAATTCCATATCAAACAAAACACTCACATTCAGTGTTTCAGCAGCTATTCCTTTAATTCCAAAAAGTCATGAAAATATCTCATTTCCACAAAATGATTCATTTAGCAAATATAAGCACCATATATATGCCTAGCATTGTTCTGGGTTTAGGTATGAAGCAATTTTCAGAACAATGCAAATCCTCATTCTTACAGAGCTACAATCTTTTTTTTTTTTTTTTTTGGTTTTTCGAGACAGGGTTTCTCTGTGGCTTTGGAGCCTGTCCTAGAACTAGCTCTTGTAGACCAGGCTGGTCTCGAACTCACAGAGATCTGCCTGCCTCTGCCTCCCGAGTGCTGGGATTAAAGGCGTGCGCCACCACCGCCCGGCCAGAGCTACAATCTTATGGGAGAAAGTAATTGACAAATAAATGTGAGATGGGTTTGGTGGCATTGGGCACTCTGAAGACAAAGTGAAGCCAATCAGGGGAGATGGAGAAGGTTGCTGGTGCTGACATGTAAGGGCTGTTTTGGAAGGCTACTGTGAGAAATGGCATTTAGGGTGTAGAAGAGAGTGAACCAAGCATCCATCCACTCACTTATCCAGTATTGACTGAGCATGTCTGACACTGAGGATCCAGCAGTAAGAGAAGACCTTTACATTCTGGGTCACACATCCTCCTCTTTAGGGCAGAAACTCTTGGGGGAGTTGTTTTGTTTAGTTTTGGGGAGCTTTTGTCTTTATTTTCTTCCTTCTTTCCTTCCTCCCCCATCCCCTGCCCATTCCAGTTCTGGCTAAGCAGCTGGAGTTGGCCCCAAACTCTTCATGCTATCTCAGCCTCAGAAGGGTTGAGATTAGGATGTGACCCATGACACCTAACTTCACACCCAGCTTCAAGTGACAGCCTGCCTCAGCCTCTCCCATTGCAGGAGCTACAAGAGTGCGCACAGCTGAACCTTACTCTGTCCTGAAAATTTCAGGATGGGGGGCAGAAAGGACATCTATCCTTTGTATTTTTTTTCTTTTGTTGGAGTCAGGGTCTCTATGTAGTTTTGGCTATCCTGGACCTTGCTATGTAGACCAGGCTGGCCTCCAACTCAGGAGGTCTGCCTGCCTCTGCCTCCCAAGTGATGGGATTAAAAACCACTGAGCCTGTTAAGTATTTTAATTAGAAGACACAAAAAGTCTAATGACTTTCCTCCCAAATAGAAAGACTGGCTCAATTTTATCTTTGTTCCCTGAGGCCTCCCCCACGCCCACTAAGAAATACAATCCAGTAGTTCCTTTTCTATTACTGTAATAAAGTACACTGACAAAAGCCATTGTGAAATAGAGTGCTGTAGTTACTCTTCTATTACTGTAATAAAGTATCCTGACAAAGGCAACTTGGAAGGGATTATTTTGGTGTAGAATTTGAGGTTATCAGTCCATCAAGGCTGGGTGGGAAAGGCTGGCAGCAGGCCCGGGAGGCAGCTGGTAACTTTGCAGGGATGCTGGAGTTCGATTCTCTTTTCTTTCAGTTCAGGACCCTACTAAAGTTAAACACCTTACTGACTTTCCCAGGAGTTGTTTCCCTGGTGATTATAAAGTCTATCAAGCTGACGATCAAGATTAACCAAGACAGAGGGCTGGAGCAACCTAGGCTGGCTTTGAGCTTGTCATACAATTGAAGCTGCCGTGAACTGGTCCTCGGGCTTCACCTCTCCAGGGCTAGGGTTGCAGATACTCAACCCCACAGCCAGTTTCCTGTTCCCATCTTAAATGTTTACCAGGGTTTTCTCAGTTCATCTAATTTTACTTTCCCACACTAATCATTATTATTAAAAATAGCTTTGACTGACCATAATTTCTTTAGATAGACACATGTTTTTTAAACATTTGGCCACTTTCTTTGGGCAGCTCATTTCCTTTTGACCTTAATTTTCTTCTTTAAATATATCAGAAGTTTCCCTTGTAAAGGCCTGTGGTGGTTCTCCGTTTTTGTTTATCTGAAGATGTCCTTAACTACTCTTTTAAAAACAAATAACGTTCTTGTCAGACGTGGGTGGCCTGCGCCTCTGATCACAACATTTGGAAGGACTGAAAATGAGATGAACATTTATGGCCAGCAAGACCCTGGCTCAAATGTTAAAAGTCTGACTTTATTCGGACATAATTCAAGCAACGAGGTTCAGTTTCTGGTGTGTGTGTGTGATAAGGACTTTATCACACAGTAAGTACCAAAAACCAAAGGAAGCAGGGTGACCATTAAATTCTGTTGTCTCTTTTTAGATTTGTCTACTCTGACATGTCGCCTAAATGGACTCGTACATGTGTCTTAAATTATTTTGTGTATGAGTGTTTCTCCTGCATGTGTGCAGTGCCTGGTGAGGCCAGACACCGCTAGGTGCACTATGTGGATGCTGGGAACTGAACCCCGGTTCTCTGAAGAGCCTCCAGGGTTTCTAACTGCTGAGCCACCTCTCTGGCCTCAAGGTTGGCTCCTCTTAATCACCACAACGTTTTCAAGTTTCATCGACATTATGGCATATACCAGTGGTTTTGTTTTGTTTTATTTATTTATTTTAGCTTTTCGAGACAGGGTTCCTGAACGTCATCAGCTCTGTAGACCAGGCGGGTCTTGAATTTAAAGATCAGCCTGCCCTTGCCCTGTTGTTTTGAGACAGAGTTGCTTGTTCCCTGGTACCCAACTCACTAGGTACTGAAAGACCTTGAATTTGTCCTGGTCCTCCTGCACCCACCTCCCAAATGCTGGGATTATGGGTGGTACTAGAATGGAAAGGTAAGCACTCTGCAGACCCTATACTTACCTTTTCTTAACAACATACTGCCCTTTCTCTTCCTGGCTTATAGTAATCCTTGTATGAATATCCCATGACTTAGGGAACCAGCTTCTATTGTGGGCTTTCTCCGTCCTTCCTAACTGGATACAGTACTGTGGTAACTTCATTTTCCACAGGTGGAAGCTTACCTGAGGGATAATTCCCAGAAGTGGAATTCTAGGTAAAGGGGCACAGACGCTATGGATAACGATGAATCGAAACTGATGTGGTTTGCTCAAGGAAAACTGATTCCACGGACCTCTGTCTGCCGGCCAGCACGTTTCTCTTCTTCCGGGCATCCCCGCCCCCTCTGCAACTGACTAGACATCCTGAAAAGTAGGGGAAAGGTCACGGCAAGAGTTTGCTTCCTCCCTTTAACTCGGGTTAGTTTAGAGGTTGAGGGCATGCCGGGCGGTGGTGGCGCACGCCTTTAATCCCAGCACTTGGGAGGCAGAGGCAAAGCTGCAGAGAAACCCTGTCTCGAAAAAATAAAAAAAAAAAAAAAGAGGTTGAGGGCTTCTCCCATACACAGAGTTGGTTCTTGCCCGGCACACTGACTCGCCGATCCTAGAGATCGGGGATCCTTGCCTCAGATCCCAGTCCACTCTTCATCCCGAGAAGGCATAGGGCCACCACAACCTTCCATGTGTGGATGTTCACTATTAGAACTGTCCGTAATTCTAGGCGCGCGGGGTGGGGTGGGGTCTTTTCCAGTCTCGGCTTCCCCAGGAAATCTTTTCTGAGATTCGCCTTTGGAGACAAAATGTCTGCATTGTCTTGGTCGGGGCTGGCGGGTAAGTAAGGCCGATAGATCAGTTTTCAGGTCTGAAACCTGGGCCATGATGACTCCCTCCCTCTCTAGTTCAAGCTGAAGGCACCTTTTAAAGCAAGTCGCTTATTTTTAAATGAATGAAAACAAAAAGCATCTAGGAGTCAATGCCCTCACTGGGGACCGGATCCACTGAAGGCAAAGTGATTTGTCCAAACGCCTTAACGCCAGAGGAATATTTCACTTTCCCTCCGGAGGGTTCGAGGCCAGCCCAGGCTACACTGTAAGAACCAGCTTTAAAAAAAGAACCCCTGCCGGGTCTTCACTCTCTACACGCCCCCAAGTGGTGTCACTTCAAGTATTGTGACGGGGAGGGTGGCGTGAAGGCGCCTTTTGGCTTCTGGTTTTCTAGAAGGCCGGCGGGGTTAATCCTCACGCCAGACCCATTCCGGACAGCAGTGAGTCAACCGCAAGCCGCGTGCTTGCCGCGACTCTCTGCGGACTCCGCAACGACCAGTCCAGCTGATGCAGAGGCAGGGCGAGCAGCGAACGTGCCCCGGAGAAGCGCGCGTACGGCTTCGGTACGCATGCGCGGCCTCCAAGGGCGGGACTTCGGCTATTGGTGGGCGGGGATTCGAGGCGTCGGTTTCTCTTTGCTACTTAATCGTTTGCTAGGCAGTGCCTGCGTGGAGCTTCCACGCTGCGACTCCAAGGACCTTCCTCCTTGCGCCTGCACGACCTGCTGTGACAGCGAGCAGCCGTCTCCTAACTCTTCCTCCTGAGGTAACTGGCCCAGGACCCTCCAGACCGGAGGCCGAGTCCTGGATCCCTTGTCCAGTCGATCGGGCTGTCTGGGCTCCTTTCAGGACTGTGCCTCCAGAGCCCTAGGCTCTCTTGGCCTGGCCCAGTTTATGAACCCCTTGAGCCACCTATGTTCGCCCATCATGTGTGCCCCAAACACCCTTATCTTCCCCTTTCTAATGTATCTATTAGAGTGTTGGGTCGTAACTGCCCCTCTGAAGGCTGTGCTCTTGTCTGTAGGACGATCGCGTGGCCCAAAGTACCTTCCAGAATGCCTGAACTACTTGAAAGCATTCAAGTATGCTTGGACAAATTAACTTGATTTAATTTTCAGTTATTTTGTGGTTGCTGTTTAGAATGTCGTGCATGCTAAGGTTTATACACTGGGCTATGCTGGCAGCTCTTTTTTTTTTTTTTTTTTTCTTTTTTGGTTTTTCGAGACAGGGTTTCCCTGGAACTAGCTCTTGTAGACCAGGCTGGTCTCGAACTCACAGAGATCCGCCTGCCTCTGCCTCCCGAGTGCTGGGATCTTTTAAAGGCGTGCGCCACCACCGCCCGGCTTGCTGCCAGCTCTTATGGTTTACTTGAGACAAGGCTTTACTACAGTAGCTTCTGATTCTCTCTGTAGCTCGGGAGGACCTTAAACAAGCATTCCTTCTGCCTCAGCCTCCTTCATAGCTGGAACTACAGGCCTTTGCCACCCTTATCATTTATATTTATATTGAAGTTCAAGAAGTTTATAATCAAATGTGTGATTCAGAAGAGACTAACTATACAGGTTGCCTTATCTAGGGCATGTTATTTTTCTTTCTTTCTTTCTTTTTGGTTTTTCGAGACAGGGTTTCTCAGTAGCTTTGGAGCCTGCACTGGAACTAGCTCTTGTAGACCAGGCTGGTCTCGAACTCACAGAGATCTGCCTGCCTCTGCTCCCAAGTGCTGGGATTAAAGGCGTGTGCCACCACCGCCCGGCGGCATGTTATTTTTCTTCTTGTGGTGCTCCAACATCCTGGGAAAGCTCTCCATACCACTTGAGTTATAGTTTGAGCCTCTTTTTTTATTTTCCCAAGACAGTTTTTCTCTTTAGAATTCTCTCTGTAGACCAGGTTGGCCTTTGAGATCCGACTGCCTCTGCCTCCAGAGTGCTGGGGATAAAGGTGTGCGCTACCACCACCTAGGGCCTAGGCTAGGTTTTAACTCACTGTGTAGCCCCAGACATGCACCACTGGCCACATCTAACATTTTCTTTTATATATTATGTATGGGCATTTTTGCCTCCATGTTTTGTCTTTGTGTTTGCTATGCATCATGGGTGTATGGTGCCTGTAGAGGCCAGAGATGGTGTCCGAGTCCCTGGGACTGGAGTTACAGATGATTGTGAGCTGCCGTGTGGAGTTACAGATGATTGTGAGCTGCCGTGTGGGTGCTGGGAATCAAACCCCAGTCCTCTGCAAGATCGGCCAGTGCTAATGGCTGAGCCCCATCTCTCCAGCATCTCCCCATCTTATATTTCCATCTGTCCCTTATATAAAGGTAAGCACCGGCTCTGTAACATAGGGTTTGTACATTGCTCTTGGTAGGAATGGCCTTCAAGAGAAGTAAAGGTAGCTGGATGTGTGGACTGTACCTGTTATCCCAGTACTTGAGAGGTACAGACAAGAGGATTGCTTCAATTATGAGGCTAGTCTGGGCTACATAGCAGGATTCTGGAGGGAGCGAGAAGAAGGAAAGACAAGCCATTCTATACAGTGTTCTTGAAAATATTCCAGTGTGTGGTTTGTTCTTCAGCCATGGTGTTTGTAGTGCAAATATACTTAGAGATGCTGCTGTAAGCAAACATGCAGGCTCCCTGGCTCCCTGCCTGGCAGGGCCTTCCTTGCTCCAGTGAAAACAAGGGTTGAAGGATGCATGCACATGCTCAGAGACTAGATTATGGATTCTTCCTCTCTCTTCACAGGATCTAGAAGCAGAAGGCAGCTCTACTCCCCTGCAAAGGAGCTGGGCATTGCAGCCATGAAGTATATGTTGAACCTCTATCTGCTGGGGGTCGTATTAACCCTGCTATCCATCTTCGTTAGACTGATGGAGTCAATCGGGGGCTTACTGGAGAGCCCAGTGCCCGGGAGCCCCTGGATCGCCCGAGGTCAGCTAGCCAACACAGAGCCTCCCAAAGGCCTTCCAGACCATCCTTCTGGAGGAGTACAATAAAACCAAGCTTCAGCCGGACTTTAGCACACTAACTTCAGCATGTCCGACCAAGTGTTCCATTTCCGAAGAGGCAGCATTGGTGTCTCCAAAGAACTGTTACTGGGCCTGGAGGGCCTTTTTTGGATGTTCCTCACCCTGGGAAGGGGCCTATTTAATGTAGATGTGTGAGTGGAATCTCACTCTCCCGACGTTTGCATGTGCTTTGCTGTCCCTGCGGTGTGGCTCTCAGATGAGGGTGTACCAGCTTCAGATGCTGGGAGGGTCAGGTTCTTTCAGCCCTCTGTCCTGAAGGACTCTTTGATACTGAGTCTCTTCCATGAGAGCTGTTGGACAGCAGTTAAGGGATTACGGGCTGGCTATAAAGTGAGAGAGGTTGGAATATCCAGCATCCAGGGTCTCAGTTGTACGTTAAGTTCTTCCTCCAATGTAGTCCGCATGTGTTTGTAAATAATGTCTAAAAAGGGCTGTGGGATGATCAGACCCGCTCAGGGTGTGGGAGATCCGGCCACTATGTGGCTTAAATGAATTTTTCTAATGCAATAAATGTGACTATATATGTTTCCACTATGTGCCATGTTGACATGTCTGCCCTAGAAATTAGTAAGGAAAAGTTTAAATCCTAGATCTTCGAGTAAACCTCATCTATCTATCTATCTATGTATCTACATATTTGTTTATGAGATGAGGTCTCACTGTGCAGCCCTGGCTATCCAGGAGGTCCCTAGTTAGACCAGGCCGTCCTCACAGAGAGATGTCTGCTTCTGTCTCCTTAGTGCTGGGATTAAAGGTGAGTGCCACCACCATACCTGGCCATTTTTATTTTTGAGATCATCTCC
Source organism: Dicrostonyx torquatus (assembly GCA_028555095.1). Lineage (NCBI taxonomy): Eukaryota > Metazoa > Chordata > Mammalia > Rodentia > Cricetidae > Dicrostonyx > Dicrostonyx torquatus. Next base: position 5,497,855 of record JAQHUG010000069.1, on the reverse strand, counting down.
TGTAGCTAAGGTTGGCCTTGATCTCCTTATCTACCTGCCTTCACCTTCTAAATGCTGGGATGGCTAACACTTAAACTTAGTATTTTCAAGTTTAGGAGCAAGAAAGTACTCAGAGCTTTGTTTAGGGACAGAGCATGGTAGTGTATGCCTACAATCCTCAGCATTTAGGAAGCAGAGGCAGGAGGATTGCCAAAAGTTCCAAGGACAGCTAAGGCTGAGCACAAACAAAAAATTTTGTCTAAACATACTTGGGAGCAGGGCCTTTCAGGTTTGCCCTGTATCAGCCAGTTAGATTTTTGTTTGTTTTTGTTTTTCGAGACAGGGTTTCTCTGTAGCTTTGGAGCCTGTCCTGGAACTAGCTCTGTAGACCAGGCTGGACTCGAACTCACAGAGATCTGCCTGCCTCTGCCTCCCAAGTGCTGGGATTAAAGGCATGTGCCACCACCACCTGGCAGGAATTTTTTTCATATTTATTTACTTTTATTTTATATGCATTAGTATTTTGCCTGCAGGTATGTCTGTGTGAGTCAGATCTTGGGGTTACCGACAGTGTTGAGTTGCATGTGGGTGCTGGGATTTTGAACCTGGTTTTCTGGAAGAACAGTCAGTGCCCTTAACTGCCGAGCCATCATTCCAGCCCCCAAAATATCTTTTTAAAATTATGCGCATGATGAACTATTTTTGTCCATGATAAGATATTTTTCATTTTTCCCTAAGCAATAAAATAGAGCAGCAATATAGTACTTTTATATCATGTTAGGTACTATAAAGTAACTCAGAGGTAAGCATATGCTAGGATATACTTGGCTCCTCTGTAGATAGTATGCCATTTTATGTAAGAGACTTGTCTTCAAGGCGGAGTTGTTGCATTAATTCCCCAAGGACCATTTGGTCTTCTTGGGACTGATCCATTTCTGAGAAAAATGCCCTGTCCTAGCCTTTCCTTGAGTCTAAAAGAGGACAAGCATTCCTGCAGTTCTTGGCTCTTCTGTTCTCTTCATTGTCTTATTCACCCATGCGGCTGTTCAACTCTGTTTGCTGTCAACGTAAGTCAGCTACCGTCTGCAAGTGCCCGTGTTGAGTATGTGCCGTGAGGGCTCATGAAGTAACCCAGACTAGCCTTGAACTTAGGATCCTTCCACCCTAGCCTCAAGGATCTGGGATTTTAGCTACCTTGCAGGTGATGTTTCTGCCCTCACCCAGATCTGAGCTGCTTCACCTTTATAGAACAGTGGAAGAGCGTATTTTGTTTTGGAACAGTCTCACCCCTTAGCACCATCTGGCCTAGAACTCTATGTAGCTGAAGTGACCCAGACTCTTCTCATTCACAGAGCCCCATCTGCCTCAAGTGCTGGGATTAAAGGTGTGTGACATGGTGACAGGCAAAGAGGGTTCCTGCTCTTTGGAGGACTGCATGAGAAAGGGGAGAAAGACCTGAGCTCCCAAAAGGAAACAGTTGCCTAAACAGTGCTCCTCCTTCCTCCTGAGGATGGTGCCCACACCACTCTGGCTGGTTGGTAGTCTACAATCTCAGGATTTGTGCCCCACCCCCATTCCTCCTCATCTGCCTGACCGCTGTTAGCCGGGCCTCCTCCTGTAACCATGTGTTAGATCTGTGGAAGCATGGCACACATATAGCTCAGCCGCACTGGTAGAGAAACTTGTGCCCCACACAGAACTTAAGTTTGAATTGTAGATAAAAATTTATTTTATTTTTTCCCATTGAGGGAAGAATAAGGGTGTCTTACTTAGGGAAATGCTCAACATCCTGAGCTGTAAGAGAAATGCAAATTAAAACAATTTTGAGATTCCATCTTACAATTCCATCTGTCAGAATGGCCAAGATCAAAAACACTGATGACAGCTTATGCTGGAGAGGATGTGGGGTAAAGGGAACACTCATCCATTGCTGGTGGGAATGCAAGCTGGTACAACCGCTTTGGAAATCAGTATAGTGATTTCTCAGAAAGTTAGAAAATAATCTACGTCAAGATCCAGCAATACCACTGTTGGGTATATACCCAAAAGACACTCACTCATACCACAAGGACATGTGCTCAACTATGTTCACAGCAGCATTATTTGTAATTGCCTGAACCTGGAAACGACCTAGATGCCCCTCAACTGAAGAATGGATAAAGAAAATGTAGTACACACAATGGAGTACTACACAGAGGTAAAAAATAATGACATCTTGAAATTTACAGGCAAATAGATGGATCATATTGAGTGTGGTAACTCAGACCCAGAAAGACAAATATAATATATATTCACTCATAAGTAACTTTTAGACATAAAACAAAGAAAAAGCAGCCTACAGGCCACAACCCCAGGGAACCTAGACAACAAAGAAGATCTACAAAGGGAGGTGAAAAAGACAAGATCTCCTGAGTAAATTAGAAGTTGGGGGGGGATCCACGGGAGAGAGCAGAAGGGGATAGGAAAGAAAGGGAGTGGAGAAAAAAGTGTACCTCAACAAAAACAATAAAAAAAAAAAAGAGAGAGAGAGAGAGAAGTTAGGGCCTAGGCACGTAGCTCAGCCGGCAGAGCGCTTCCTAGTAACTTCCTTTCTATTACTGTGATAAAGACCTTAACCAAAAGCAACTTAGGGAGAAAGGACAGCTGGCAGTCCACCATTGAGGGAAGCCATGGCAGAAGCTCACGGCAGGAACCTGGAGCCAATTAACAAAAGCTATTCTTTTTTTCAGTACTGAGGACTATACTCGGAGGAAGGGAGTGGAGAAAAAAAATGTATAGTTCAACAGAAACAATTTAAAAAAATGTAAGGGTGTTTTACCTGCAGGAGAGATGAGAGTTCGGTAATGGCCTACCAGGAAGGCCACTAATGGTAGTCATTGTAGTCTCCAAATATTCCTGCATTCCTTTGTTTTGAGACACTCTCACTGTGGGGCCCAGAATGGACTCAAACATACAGCCATCTTGCCTCAGCCTCTTGCACCGGGATTACAAGTGAACGCTACCACTCCTGCCTAGAAGCTCACTCATGACCCCTTGTGGTTGAATGAGGTCATAGAACTAATTCTGCCCAATTAGTTCTGAGTACATTTGGAACACGTAAGGACTGATTCCCAGCGTGGAAGCTCACCCCTCCCCCCCCCAGCCCTGCCTCCCTACCGTGCTTGGGGAACTAGAATTGGTCTGTACAGAACTTCTCCGTTGATGTAAGCCCTGGAGTGAGGATGCCACAGAGAAGAGCCTCAACGGACCCCTGGAGAGAGGGAAACCAGCCTTTACTGCGCGAAGAGGTTGGGGGTAGGGGCGGACTTGTTACAGCAATGTAGCTGCTGAGCTGGACCGACACATTGCATAGAGCACCTCCGGAATCCTCACCGACCTCCTCCAATAGCGCATAAGACACGAGAGGGGAAAGCAGGTTAAAACAAAAACAAAAACCTCAGATGATAATTCTGTGACAGAGATATTTATATAGGACAGAGGCACAGGAAACTATTTGGAGGTGAGTGTTAATGAAGAGCCGCTTCTGATTTATTTTCCCCTGTAGTTTCGTGTGTGTGATAACTGTGTGTGTGTACGTGTGCTTGTGTGGACACAGCGCACCCCGTGTGGGGAGGGAACCATCTCACAAGCAGCCTTGTCTATGTAGTTCAAGTAGGCCATAAATTGTGAGCCCGGCGCCTCTGCCACAACTTGAGTAGTGGGGTTACAAGTGTGCGCTCGGACCAGCTGAAATGAAGAGAGTTGGGGGCCTGCCGCGTTTGGGAAGTACGTCTCAGTGGTAGGAACACGTGAGCAAAGATGTACCGAGGGGCCAAGGCACAGACATTTAGAAAACGCTAGCAAGTTTTAAATGTTAACTGGAGGTCTGAGCTCTGTTGCCATCTAGTGGATGCCGAGGAGAAAGGGATTGTTGCACCACATTCAACAGAAAGGGAAGGAAGGGGGCGGGTAGAAGGAAGAAGGAGGAAACCGTTTTCAAATTAATCTTATCAGTCCTGTAAAACTCCAACCTTTAGAACAGCACGAGGCTAGCCTATGAATAGACAGTTCAAATAAGCTCAGTGTCATGCTTGACCTGGCAAGCTGACAACCTAAATTCTGATCCCAGAGCACATACAAAAGCCCATGCAGGAGTAGCGGGAGCTTCTGTGATGCCAAGGCCCAGGAGAGCCGAAAGAAGCTTGCTGGCCTACCTGACATGGGGTACACAGTGCACAGAGACCTGGTCTCAAGGTGAAAGGTAAGGGCCAACACTTGAGAGCTGTCCTCTGGGCTCCACAGATGCCATGCTGACGGCTACACCCCACATAGGAAAACACACACAGATATGCTCACATGTCACACGCTCGAAACCACAGAAAGGAATAAAAGAAAAGGGCAAAGAAAGGAAGACAGGGAAAGAAAGGGGGGGGGGGGAAGATGTCTGAAGTTGGGTCATAAGAGTTTTCATTGGAATAAAGGTGTCGCTGACCAGGCTGGTCTGGAACTCACTGAGCTCCACCTGCCTCTGCCCCCCAAGTCCTGAGATTAAAGATGTGCGCCACCACCACCTGGCTTAGTTCTCTTATTTCTTTTCTTTTTTTTTTTCTTCCTTTTTTTTTATCTTAGAGACAGGGTTTCTCTGTAGCTTTTGGAGCCTGTCTTGGAACTAGCTCTTGTAGACCAGGTTGGCCTTGAACTCACAGAGATCCACCTGCCTCTGCCTCCCAGGTGCTGGGATTAAAGGCGTGCACTACCACTGTCCAGCTAGCTCTTTTATTTCTATAGAACATTCCAGCACACTGTATAATTTTTTTTTATTTGTTTTACTTGCGTGTGTCTGTGGGAGGGTGTCAGATCCTTTAGAACTGGAGTTTCAGGCAGTCATGAGCTGCCGGGTGGGTCCTGGGAATTGAACCAGGGCTCTCTGGAAGAGCAGCCAGTGCTCTTTACCACTGAGCCATCTCTCCAGCCTCTGTATAATTTTTTTTTTTTATTTCTGCCTGAATCCCACTGCAAAAAGCTTTTGGGGCCAGAAGTAGTGGTGCACATCTTTTTTTTTTTTTTTTTTTTTTTTTTGGTTTTTCGAGACAGGGTTTCTCTGTGGCTTTGGAGCCTGTCCTGGAACTAGCTCTTGTAGACCAGGCTGGTCTCAAACTCACAGAGATCCACCTGCCTCTGCCTCCCGAGTGCTGGGATTAAAGGCATGCGCCACCACCGCCCGGCAGTGGTGCACATCTTTAATCCCAGCATTCAACAGAGGCAGGCAGATCTCTGTGAGTTCGAAGCCAGCCTGGTCTACATAGTGAATTTCAGCACAGCTAAGGCTACACAGTAAGACCCTATCTTAAACAAACAGAAATGGAAGTAAATAAATGGTAAGAGTCTTCCTCTCTGGTCGAATACTTGCCTAGCAAGAGCAAAGCTCTGAATATAGTCCTCAGTACTGGGGGAAAAAAAACAGCTTTTGTTAATTGATGTATCCCAGACATCCAGAATATTGTCTAGCACATAGTAGGTGCTCAATAAATATTACATGAACAAATCTCACCTTACTGATGAAAAGAGATATGATAAATATGATGGTCAATTTAGCTTTATGGAGATATAAAAATTTATGTGCCCAGAACTCAGGAGGCAGAGACAGGTGGATCTCTGTGAGTTCGAGGCCAGCCTGGTCTACAAGAGCTAGTTCCAGGACAGGCTCCAAAAGCTACAGAGAAACCCTGTCTCGAAAAAACCAAAAAAAAAAAGAAAGAAAGAAAGAAAATGTATGTGTTGTGTGTGTGTAAGCATCTTAAATTGAATCCACAAACGCAGTATGTTTCTCTTCCTGTGGTTAATACGGAATTGTGTGTCTGTTCATGACTAGTAGCAGTCCCTTCTCTCTTCTTTCTGCTGCAGAAAGGGGCAGTTTGTTATAGGAGCGGAAAGGAGAGGAGATAGGTGAGAGAAGAGAGAAGGGCTGACGTGCGGCACTACGACCTTTTCTGGGTCTGTGACACAGTACCTGCCCCGCCCTAAGTGCGTGTGAACTGGCTTTCCAGAGCATGCTCTGTTGGTTGAAGGGAGTTCTGGTACACTGAGTGCTGCCTGTCTGGTTTGTTTTTCGTTCTGAGACCAAGCCTCACTCTGCAGTACAAGCTGCCCTCCAATAAGCAACCCAGGCTGGCCACAGACTCATGGCCATCCTCCTGTCTGAGCTTCCTAGGTGCTGAGATTACAGGAATGAGTCACCACTCCATAATCAATTGCTAAAACTCATATTTTTGGACAAGTTGTTTTCATTTTGCTAATTTCTAACATGCCCAGTCTAGACATTTTACAATTTCTTTGATGATGCATTATTTTAAAATGTGTTTATTGTCCATGTGTGGTGGCATTATGCCTTTAGTACAAGCATTTGGGAGGCAGAGGTAGGCGGCTCTTTGAAGCCAGCCTGATCTACACACTCAATTCCAGGGCAGCCAGGGCTGTATAGTGAGAGCCTGTGCCAATAATATCGTGAAAAGAAAAGGAAAAGTGTTTATTTATGAAATACTTTGAAATCCATGTCATCCAAAAAAAGTTTTTCTGGGGTTTACTTCAGCAGTATGGTTGAAAAGAAAGAGACCAGTATGGGCCCTGACAGATTTGTGAAATGGTCTGTATATTTCATTAAAGTTTTCTGAATGATATCTAAGCTGGCTTCAAACCACTGGGTTCGAGCAGTCCTCCTGCCTCAGCCTCTCAAGAACACATGTCCCACCCAGCTCTTTGGGTGGCCCATTCTGAGCTGGCTTCAACAGACACACCATCAAGTCACTGCTTCCTCCTTTGTTCGCACGTTATAAACAAGTAACAGCCCGGTTGTTATTGTTTTTTTAAATCTCATTTTCCCCATAAGATGGGGTAACGAAAATTAATTCCCTTTCTCCCACCCTTCCATTATCCTGGGCAGATCAGAGCCTGGCTTTTATTTTCATCACATTTAGTTGTTTTTAATGTGTGTGTGTGTGTGTGTGTGTGTGTGTGTGTGTGTTTGAACATCTGCACGAAACTGCACATGGAGGCCAGAGGACAACCTGGTGAATCAGTTCTTTCCTTCTGTCCTGTGGATATCAGGGATCAGATGCTGATCCTCAGGCTTGGCTGCAAGTCCTTCTACCTGCTGAGCCCTCCTGCAGGTCCCCAACGCCTGACTTTAGGTAAACAATTTGAACTTACAAAGAGCTTTTGTGTGAGGCTTGTGACTTTCCCAGAGACCTATCCCCAGTTTGCCTGACCTACTCACTGTCTTAATAATGGCTTGGCGTATGCTTGGGAAGGTCATTCTCTCCCTGCTTGGGGTAAGGGTGAATGTTTAAAATCTGGGACTTTTCTTCTGGTTTGCAGTCAGCGCACAGTCCTAGACGTCCTCCTCCGGTCCTCCTCTCTTTTCCCTGTTGTTAGCCATCGTATGCCCTGATGTCATTGCTGCCATTGTGAGCTGACAGGCCCTCCCAGCTCTGGAGAACATGATCAACCATAAGCAAGCAGGGAACCGGAGCTGGGGAGGTGGGGGGAGCAGTGGTCCCACCAACACCTTGGAGTTGGGCTGGGTCTGTGTGGAGCCCCAGAGATGTTCCCCAGCCCATTCTTTTTAAGAACCAATGAGTACAATTAGGGGCCTCCCTCCTGTGGTCAAGGACCCGGGCCCTGGAGTGGAACTTGGAGTAGAAGATGGCCTTCTCTGTCAACTCATTCATTCTCCAGAATTCAACTTGTTCTCTGACTCAGTGGTGTTTGAGAGCACCTTCATCCAGGTACCTCCTGCATCCTAGGGATGAGTCCTGAGGGTAGGGGATGCTGGCCAGAAGGAACCAGAGGGTCTCGGTCCAAAGATCACTTCCCTTTGTGACTGTAGTGTGAGGAACTCCCTGCAGACGTCCTGCAAAGAGTTAAGTAGTGGTTTGGTACAAGAAAGAACGTTGTTTGTTTGTTTGGAGTTTTTTGTTGTTCATTTGTTTTGAGACGCATCTTACTGTGTAGCCTTGGCTGGCCTGGAACTATGAAGACCAAGCTGGCCTCAAACTCATAGAGATCCTCTAGCCTCTGCCTCCTGAGTGCTGGGGTTAAAGGCATGTATTACTACACTCAACTTAAGCATCTTTTTAAAAGGGTTTGTTTATTTGTTTGTTTTAAAGATTTATTTATTTATTTATTTATTTATTTTTGGTTTTTCGAGACAGGGTTTCTCTGTGACTTTGGAGCCTGTCCTGGAACTAGCTCTTGTAGACCAGGCTGGTCTCGAACTCACAAAGATCCGCCTGCCTCTGCCTCCCGAGTGCTGGGATTAAAGGCGTGCGCCACCACCGCCCGGCAAGATTTATTTTTTTTTAATTGTGTGTGTACACACGGGTGCAGTGCCCTGGGAGGCCAGAAGAGGGCATCAGATCCCCTGGAGCTGGAGTTAGAGGTGATTGTAAACTGCATGATTGGGATGCTGGGAACTGAGCTCCAGATCCTCTGTAAGAGCGGTAAACACTCCTCACGGCCCAGCTGTTTCTTTAGCCCTCAAAGGAGCCTCATGGTGTACAAGGAGCTCCATTCAACCATAATCAGTGGTAACTGTCTAAGCAAGCTCTATCCAAGACCATTTGGACCAGTGATGCATGCTTACAGACCCCCAGGGCATTCTCTCTGGACTTTGGCGGTTGAAAACGGTGTGCCAGACATCAGGGGTCCCTCAGCCACTCTTTGTGGGTATTGCTGAGGTTTTGGTAAGGAGACAAGCAGGCAGAGGGACTTGGAAGTACCCAAGTTAAGGTGGAGAGACTAGGCAGAATCAAGGATCTGATGTCAAGACCCATGAAACAAATCAGGAAGCCATAGGGAAGATGGTGGGAACATTTCCAGGCAGGTCTAGGAATTAAATGTAAGTCTCACAGCAATGAGCTACTTCCCACCAAGGTCCCAGTTTGGGGAAACTATGTTCAGCGTTCCTGGTACCCCATTTTCCTGTGCTGCCCCAGGTGGACACCTGTATACCTGGGAGAGGAGCTAGCAAGCCTGGGTGAGAGAGCAAGTGTGGGATCCAGACCTTACACTTCCTAGTCATCCCTCTTTGTGTGTGGTGTCTTGGCAGAGGACTTGTCCTCCTACTGTGTTCTATATGATCTAATGTTGACACTGTTGGGAGTCTCTGAATGGCTCCACATGACCCAAGAGAGCCCTGCCTTTACTTAGAACGATTCACTCCTCAGTTGGATCCACTTCTTCCTCTCTCCTCTGTTCTCCACATCACGCCTCCCTATGGCCTCCCCAAAGCAGTACTGTCCTCTGTTCTGCAAGGACTACAGATTCTATTTCATAGCATGGGCTCTCAGAGATGTCACTTCTTTTTCTCTCTTTAAAATCAGATTTGTTTTTATTTGTTTGTTGTTTTTTTTTGAGACAGGGTTCCTCTGTGTAGCCCTGGCTGTCCTGGAACTTGCTCTATAGACCAGGCTGGCCTCGAACTCACAGAGATCCACCTGTCCCACCTCCTGAATGCTGGGATTGAAGGCACATGCCACCACAGCCTGGCCAGAATTCATTTTTCTTGAACCATTACTTAGACTGGTGGGAATCAATTTCCGCCGTCCTAGGGGTTTCTCTTCGTCTCCAGTTCCCACGTGGGATGTAGAGTTGCCAGAGCTGGCTAGGACACTGGGAGAAGCCCACTGGTCTTGGAAACACGGGTGTCTCTACGTTACCAATGGCTCCTTAATGGTCACAGCTTCTGCGCACTTCTAGGGTGAACTGAGCCAATGCCCTGTGCAAGGTGGTTCACTGCCCCTGCCCTGCCCCTGCCCCCATGTATTTTGGGAAGCAGAGGAAGTTCTTCTGATATATGAGGCCCTGCGATAAGCTGCCCTCTCTTGTCTGAGGGAAATTCTCCAGCCTCCTCCCCTTGAGCTTCCTGGGTCTTTGCCACTCTACTCTCTTTCTCTTGTAGAACTTTCTTCCCTTACAGGTCATTAGAAACCTGTGCTAGCCAGGTGGTGGTGGCGCACACCTTTAATCCCAGCACTCGGGAGGCAGAGGCAGGCGATCTCTGTGAGTTCGAGGCCAGCCTAGTCTCCAAGAGCTAGTTCCAGGACAGCTAGAGCTGTTACACAGAGAAACCCTGTCTCAAAAAACCAAAAAGGAAGGAAGGAAGGAAGGAAGGAAGGAAGGAAGGAAGGAAGGAAGGAAGGAAGGAAGGAAGGAAGGAAGGAAAAAAAAGAAAGAAAGAAAAGCAAGCAAGCAAGCTGTGCTGGTTTCTCTGACCCAGGGAGGGAAGTGTAAAATTTCCAACACCACTCAGTCTTTTTTCTTACTAACTATCCTTCTGTTTGATGTTTTGAGACAGGGTCTCATGTACCCCAGACTGCTTTCTAACTCCATATGAAACCAAGGACCTTGAAGTGCTGATTCTCCTGCCTCAATTTCCAGTGTATCTTTTCAGTTAGATGTGTTTCTCTACACAAAGCAGTACTCCGACACAGGGTTGTTGTCCACAGACTATGTCTGGGGAGACCTCTGAAAGGGACCAGTGGCAGGCAATGGTCTAGCTCACCAAGCCAAAGTGGCCCTGTCTGGTATCTGTGTCCTTCCATCCTTTGTCTCCTTGTCTGCTCTCTCTTTTTGACCCATGTGTCTGGGCTTTGTTTCCAGGTCACTAAGCAAGGAAACTGGATGGATGCCTATGAAAAATCTGCCACTATGATCATCGGTGTAACCTCTTCAGTGCCCTCCTTGCCACTCCCCAACGTCCTCCTAATGGCCAACGTCACCTGGCCTCACGGTCCGTTTTCCACCAGTAGCACACCTGGTGCCCCTGTCATCACTCTCAGCAGGTAAAGGCTGGAGAGAGGGGACAGGGCTGTGGGAATGATTGACAGGTATATGTATACTGTGCAGGTGGGCTTCAGATCAGAAGAAAATACAATGCTCTTCATAAGCTCTGCAGAGTTCATCCACCTGTCGATGTATGTGATGCATGTTTACTTAGTGGTTTTTTGCAACAAGTGCAGAGCTGTGGAGCAGGGGTGCAGCACAGCTCCTCTTTCCAGCTCAGTCTCTGAGGATCTTGGCTTCATTTTGTTTATTATTATTATTTTGGTTTTTTTCGAGACAGGATTTCTCTGTGGCTTTGGAGCCTGTCCTGGAATTAGCTCTGTAGACCAGGCTGGTCTTGAACTCACAAAGATCTGCCTGTCTCTGCCTCTCAAGTGCTGGGATTAAAGGTGGCACCACCAACGCCCGGCCGTTTTATTTTAGTTTTTTGTTTTTGTTTTTTTGTTTTAGATAGGGTCTCTCTATGTAACCCTGGCTTGCCTGGAATTCATTATATAGACCGGGTTGTCCTAGAATTCGGAGAGTGCCAGCCTTGGCTTCCTTGTATTTTGTCAGTGTAGATGTGGGGGTTTTCAAAAAGGAGACTGATATTTTCTTTTTTTAAAGACAAGAGATAATGAAATGTTTGTTTTGTGTTTTCTCTCTCTCTCTCTCTCTCTCTCTCTCTCTCTCTCTGTGTGTGTGTGTGTGTGTGTGTGTGTGTGTAAAACGTTTTGGAGCTGTTTCTCTCCTGCTATGTGGGTTTTGGGGACTGATCTCATGTCATTAGAGTTAATAACCAGCACCTTTACCCTCGGAGCCATCTCGCCAGCCCAAAGATGGAGATATTCAAATTAAATAGGGCTATGAGATATTGAGGTTGAAAAAAAAATCTTGCAAATCCCAGAATGGTAAACCTGTCTCAGAAAAGGGGGGGCATCGGGAGAGAGGACTCAGTGGATAAGGGGCTTGCTGCTCTTCCTGAAGTCCTGTGTTCAGTTCCCAGCAGTTATGTCAGACAGCTTACAACCACCTGCAGGATACCTACATATACGTGGCAGCCACACACACACACACACACACACAACCTTAAAGAAAAGAAAAAGGGAAACTGTAGTTCAGTTGGCAGAGTAGATGCCTGGCACACACAAAGCCCTAGGTTTGACCCCCAGCACTGCATACCCTGAGCATAGTGATACAAACCTGTCATCCCAGAACTAGGGAGATGAGAACAGGGGATCACAGAAAAGAACAGAAAAACATAAAACCTCAACAAAGCCTCAATATATACGAGACATCCACCTTTCTCAGTCATTTGATTCCAGGAATCAAAGATGGAGGGAAAGGCTTAGAAATTAAGAAATCTTTGTTCTATTTCCCTCTCATGAAGATTTCAATGTGAACAAATCTTGAGATATTTAATTCGGGTTTTGGTTTTTGAGACATGGTCTCCTGTAAGTTAATGCTTGCCTCACACTGGGCAACTGAGGGTGACTTTAAACTCCTAATCCTCCTGCCTTAGCCTCCCAAATGCTAGGGTGACCCCTGTGCCCAACACACTGTGTGTGCGTGCGTTTGTGTGTGTGCGTGTGTGTGTGTGATGTTGGATAGGTACAAGCATGTGTGTGTTCATGTCAGAGTGCAAGGCCAGAGGACGTGTTGGATGTCCTGCTCTGTCATGTTCTGCTGAGAGGTGGTCTCTCAATGAAGCTGTGGCTCACTGGCTTGGCTAGGCTGGCTAGCAGTGACCTCCCAGGATCCACCTTCTTCTAATCCTGAGGTGATAGGCCCGCATGACATTGTCTGCATTTTTTTCTTTTAAACATGAGTGCTGGGGATTCAAACTCAATCCTCGATGCTTGCACAGCAAGTGCTTTAAAAAAAAAAAATCTTCTGAGTCACCTCTTCACTCACCAAATTTCTCCAAATCTTTTTACAAATGCATACTTAGTGATGTTTATCTCTCCCTTCTGAAAGGGTTTTATGAGAACTGAGACAGTATGCACCAGTAACAGTCGTGGTGACTGATGTGGGCAGATTATTTTTATTTAATATTTTTTGAGACAAAGTAACATAGCTCAGGCCCTCAGCGCCCAGGTGGTGGGATTTAGGCATACACTCACTGTCATGCAAAGTCTTTCCTAATGGACAAAGAGCCCGCAAATGATCAGAGGGGAATCAGTTCCCACCCTTAGAGCAGGAGCTCTGTACTGCCAGCGCCCTCCAGGCAGCAGCGGGAGGTGCCAACACACGAACTTCCTGATCATGCCCAGGATCCTTCCCCTGAAGTATGTGGAGCTACAGATCTCTGACTACACCCAGCGCATCCTTCGGGTTAGGACAGTGACTGAGAAGATCTACTACCTGAGGCTCCACGAGAAACATCCACAGGCCGTGTTTCAGTTCTGGATCCGCTTGGTGAAAATTTTGCAGAAAGGTCTGTCTATCACCACCAAAGACCCGAGGATCCAGTTTACTCACTGCCTGGTGCCCAAGATACCCAACTCCTCCATTGAAACAACAGTAAGTGGGGACGCCCCCCCAGCGTCTGCAGAGAGGCGTGTTTCTGTGTACCTACTCCTGCACACAGAATGCTCACACATGCAAATGGACACTTGGCCTTTCATATATGCAGGTCCCTCATCCACAGTGCCACTCAACATCTTGGATCAGAAATATTCAGGAGAAAATATTGTTCCCTTGCCGTGGTTCCCTGAACAATACAGGAGAGCAGCTACTTGCAGAGCGTTGTGTTATGTGAGGCATGTGCCAAAGCTCCGTCTTTGGAATAAGGAGCTTGAGTATAGTGGATTTGGATATTGGATGGTAGATCCTGGAACTGATCCCTGTGGATCTTAGGGACAAGAATGTATGTTACTGAATGCAATGCCGTCAACATTTTAAAAGATTATATCCTTTCATGGGCCCTTCCCCTCATTTCTATACATCATTTACTGACCATGGTGGAATATATCTGAATGACTCTTAAAATGAAAGTTACTTTTTGGTAAATATGAACATAGTTACATGTGTCTCGATAGACTTATTCCTTCTGCATTTTTCTAAAGATGGGATCCTGCTACATAGCCCAGGCTGGCCTCAAACTCAAGATCTTCCTGTCTCAGCTGCCACAGCTTCCCCTCCTGTTGTGGGTAGATGCAGGGTCTCCCGTGTACTCGATGCTAGACAAGTATTCCGCTTGCTCTACCACCGAGCTATTGTCTTTTTGTATTTACTCATCATTTGCTTATTTAGTGTGTGTGTGTGCTATAGTTGGCACAGGTCTCCCTCTATAGCTTAGGCTGGGCTGGAATTCACAGTGTAGCCCAGGTTGCCCTCACGCTTCCGGCTAGCCTCATGTCTTAGCCTCCTGAGTTGCTGGGATTGCACATACACACCACTACACTGAGCTCCCTTGGGGTGTGAGGACTTCCCGGACCTGCCCTGTGAAGAAGCGCCGGCGCAAAGTCTGGCAGATGATTGCTCTGAATGTGATATCTTAAAGCTGCTTTCACTAAGGTGTGTGTTTTGATAATCACCTTAGATCGGCAGCTCTAAGGTCTACTCCGTGCCCTCTGGAGAGCGTTAGCCTCCACAGCTCACCGGAGAAAGTGTGCTGTTGCCAGAGGCCCCCATCACTGGCCTAGCAGTATTGTGAACTAATGCTACAAGGCCTGAAACTGAAGTCAGTCACACAGACTCCTTCAAGGCCCTGCCAGGGAGAGCATGGTGCTCCCGTAGCAGCAGGACCCTCTGACTTGGATTTCCCCACACAGCCCGAAAGCAGCGTGCCGTCATCCTCCCAGCCCAGTGAGACTGTAATGCTGCTGGCGGCTGAGAGGACCAGCGGCAGTCTCTTAGGGCTCTCAAAAAGACACCAGCTCACGGGAGACAGGTGAGTCCTGTGTTGTTAGCTCCAGTATCCCTCGCCCTCGCCTGGATTCATGGGGCCTATGACACCCTCTATCCAGCCGGCTCTAGTTCTTTTTATTCTAGATAGTCAGCCACACAACTTTGTCCCCAAGCTTGTGCTTGAAAGCAGGTTTTGTGGCATCCAGGCATCTAAATGTTCATCCTATGGATAAACTCCACTGTTTTCAAATGGCAGATACACAATAGAAGAAGTGAAAAATGGGTAAATTAATTCCAAGAAATGTGAGTTAGTAAATGAGTCAGTTAGCTACTGACTCGCTAATCCCAAAGGACCCTTGGGAGAGCCTCTCCTTTGTCCTCTCTACCTCTTGTTTAAAATGGGCAGTGATCAAAGACTCCTCCTAGCTCCAAGTTTCAACTAATTCCCTTACATTCAGCCACAGACTGAAACCCCCACGTGCAGGGCCAATATAACTCAGCAATGCATAATTTGTTTTGTTTTGTTTTTTAATTTGTGATTTTTTTTTTCCCACTGGGAGGAGTTTTTTGTTGCATGGCTTTAAAAGCTGCTTTTCTGGACAGTCCCTACAGAACATGGTGTCCTTTTAGAAAAGAAAATCTGGTTCTTTGAGATTGCAAAAACAGCTTCACTTTGTAAGTTAAAATGTCTGGTACCTTAGATCACCTTCTTGGTGCCCTCAACCTGGTCCCACTCCTCTCTTCTCCTCTGCTCTCCCTTCCCCTCCCCCATGAGCTTCTTCTTGCCCCAATGGCCTCAGACTCACTATATAGCTAAGGGTGACCTCCAACTCCAGATCCTCCTGCCTCCACGTCCCAAGTGCTAGGGTTCGAACCCAGGGCTTCATGTATAGCAGTCAAAGACAACCCACTGAGCTGCATCCCAAGTCCTGGCCCCCTTGGTTTTGTTTGCTTGTTTGACTCAGGGTTTCACTCTACAGCTCTAAATGGACTTGAACTTGCTGTAATCCTCCTGCCTCGGCCTCCAAAAAATTTTCCTTTCTTTGGAGCTGACGTGATGGCTCATTGGTTCAGAGTACTGGCTGGTCTTCCAGAGGATTCGGGCTTAATTCCCAACAACCATGTGGCAGCTCACAACTGTCTATAAGTCTAGTTTCAAGGGATCTAACAGATTCTTCTGGCCTCCTCAGGTACCAGGCACACAAGTGGTGAAGAGACATACATGAAAACAAAACCACCATACACATAAAATAATAAAAAAAAATTTCATTATTTTTCCGAGGCTGGGTCATCAACTTCTCTTCCCATTTCCTCAAGATTTAAGTTGATTTTTTCCTCTTAGGAGCTTTCTTGGGGTTATTTTGTTGTTTGGAGTTTTTGTTTCAGTTTTGCTCTAAGACAGATGATCTTGAACTACTGACCCCTCCTGCTTCTACTTTCCAAGTACAGGATTACAGGGGTGTATTAGCACATCTCTGTATTGTTTTGGATTTTTGTTTGTTGGTTTGTTTTTGAGACAGCATCTCACTGTTTAGCTCTTGGGTAGCTTGGGACTCACTATGTAGACCAGGTTAGCTTTGAACTCACAAAGATCTGCTTACCTCTGCCTTTTCAGTACTGGGATTAAAGTTGTGCCCCACCAGACCCTGCATAGTTTGTTTTTATTTATTTTCTTTTTTCCTGGAACAAAGTCTTACTGTGTAACTCAGGCTGGCCTCTGGCAGAGAAGTATGTGCTCTTAATTACTGAATCTCTCTCCATCCTTTAAAAAACAGTTTATTTAAGCAGATTTTGTAATGTGTATGGGTGTTTTTTCCTGTAGAGTGTTTTGCCTGTAGAGGCTGTGGGGACCAGAAGAGGACATCAGACCCCTAGAACTGGAGTCATAGACAATTGTAAGATGCCATATAGATCCTGGGAACCAAACTTAAGTCCTCTGAAAGCTCTTTACTGCTGAGGTATTTGTTCCAGCCCTTAAGTGGAGTCTAACACTGTTTTCTTTCCTTTCTGTTGTTTTCTATGACTCCCACAGACACACTGATACTACCACAGAAATCGACAACTCCAACAGCTGCAAGACACCCCCACTGGTGGCATCTTCAGTTAATATGCCCATGAGAGCTACTTTGACCCACAGCTTCTGGGAACAAGAGGACACAAATGAGAACTTCCTGCAGGTTCCTGTAGCCAGCTCCTTAGGAGAGAACTTTTTGGGACCCTAACACCTAACCAGAACGTGTGTCAGCCAGCCCTGCCTCGTATAATGCTGCTTCCCACAGTGGGCCAAGTAACCATGGGAGAGATGAGATGGTGCTTATGCCAAGACGCTCCTCTACTTCCACCAATAAACCTCCAATGGAGTCCTCCTTGTTGCAGCTTGTGTTTTGGCGGGGGAGGGACGGAAGCAACTGGGCAGCTGGCTCAGGGCTGGCTGGAAATCACCGTTCACTACTCAGAAAAATAAATGCGAAGTAAGCGCTGGCCTGCCAAATCCAAAGCATCTAGACCAACCTGAGCTATCCAGTGCAAAGGAAACGGTCTCTGAGGAGAGCTCTAGCTTCCATTGTTAAAGAGATAGTGGGACCCAGAGTCAGGACTTTGCTATGCCGAAACCCTGGTATGATGGCAACCAGCTAGGAGATGACCTCATGCATTTCAAGTAAGAAACTGAGGGTTCATCTCTCAACTCCCTGTGTGAGGGCAAAAGCCCAACGGCACGCCCCTGGCTATGAACAAGGGTTACTAATGGAGATGTGGCTTCTGGGAAGGGTAGTGGTGACTCCCTAGCAAAGGAGTTCTGACCACCTTGACTGTTCCCTTCTGGAACCTAGTGAAAGCAAGCTGGGAGACCCTGTATCTTGCAGGTTTCTGAGCTCATATCCCTAATTGTGTAGGCAATGATCAAAACTGCTCCTACCTCCTAGACAATTAGGAATATTTACCCGGCATATACTACCATAACAGCCAATACATGTTATAGAATATTTAGATTACACTGTGGCCCTCCAGAAAATTTTACCTTGAATCAGGGGTAGCCAACAGAAATTAGCCTTAGAGAAGGCCGCACTCTGGACAGAGAGGATGCACTGGAAGAAAGGGCAGGGAGGAGAGTCTGAGCTTCTGTTTGGTTCTGGATCAAGGGAAGAAATGTGTCTCTTGCAGTGTCTCTGGCTGAAAAGGAAGGTCTGCTGGTTGCTTCTCAGCTTCTCTGATCTAGCAGGTTTTCACCCCGACATCTGACTTCCAAGTTTTTGTTGGTAAATAGAACAATAGAGACTTAGTTTAAAGCTATATATGGTCCAGGTTCTGCCACAGCTGATGCCTGAATGACGGGCAGGGTGCTGAATGCAGGGCCATGGGGCTGCAGGCAAAAATTAAAATATCAGTAGACTCATATTCAGTTGCTAAGCTGACAGAAAAACATCAAATAAGCATTTATGACATCTGTTTGGTGCCCTGATTGGTGTATGATGTTGAGCTCATCAGAAAACAAGAGAGAGCAAGTTTCCTGTCCTTGGAGACAGCTTCGGGCAGCTACTAACCTCTATTGTAAAGATAAAGGAAGGCCATTGCTGTTTACATAACATTTATGTCACTCAGTCCCTAAATAAAAGTGGGAGGACCTGCTTTCCTGTATCTCACATCTTGTGTGATGCCAGGAAGAGCATGGTTGTCCCCTTCCCGGGAAGGCTTGGTTAATCTGAGGAGCAAATCCTGGCAAGACTGGGTTATACAAGATACTGATGTCAGTGGCTTTCTCCCCCCTCCCCCCCCCGATGAAAAACACAAGCAACCCAAATTTCTTTTGGACGTTGTGCTAGTTTCCTGTCATCTTGGCACAAGCTAGAGTCATATGGGATCACAGAACCACAAACAAGAAAATGCCTCCAACAGATTGGCCTATGGTGCATTTTTTTTTCCTGTGGGGCATTTTATTGATTAATGATTAATGTTGGAGGGCCCAGTCCATTGAGCAGGTTGTGTAACAGTGTAGGCTGAGCAAGCCAGTGAGGAGCCTTTGTCCATGGCCTCTGCTTTCAGTTTCTGCCTTGGCTTCCACTGGTGATAGACTACAAGGTGTAAATTGAAGTAAACTGTGTTCTTCCCAAACTGCTTTTGGTCATGGCATCTATCACAGCAATAGAAAGTACGCTAGGGCAGACATATTTGCTACTAAATAAGCTGGGCATTGCCGGTGCTGAACCCATGTGAGACTAATAACGAAGAGTGACCATACTTCCTAATGTATGCCTGTTCTAGTATCACTGTTAATATATAATATATAACTCTCAAAATTGTCCTTGTGGGGCTAAATCATATGGCATCCTGTGTTTATAAGCACTTAACGAATGCCTATCTTTACTCCATTTAAACAAAGTCTCACTCTGTGGCCTAGTCTATCCTTGAGCTCACAGCAATTCTCCTGTCTCCACATCCCAAGTGCTAGGATCACAAGTATGGGCCACCACACTCAGCTTTTAGTGCCTGGATTTATGTTTCTTTCAGTTCTCACTTGACCTGTTGTGGTAATCCCATTGGTCAGACCCTAATATCACCATAACATTAACAGATGACATCATTGAACACTCAGTCCACCCCACAACCCACTAGGAGGCAGATACTCGTTAGCACATTTTGTGAATGACGACACCACACAGAGAATATTTGAGGTCACACAGGGAGTAAGTAGCCAGCATTTTAACTAAGCATCTGCCTAAGCTTACAACATTTGTATTGGTCTCTCTATATAATCCTGGTTGTCTTGAAACTTGCTATAGAGACAGATCTGGCTTCAAACTGCTGCTTCTACCCAGGTTCTGGGCTTACAAGGCATGTGCCACAGCCCACACTTTGGATGAGCCTGTGACCCTCTGCCTATCCATTCCTCTTACTCACGTCTAACAGCAACCTTTCTGAAGCATTATATACATGCCTGCCAGGGCTTCCTTCTTCATAAAGCCAAACTCTTTGACATGAAATGACTGACACCCTGCTAATAACCACAGGCTCTGTTTGCTGCAGTTCCCCTGCATCCATCATGCCAAGTTCCTTGTGGGTTCCTAAATTTGCATTGTTTTTAAGAAGTACTGCCCAGGCATTTCATACATGTTCACGCCGTCCAATATTCATTTTCTTGCTTTCCCTACACCTCCCAAGATACTGGTATTTAGTGTGCTATATACTGGGCTACTCGTGTGGTTCTCATTTGCATTGGATTGTAGCATTCCTAGCCATAGCGTAGCTATTTCTTCCATGGCTGTCTCCTTATAAGAACTCTAAGAACAGATGCCATTCCAGAATCAATTAGATACTCAGAAGAGAAGCTAGCTTTTACTGAAAGGAGAAGAATTCATTGGAAGATGTGGGTTGCCATGCAAAACTGTTATGGAGCTTGTGACCCCTGGGAAAAGACCATAAACTCAACCCAATTATAATTAAAAGAGTTATTGAGGGGGCTGGAGAGATGGCTCAGTGGTTAAGAGCACTGCCTGCTCTTCCAAAGGTCCTGAGTTCAATTCCCAGCAACCACATGGTGGCTCACAACCATCTGTAATGGGATTTGGTGCCCTCTTCTGGTCTGCAGGCATACACACAGAATATTATATACATAATAAATAAATAAATAAATATTTTTTAAAAAAAGAGTTATTGATTTTATTGATTAGCTGCTAGCAGGAAGACAATCTCTGAGCCAAATTTGAGATTGCCTTGAAAGGGGGTTGAGGGAAGAATGTGGGGGGAGCTGTTTTGTTTTGTTTTTCAGCTGGGTTCCTCTGTGTAGCCTTGGCTGTCCTGGATTCGCTCTGTAGCTGGCCTTGAACTCAGAGATCTGCCTGCCTCTGCCTCTTGAGTGCTGGGATTAAAGTTTGTGCCACCGCACCCCAGCTGAAGGAGGAATTTTAAAAGGGGAAAACCACAAGAAGACCTTTAGGATCACACAAGCAAGTAAAAACCAGTCTGTTCTGACAAGTTAAGTGGTTAAGCAACTCAAAACAACCTTTGGGTATCTGTGTAAGCAAGTTACGGGAGCAAAAAAGCAGTTAGTCTATCCTAACAAGTAGATAATCACAGCTGTACGTTTCTGGGTGGGGATCACTGAATCAGAGTAACTGGGAACTTATCTTCCAGGGACTGGAGTCAGAGACAAATGACTAGTGGGTACCAAGACAGATGCCTAGAATAAAGTGAAGATTTTAGCCATCACATTCCTCACTGGTCCTAGATGATGTTCATTAGATCATTGGTTCATATTTATGTAAGGCCAAAGGTTGATACCTTAATTGTGTTGAAAAGTATGTATGTAGCCAGTTTATGAATCGGTTTATGAAAAGCGTCTATGGTAACATCCAGTAATGGCATGAGAGGATTTTAGTTCATCTATTCCCCACTCACTCCAGGAGAAGAAGCCAGGGAATCTAGTTTAGGGTTCCGGGTATCTGTAGTTTTGACATTGACATTTACAGATGAGCATGAGGATGCATAAAGCAGCAAAACAGAAAATAAAGTTGTTTATCCAGGTAAAATTTGATAACTATGAAGTAAGCCATTAAATCAGATCCCAGACCCCATCTTGAGTAACCCTTTTTTTAATTCTCAGATTTTTCAAGGTATTTGTAATATGAATAAGCACCACAGACAGTCATTTGTCTTTTGACAGTGCTAGGGAAATGGCTGTTTTGATAGAGGGGAACTAGTTTCCTTTGGACCTAACATTTCAACTCTGTTAATGCTAAGGGGCAATACAGTTTCTTCTGCACCTGCTTCTCAGCTGAAATAGGACACTGTTGTCAGGCCCAGGAGGGCTGGGACAGCAGACAAAGGCCAGGAGGGAACATGGCACATTGGGTTTGCTGTGCAGGTCTTGGTGGGCTATCTGGGGCTAGTGAAGTATAGGTAGCTTTGGAACATCTGCAGTGCTGGTCCAAAGCTGGGACTCAGGCAACTTTCAGCAAGTCCAGGTTGGATAGTTTTGAAGGTCAACCTTTTAGGTTTTGAGGCTGGTGTGTTTGGAGAGCTTTGCAATCTTTAGTCAATTGGAAATCTGCTGGGACAAATATAGACTAAGAACAGAAGGTAAAGTTCAGGAATTTAGGAAAAAATCTTAACTCCATTTATGTTAAAACTCTGAACTTTTGAAATCCTAATATAACAACAGCGTGGCAAGAGGGAAAGAAATCTGAAACATTGTTAATTTATATAAATCTTGAATCATTCTTTTAGACTTTTGTGACTAGTATTTACACACCTTAGATCATCCTCTCAGATTCTCACAACTTAAATTTTCATATCCACAGACCTTTCTATACCTTAAATTACTTTCTTAGACCGTTACAACTTATTTAAGCTTTTATATCCTTAGACCTTATGACTTGCATTCTAAATCATTTTCATAGACCCCCATAACTTTTATAAATTTCTTTCTTGTTCTTTCTCTCTCTTTCTTCTTTTTTTGTTTTTTTGAGACAGAGTTTCTCTGTGTATCCCTGGCTGTCCTGGAACTCACTCTGTAGACCAGGCTGGCCTCAAACTCACCGAGATCGGCCTGCCTTTGTCTCCCATGTGCTAGGATTAAAGGCGTGCGCCACCACCGCCTAGCTATAAATTTCATTTTTTATCTAATTATTTACCATGAGACATAGGTGGTTGGTCACTGAGGAGCAGATTTGCTACAGTTAAATATCAATATTATCAGAGATCTGAGGATAAATTTGAGCACGGACTATAATTCAAAAGGCCTCTATCAATTAAAAGGACATAGACCTACCTAGAGAGTTGTCCTAGGCTCCTTCACGATGGTCTTGAGGACAGAGGTCTTGGTTTTTCACGGGCAGTCACACAGGACAGCGTTAAGTCTTTCATGGGCATACAGCATAGTTTAGCCTTCAGCTGCCAGTCCCAGATCTGAGAAACTTGTGTATGAAAAACTTGACAGACTGGTTTACCTTGGTGGCAAAGAGGGACAGTCAATTCTCCAGCAACTTTAGTCACAGTTTGAGCAAGGTCCTGGAAGCAGGCAAAGCCCGAAGCAGTTTTCTGCTCAGTGGTTAAAGTTACTATGGGTTGTTGCCCCATCATTTTCTTTGGAGGAGTCCTGAGGGCTGCCTCTAGGAGTTAGTAGTTTTTGTCTATCCTGGGAAAAGTTTGGGTTTTTTTTTTTTTGAAACACGGTTTCTCTGTCTCAAATATGTTTAAAAATTAAACATCTTAAATGCCATATTTAGCAGAACTCTGAGGAGTTTGAGGGTTGTCATGGTTTCTATTGCAAGTTGGGGCGGAAAGGGTTTATTTGGCTTACAGTTCCACATTGCTGTTCACCACTGAAGGAAGTTGGGACAGGAACTCAAACAGGGCAGGATCCTGGAGCTAGGAGCTGATGCAGAGGCCATGGAGGGTGCTGCTTACTGGCTTGCTTCCCTTGGCTTGCTCAGCCTGCTTTCTTATAGAATCCAGGACCAGCAGCCCAGGGATGACACCATCCACCGGGGCCTGGGCCCTCAATCATAGATCACTAAATGAGAAAATGCCTTACAGCTTGATCTCACGGAGCCATTTCCTCAACTGAGGCTCCTTCGTCTCTGACGACTCTAGCTTGTGTCAAGTTGACACACAAAACCAGCCAATACAAGGGCCAATATTTAATTTATTAAATATTCTTAATTTTAAATAAACTTTGCTTTTCAGTTACTTGCTGTAGGCTTAATCTTGAAAACATACATAGAAGGCTAAATAAAGCTTGTCCCAAAAAGTGAATTACATTTGTACTTAGCATGATTACAAGCATAGTTTTGAGCTCATTAAAGAATTTGATCACTTATAAGATGACTGAACATTAACTTGCATGTCCTGTCTTCAACAGTTTATAAGACATTAATAACGTTAATAACATTAGGATTTTACAGTTTTAACTCTGTTAGATTTTAGCCTTAAAATTACAATTTTGAATCTAAACTTTTAGTATTAAAATGAAATGTTAAATTATCAGTGCATCACACGGACTGAAAATTTTATAAAACCATAAATATAATACAGAAAGATTGGAAACCTTATTTTTTATTCTTTTATAGTGCACCATTACACAATGTTATAGTTTCTTGAATATATAGTTTTTTTAGTTTATCCAAAGAGCTAAAGTTTAATGAAATTAGCAGAGGCAAAGAAGCTAGAAGTATATCCTTAAGTCAGTTATTAACTTGATTAGACCTTAGGAATTCACAAACCTTATTTGTTAAATGTATTTTATTTATTAAAAATGTTTTTATATAAGTTTTTAGGACAAAAATCATATAAAAATGTCTCCTAATCTAAAATTTTTTGAAGGCCTGCTATTGTCTCCTTAGTTTAAAAAGGAGACAACAAGAATTGATTTTAAGTTACATATAAGTATGCAATAGCAAATTAAGATTACCTGTGTATGGATGTTGTGAAATAATCCTCTTGTACACTGTAAAGATTTGTCACTCGAATTGTTTTAATAAAATGCTGATGGCCAGTAGCCAGGCAGGAAGTGTAGGCAGGCAACCAAACTAAGGATTATGGGAAGGAGAAGGGCGGAGTCAGGAGTCACCACCCAGAAGCATAGGGAACAGGAAATGAATGTGCCATGCTAATAAAGGTACTGCCTCATGGCAGAGTGTAAATAAGGAATATGGGTTAACTTAAAATGTAAGAGTTAGCTAGGAAGAAGCCTGATCTATTGGCAGAGCATCGATAATTCATATTCAGCATCCGTTATTTGGGAACTGGTGAGATCCACCTGTATATGTATGGCTCCTAAACATTTGACAAGAATTTCCACATAAAACCTAAGAAAGCTTCACAAAGGATTCTAAACACACCAAAGAACAGAGTCAAGCATGTCTTCTTGGCGGCAGCATTTTTTTTTTTTTTGGGGGTGGGCTCTATTTGCTGGTGGTGAGTAGAGTGCTGTTCCTTTAAGAGATGGCTTCCTGACTCAGCATTAGTGGCCAAAACCATGTGACTTCTTTCAGAGGTCCTGCTACTAGATACCTAAACGGGGTTTATGAGCAGCAGGTGTCACGCTACTTGGTGACAGCATGGATCCAGGAACTTCCTGCATTGGTTAAGATGGCTCCCAGAGCTGGCAGTAAATGCCGTGGGCCATGCCAGAGGAGCAGCGAGTTGTAATTGAAGTTCCCAGTGTCAGCCCAGCAGAAGGGAATCCTCTGATGGGCCAATCTCATTTAGGCAAGGCCGCGGGACTACAGAGCCCAGAATGTCTTTTGCTTCTGCTGTGCCTTTACATGTTTGCTGCGGCTCTCTTTCTCTGGTATCTAGCATGGTGTGAGTATTGGATGTGGGAAGATCTCTACTACCTGTAATATAGTGTGTTTAGCTCTTGGAAACATTCCATTCTACTGGGCATTTTTACCTGTGGATCATTAAGAAGATAACCTTTCCCTAAGCTGTACTGCCTAATTTGATAATAACAATGCTAACTTATATAGAGTTTTGATGAATAAAAATAAATAGGAGTTGGAGAGATGGCTCAACAGTTAAGAGCACTGACTGTTCTTCCAGAGGACCTGAGTTCAATTCCCAGCAACCACATGGTGGCTCACAACCATCTGTAATGAGATCTGGCTCCCTCTTCTGGCCAGCAGGCATACATGGCGGCAGAATGTTGTATATATAATAAATAAAATCCTTAAAAAAAATAAATACAAGGATCTGTTTCATAGCCAAAGTCAGTGAGTCTGAGAAGCTACATGGATTGTAGCTCAAGTTAATGACCAACAGTTGAGTCCCAATAGTCTAGCTAGTTTAAATTCCTTTAACCTTAATGTCGGGAGATGTGTTCACAGGTCTCGGAGTGCATCACAGCTGAAACAAAGCTTTCAAAATAACAAAGTTAGACTAGGATGTTTTTGTTAAATAACTTTGAGGTGGAAATCCAAGAAGACAATCTAAAGTTTTAGAAAGGCACATAGCGGAATGTAGAACTCTTTAAGGTCAGGGAACAAGAACAAAGCAGCCCAATTATTACTGACTGAAGGACTCTCCTTGCTAGGTTTGGTTGATGACCAAAGGTGATGATTAATTTCTTATACCCATTTCTGTCCTCAATCTCCTGATATAAAAAACCATTAATGAATGGAAATGCACCCTAAAGATTTAAAGTAGAGCTGACTGATTCTTTTTCATATATAAACATTTAGGTTTGTAATTCCTTTAAGATTCCTTATAAGATGACTTTTCAAGATAAGTAATAAAGTAATTGGTCCTTTCTTTGTAACTGCAAAATGCAGTCTACCAGTAAAAGACCTGACAAGAACACCTTGCTTGCCACATGGTTAACAAGTTGCTTGGGTATGAATGTATGTGGGTTCTTGGGATAATTTGTTTTTCATCTGTAATACATAAAATGCTTAATAATGTGAGGGAGATGAAAAGCATGTTTTTACCTATAATCATTCACTTGAGAAGTGGAATGCAACTGTTTTGACTCTTGTATGGCCTGGAAGATTGTGTTGGGGTATAAAAGATGTAAAATAACACGAGATAGAAGAGAGAAAATAGAGAGAAAAAAAAGAATAAAAAAGAAGGAAAACATCAAGAGAATTTGTGAGTGCCTTTTTCTCTAACCTGCCTCAAATGGAAAAATTTAGCCTCTCCAACTCCATGGATTCCTATCATGGCCCTGTGCTACTGGAGGCGGTCCCCCAGACAGCAGTAAGTAAACACACCTCAGCCATGAGACTAGTCTCTCAGGGAACTGAGGGAGGTGAGCCAGCCACCAACACGTCATGATCTAAGCTACATAGCAGGGTTTTTGTTTGTTTGTTTTGTTGTTATTGTTTTTGCTCATGCAGACAGAAGAGGATACAGATGCTAAGTAAGAAGACATTCAGACAAAAGGAGTCTCTATACGGGTTACAGTGTGTTTAAAAATCTGCATAGGCTTGGGAGATCAAAGAAAAATGGTAGAGAAAGTCCTTAAAAAAAGAAATAGAGTAAAAAATATAAGCCACATAAAGATGGAAAACACACAGAGTCTGGATTATGTGTATTACTGTGTTGTCTTTTAAACTTTTGGGCTGCTAGAAGACCTTGGATTATGAAAACTGTTATATTAAACCAACTTATATATTTTAAAATTATCTTGACTTCAAATTTAAGCCAAATGATCTATTACTTTGGGGTAGAAGTTATGCTTTTATTTCCACAGGAAATGAGAAGCTCTGGATTCATTCTGGGTTAAGAAAAATCAGGTTTGATAGAGGAGGACCCCCCTGAAAACCCTGGCTTCAAGTAAAGAAATAAACCTAGAAGAACTACAAGACACGTGATGCATATTTTACCTGCTCAAACACACACACACAATCATCTTTGGCTGGTTTATGTACAATGCACAGTCTATACTTGTATTAATGTAGAAATGTATGTTACCTTTAAATGTTTATGTATTTTCAGAGCAAGGAGACCAGACATCAATGAAAACAGATGGCCCAGGTGATCCAGCATCTTAAAATGCCTCTGTTGCAGTTTCCTCAGAGTTCTTCATCCAAAAAAGCTTCAAGGTTGCTTGCTGAGATGATCTAGCCTCACAGATTACTCCAGCCAAGACTTAACTATTATCCCAAATTTTTTTCAGGGTCCCTCAAAGACTACCAGCACCCCCAATCAACAGGAAGTAGTCTAGAGAACTATGCTCACATTCCCAAAATATTGGTTATAAATGTTTGTGATTGTGCCGGGCGGAAGTGGCACACGCCTTTAATCCCAGCACTCGGGAGGCAGAGGCAGGCAGATCTTTGTGAGTTCGAGACCAGCCTGGTCTACAAGAGCTAGTTCCAGTGCAGGCTCCAAAAGCCACAGAGAAACCCTGTCTCGAAAAACCAAAAAACCAAAAAAAAAATAATAATAATAATAAATAAATAAATGTTATTGTTTAGGAGAGTTGGTTACAAGTATTTATTAGCAATGGTCAGGAAAAAAGATGAACAAAGGAGATTAGATTCAGAGATCTTATTCTAAAAAGAAAAGGGGGATATAGAAATAGAGTAAAAGATACATTATTGAATTTACTTTAAACCAAAAAACAGCTATTTATCTTAGAATTTTTATTATATTGTATATATATTTATACTCTTGTTTAGGGTATTATATTTATGCAACCCATTTAAAATATATAATTACTAAATACAGATTAATAGTTATTTATAATAGCAAAGTTATAGTCAGTTAGGTTTTCAAAGTATTACAGAGATGTATTTCAGGTAGAATGACAACATTCAAATACTTCAAATACCTACAGAATATGGCATTTAAAATGTTTTAAGAACTTAGACTTTTCTCAACAGTGAAATATGTCTGCTTCTGGGAGCATCAATTACTTCAAAGAGGAATTTTGGGTGACTGTCCAGGCAGCCTGATGTCCTTGTCCTTAGGTAACATTTCACCTTTCTGGGGTCTTTGGTGGAGTTGAAGACTAGATAGTTATAGTTCTCTTTTGTTATGATAAAAGATAGACTAGGTATAAAATTTTGGACTCACAAAGATCAGATAGATAATAGAATATTTTCTTTAATTTTGCCAAATACAGATAGACTGGATGTTGTAATTGTAATTCTTACTTGATAAATGTTTTTGTTGTGTTTAGTTTTACTATGTTAAAGTTAAAACCTTCCTTTTTAATTAGCAAAAAAGGGGAAATGCTGTGAAATAATCTTCTTGTACAATGCAAAGATTTGTCATTCAAATTGATTTAGCAAAACACTCATTGGCCAGTAACCAGGCAGGAAGTAGAGGTGGACAACCAAACTCGAGCTAAGGATGATGGGAAGAAGAAGGGTGGAGTCAGAGTCACCAGCCAGACACAGAGGGAGCAGGAGATGAACGTGTAAATAAGGAATATGGGTTAACTTAAAATGTAAGAGTTAGCTAGTAACAAGCCTGAGCTTTTGGCTGAGCATTTATAATTCATATTCAGCATCTGAGTGGTTATTTGGGAACTGGTGGGCAGGAGAGAAACATACACCTACATATAGATCTTTAAATCTTCAATTATTAACTTTTTTGTTACAAGTTTTTTGTTATTGTTGTTTTGGTTTTTTGAGACAGGGTTTCTCTACGTAGCCCTGGCTGTCATGGAATTTCACTGTAGACCAAGCTGGCCTAGAAATCAAAGAGATACACCTGCCTCTGCCTCCCAAATGCTGAGATTAAAGGAGTGTGCCACCACCACATGACTTAAATTATTTATTTATCCATTCATTTACATTTTATGTGTGTTGATATTTGACCTGTGTGTATTTCTATATGAGGGAGTCAGATCCACTGGAACATGAGTTACAGACAGTTGTGAGCTGTCATGTGGGTGCTGGGAATTAAACCAAGGTCCTTTGGAAGAGCAACCAATGCTTCTAACCACTGAGTCATCTCTCTAGCCCTTTTTTGTTACAAGTTTTCAGCTAAGTTTTTATGCTTGAAATTTTATAGGTCCACCCCATCCTTCACCCGACCCTCACCCCCACAATTGTCTTATAGATCCTGAGAGAAAGAGAATTTACATTTTAGAAAGGGGTTTAAATATCCATAGCCTCGAATGAGGGAGCAAAAAAGGAGCGAGAGGTCAAAGAGCTCGGCATCTTTAATTTCATCTAGATGTCCTAATTTTTACATAAAGCCTTTCTGATTAAAGAATTAAATAACATGAGACATAGCAATAACAAATAAATTTACCATTTGTTCTAACAGTTTTTTCCTAAGGGGGTGTTAGACAATATTTGGAGCCTTTACCCAGTATATATGACAGCTTTTCAATTTTTGCAAGGGTGGATCCCATTCTTATTCTTATTTTTTAGCCTGTGTACCCTACTTTCTCCATAAAACCTTGAGGCCTCATGCAATCAGGGCCTAATTGCACACAACCAATGGGGGCAGTAACTGGATGCTTAGGTGAAAGTCCAATGGCCTTGCTTATCTCCTTTTTTGGAGGAGTTTCAATTTTTAACAAGTACAGCTTGGGTTATTTTAAGCCAACACATTTGGAGTTATTGCTGAGAGATTTTAGACAGAGGATTTTGACGGGGGGGGGCATTCCATCAAACTGTGAACTGTTGTAAATTATGGGGGAGAGGTGCGTGTTGTGTTCCCCAGCGCTTGGCTCCCAGCCCCCAGCTGCTGGCCTGCTCAGCCGCTGGTTGCTTGCTTATGCCCGAAATAACCACATGAGAACTGTATTAATTCAAATACTGCCTTGCCCATTATCTCTAGCCTCTTCCCGGCTAGCCCTCACCTCATAAACTAACCCATTATAAAAGTCTGTATGTCACCACGAGGTGGATGACTTACCGGACGGATCTACGGTACTTCCATCTGCGGCGGGAGCTTCATGGAGACTGGCTCTGACCCAGTCTTCTTCCCAGCGTCCTCTTCTCTTTTTCCCGCCTATCTAAGTCCTGCCCTATCAAATGGCCCAGGCAGCTTTTTTATTTAACCAATCAAAGCACAGAAATAAAGATGGACCCTCCTACAGTGAACCCTGAGTTTGCATTTGCATTAATTAAATAAAATTAACCTTGAGTCAGGAGGCTGAGTTAGTAACTAGTTGACAGAAAGTAACCATAAAGCATCAGAAGGCATCTGGAAGAGATAGAGACACACCAGGAGTAGGGAGGGATTTTTAGGTGATGCAGCTTTTTTTTTCCTGTTTCGGTAGAGTGGAAGGGTGCTCTCTTGGGGTGCTGCCAGCAAGGATGGAAGGTTAGCTAGTTGCTACTCAACTTCTCTGAGCTAGCAGATTTTCACCACAGCATTTGAATCTGGAGTCTTATTTATAAATAAAACAATAGAGATTTAATTAAAGCCACCCTTGCTGGCAGCAACAGAGCCAGTGCCTGCAGGAACCGTGGAGTGGGAATTGTTGGCTGAAATATCAGTAGATTAAGATGCAGCCACTGTGCCGAAGTTAAAACAGGGTTTTATTTTATAACGAGTTGTGTCTTCATATGGAGACATGGAAAACTTAAATAAGTCATTAAGTTGCATAGTAATATGTGTCTGTAACCTAGACACCATTAAATATAAATCTATAAAAACCAAACAACTACAGGAGCTCAGAAAATGTTGGCATCTTGTTGTTTTGTTTTCTTTCTTTTTTTGTGGTGTTTTATTGTTTTGTTTTGGAGACAGGGTTTCCTCTGGGTAACAGCCTTGGTCTGTCCTGGAACTTTCTATATAGACCAGGCTGGCCTTAAGCTCTATGAGATCTGCCCACCTCTGCCTCCCTAGTCCTGGGATCAAAGGCATGTTGCCACCACCACCCCTGGTTTTGTTCTTGTTTTCTTTACATGTTTTTGTTTCACAGACTTTTAACTGTGTCCAGTAAACTTACAAACCTTAAGGTACAGAAAGTTTATATTTTAACTGTTCTAAAGCACATAGTGTCCATTCTTGGACTGTTTTGTTTTCTCTCTTATCCAAGAGCAGAGGTTCTCAACCTGTGGTTAGGTCACGACCTCTTTGGGGGTCAAATGACCCTTTCACAGGGGTCACCTAAGACCATCGGAAAGACCATCAGAAAACACAGATATCTACATTATGGTTTATAACAGTAGCAAAATTACATTTGTGAAAACCACAAGATGACTTTCAGTATCTATAAAAGCAAGCAAAAACTAACCTGTTCTGCCAAGTTAAGTGGTTAAAGCAATTCAAAACAATCTTTGACTATCTATGTAAGCAAGTTACAGGAGAAAAAACCCCAGTTAGTCGTATCCTAACAGGTAGATAATCACAGCTGTACGTTTCTGGGTGGAATTACTGAATCAGGTAACTGGGAACTTATCTTCCAGGGACTGGAGTCAGGGACAAACAACTATTAGGTACCATGGTGGATGCCTAGCATAAAATGGAGCTTCTTTAGCCATCACAAAACCAAAGGGACAGTTGAAGGACATTGGTGCAGCACTGGAGAGTCAAGAAGTCTCAGAGTGTGACAGCAGTGCACCACTGGGGGGTCAGAGGGTGGTAGGTAATTGGACATCAGGTCAAAGGCTGCAGTAGGCCAGATGGTCTTTCCAAGGGAAATTTAAATTGTTACAAAGGAGAAAATAGAGAAATGGAATTCTGGTGGCTGAAAGCAAATGTTCAGTGCAGTTTAACTCTGGTGGGGAAAAGAAGAGAGATTTTATTTATTTACTTATTTTTTTTGAGTCAGGGTCTCTCTGTGTAGTTCTTTTTGACCTGGAACTCTCTGGGTAGATCAGGCTGACCTAAGATACACTTGCATCTATCTCCCAAATGCTGGAACATGCCACCACATCTGGCCCTATATTTTTTTGTTTGTTTTTGAGGGATGGTCTCACCCTGGAGCCTGGGTTGGTTTTCAGCTAATGAGACTCATTCCTAAGCCTCCCAAGTTCTGGATTGTAACCTGAACCACCACTCCCGTGGGCTTTGAGAGTATGCCAAATTTCAAGTTCTCCCACCAAAAGCTGTTCCAGTGGCTCGTTAGATAGACAATTAAGGAGATCAAGTGACATAGGATGATCACCTTAGGACTTTTTCTCTTCTTGGAAGAGAGCAAGTTTGGTTACTGTTTAGTGTGAAAAACCACCAAGCCCTTAGCTCTGGGCTCTCAGCCACAGTGCAGCCTATGAGCTATGGCCCTTATTTGGTCTCATTTTGTAGCATGGGCCAGGCCAATTGATAATGGAATGTTAATATTCTTCTGTTTGCTGTGCCGGTGGAATAAACTGTGTTGTTTTGATCCATTGTTCATTCAAACCCCCCTTGTTACTTTTGGGTGTAGTGATGGTTTAAATCTGAATCACTTCCAGTGTGAGGGGGCAGACATAAGTGTGGAAGCCAGAGGCCAACATGGCATCTTCTTCAATAACTGCGTGCAGACAAAACATTCATATACAAAAAAAAAATTTTTAAAAGTTTGCAAGGGACACGAGTTCCTTGTCCTCTGTTAAAAGTTTCCTTGAAGGGAGGCCTTTCAATCCTTCAAATTCCAAATCTCTGATGGCTTTGCTTGCGTAGTATATGTCCTCTTCTGTTGACTGAGCAAGGTCTTCGTTTTATTTCGGTGCCACTACTTTCTACCCTTACTGTGAGGAAGGCATGCTTGTCTTACTGGTAAAGATGACCTTCTCCAAACACCTGGCCAGAAATATCACAGTCCTCTCGAGCAGTGGTTCTCATTCTCCCTAATGCTTTGATCCTTTAATGCAGTTCCTCATGCTGTGGTGGCCCCCAACATAAAATTATTTTCATTGCTACTTCATAACTGTAATTTTGCTACAGTTATCAATCATAATATATATATATATCTGTGTTTTCCGATGGTCTTAGGCAACCAACTCTGTGAAAAGGTTGTTCGCTCAGCCCCCAAGGTGGTCACGACCCACAGGTTAGGAACAACTGACCTAGGGAAGAGCCAAAACTAGCAACATCTGCCTCCCATTTCTGGCTTTTTGTTGTTGTTGTTGTTTTGAGACAGAGTCTATAATGCAAGGCTGGCCATTAACTCATGGTCTTCTTACTTTAGCCTCCAAAGTAGCAGCTTACTGGTATATACAGCATCACAGTCAGCTTTGCCTCCAGCTTTCAACAGTGAACCACACCCACCCCCACCCCCCCAGCCCCGGTGTCATCACTGCCACCCTTACTTCTCAACTTCAGGTCGGCAAGTAGCAGACATTTTTCATATAGCTTGAGGTAGCTGACTTTATGCTGTTGTGATAAAAGATCTGATGTTGTCAATTTAAAAAGAAGAAAAGGAAGCCGGGCAATGGTGGCACACACCTTTAATCCCGGCACTTGGGAGGCAGACGCAGGCAGAACTCTGTGAGTTCAAGGCCAGCCTGGTCTACAGAGCGAATTCCAGGGCAGACTCCAAAACTACAGAGAAACCCTGACTCGAAAAACCAAAAACCAAAAAAGGAGGAGGAAGAGGAGGAGAAGGAGGATGAAGATGATGATGATGAGGATGAGGAGGAAATGCAAACTCAGGAGCTGGCTGGTTCTCAAAGGTTTCAGGTTTGCAGTGGGGAACAGTGAATAAGAAGTTGATTAGGAGAGCTATTGACGCATAGCTAGACAGCCTTTGGAGGTTTCTGAAGAGAATTCAGGCCTGTGAGGAATAGCAGAAGTCCTTTCCTATAAGATTGAGAGGCAGGAGGCAGGCTCTAGGTCACATGATTGATGAGTAGTCTGTAGCGTGTGCTTGCTTGCAGTCAGGCTGTCTCTGGTACAACAGCGCAGGGTGAGAACGAGAATCCAGAAGAACAACTTACTTTCGTTCTGAAACACAAATTATTGTAATTTTGGTAATTATAACTGTTCGATCAAAATGGAGGAGTGACTGTGACTAACAAGTTCCACGTAGGAACTGAGTGACGGAGTGTCCAGGATGTGCAAGAAGGGATATCTCAGACCCAGAAGACAGCACTCAGCAAAGGGCGCTTGACTGATGGGGTTGAGTGCTTGAGAGGCACCTTGTATCTATGTGGAAGCTGATGTAGAAAAAAAATCAGGATTAAAAACAAGCAGATGAAAAACTCTTAAGGAGAAAAAATGTAGAAAGAGAAAATACAATTCATGGATGTGTTATATTTGCAACTATTTGTAAATTACTGCCAACTATGATTAAAGATTTAACCAAAGGTACCAAGATCTACTTGGAAGATTAGTGAAGGGCAAGTGTGTGGGGAAGGAAAGAAAGGTGAAGATCTTTCAGACGGAGGTGCCCACTGCCCCAGATGGAAGCTCTGGACTTGGGAACTCAAGTTCCCTGTTCCCTGGCAGATCCATGTAAACTACACAGGAGGGCTCATCATGTCTACTTTCCATGTAGTTTGGCCAACTGTCAGGCCAGGTAGGAGACCAGATGGGTAGAAGAGAATGGGTCGATTCTGCCCCATGGTCATATAAAATTGCTCTAGAATGTTCCCACCCACCCCCATCCCCTGCTCCAGTAACCATTCCAGCTCCTTACCCTATACCTCCATGATGTGGCTACCCAGATGCTCTCTTTCTGATTTTATAGGATGAGCAAGGTTGTCAATTATCTTCCTGAAGATAACATCCTCACTGTCATCTTTTCTCTTCAGGGTATTGCTCCCCAATTTTCTTCACTTAGTTTCCTTAGCCCAGTTGGAGTTGAGAGCCCCTAGTGGCTTTCCAACAAAACCCCTCTGACTCAGGTTGGCCTGTCCCCTCCCTATGCCGATAGCCATGAAGTCTAATTGAAGCCATTCTGTTCCCAGGCGAGGGATGCTATGTAGGCATCCATATGCCAACCACATGTGGTTTAGTCATTTGTGTATCCCCCGAGGCCTGTTTCCTACCAGAAACCAATTAAAGGTGGTTAGGCAAATGCATTTCTGCCATTACCAACTCTGTCCCCAGCACTGTCTTTCCATAATCGAGGGAAAGCTCCAGTCCTGGTTTCTCCTAGAAATCAATTTCCCAGAAACTATTTCTTAGATGAAAATAACACCGCACAAGGGATTAGTAAAGCATTTAAAGGCCAGTGAACACGGCGTCTGAAGGAGAAAAGCGACAAAACATTGTCATCTAGAATCGATTAATGGCCTCTGGGACATGGCATTTGTCAAAACAATCTCCAGAACAAAGTAAAAGGACGCCTCTTAAGGTTCTGAGGTAGAATTCAGAGAGAGAAAATACCCTGAAGGAATAACATCGAAATACACCTTAAACTCTGTGACAGAAATGGGATTAAGGCTTCACAATTGTCCTTGGAAGTCTCTAGAAAGATAGCAAAGGGTTCATGAAGACTGCCCTGGTGCTAATGAGACAGCAGAGAGGGGAGTGAGCAGCTGGTCACACTGAATGCAGAGAAATGAGCAGTTTTGATCCATGTCCTCCACCAGTTAGGATTCACAAGGGACCACTCATAACTTTAGGCCACCGGTTGACAGAAACAAACCACAGAGGGCCAGGCTGGAGAAATCCAAAACCAGGGTAACAAAGATGGGACAACAACGGCTTCATCAGTTAATGTGAATGTTTAAGGGCTGGAGAGATGGCTCAGTGGGTAAAGGTACTTGTTAAATCTTGTGGCGGTAGACACGTAACAGCTGTCTTTAAAGCATTCGCCATTACAAGATGGCGCCGAGTTCCGTCTCAGTCTGGCGGTTAACAACTCGTTAGCGCTCTTGTTCTTGCCCGATCTGCCCAGCAACAGCAATGCACCAATCCCCGTCTGCCTAGTGTACCACGCACAGGGCACGCCTACACCACCTGTATATAAGCCGGCAGCCTACCGCACTCGGGGCCCCTCACCTCCAGCTCTCCCTCAACCAAGCAGCGCTTCAATAAACCGTGATCAGAGAAGAATTCTGTGTCAGTGGCTTTCTTCCCGCTGGTCGGGGCTCGCCGCAAAATCTGATGGCTTGAGTTTAATCCCCAGGACCCACATGGTGGAAAGAGAGAGGTGGAGAGCTGACAGTGGTAAGTTGCCCTCTGACCTCTGCATGCACACACACACTCACATACACACACAAAAGGTATAATAAAATATAAATAAAGTAAGCATTTAGGATTATTAAGACTAAGGTCACTAATTTATGGGAGTAATCACTTGATAGATTACTTGAAGATTACTTGAATGAAAACAACTTCAAATGCAGAAATCTAGAGATAATCTCAAAGGGAACCTTCCTGGTCTTCATTGTCCTTGATTCCTACCTAACGTAGAATAAATAAATTCTCTTCTTTGTCCTGCCACAGATACAGATACTGATTTTTATTAAATATCACTAAAATTAAATTTTGAACCATGCTCAAACAAAACATTGCTTTGGGATATCAATAAGTGCCAGACCACCTGAGAGCATCCTACCATCTGATAACACACAAAGGAATGACATAGACAACTTATCCTAAGTGGAGTTTTAGTGTTCAAGCACGATGCCTGGACAAAGAACTAACATCACACCCATCCCTCCCCTGGATGACATTCCAGGACCAGATGCAGTGAGAAAGCAGTGATTCCTTCACACACACATACTCAGGACATTGTAACTGCAAATGCTTGCTCTTCCTTTTAAACGTGTACTTATTTATTATGTGTATTTGTTTTATGTTATTGTTTCTTTGTATTGAGACAGAATCTTACTATGTTGTTATGGGCGACCTGGAATTTGCTATGTAGAACAGGCTGGCACTGAACTCACAGATTAACCTGCCTCTGTCTCCCAAGTGCTGGGATTAAAGGCATGTGCCATCATCCAACGTCTCTGTGTGTGTGTCTCTGTGTATGTGTGCGTATGTACAGATGTCATAATGCGTGTGTTGGAAGTCAGAGAACAACTTGAAGGAACCAGTTGTTTCTTCTCACTTTGTGAGGTCAGGGGTCAAACTCATGCCGTCAAGCTTGTGTGGCAAGGGCATTTACATGCTGAGTCGTTTCTCCAGCCCTGCACCTGGCTTTTTGGCAAGGGACTCCACATCTACCATCAAAAGTCTCATAATGGCATTCAACGTCTGTTACTAACAACTATATGCCCCAAGTGCAGAAGGCAGAGCCCAGAGCAGTCGAGTGAGTATGAATCCCTGTGAGGGTGTGCTGTAGGCAGCACAGCAGACAAGTAGGGACAACGGCCTCTTTGGGGCTAATCTGAGAGACAGGTGAACCATGGCTGCCAGTCTTCAGCAGGTACAGGTTGAGGTGAGTCAGCGCTGGTGGGGACAGGGGATCCTGATCCTGTCTGCCCTCCACCCAGGTCACTCAGCCTCAGTCAGCCTCTGGTTAGCATGTACAGACAAGGTTCTGATTTGCCCTTCCTAACCCCAGAGCCTCCCTGAAGAGCTGTGCCAGGGAAAAAGGCAGAAACCCACTCTTCCCAGGTCCCACTCTCCCTGCCTGTTCTTCCCAGATCAGGTACAGGAAACAGGAACCAAGTAAAAGGAGATTGCTGGAACTGCTAATTCTTCTATAAATTGCAAACTCATCCTACCCCACCTAAAGCCGTTGAGGGATATTTGGTCGCACTGTGACACTCTGAGATTGTTAATAAAGTTAACCTTGAACCAGGGGCAGAGCCAGCGACTAGCCAACCAGAATTAGCCACAGAAAAGTCAGGAATTTGGGTAGAGAAGACAAAAAGGAAGGAAACGGTGGAGCTGAAATTTGGTGTATCTTTTGGTTTTAGAAGTAAAAAGTCTGCATCTCCAGCCAAAAAGCAAGGTCAGCTGGTTGCTTCTCAGCTTCTCTGATCTCACAGATTATCAGCCCCGTATCTGACTTCTGAGTTTTGTTGGTAAATAGAACAATAGAGACTTAGTTTAAACCTTCATATTGAGGCCACAGCAGAGCTAGCCAAAGAATCTGAAGACCCTCCAGGCCTCAGCCTGAGTAGCTGGTGGGGCACTGACTGCAGGGGGGCATGAGGCAGCAGAAGAGAATTAAGATATTCGTAGATTCATGTGCAGTCACTAAGCCAACAGAAAAAGATTACAAAGCAGACTAAACACGCCACCAGGTACTCTGTGGCATGCAGGTTCCTCAGTGGAGTCTGCTAACCCCAAACATCTTATTAATTTAATAATGATGACTATACTGGCTAACTCTAAGTTGACTTGACACAAGCTAAGGTGATCAGGGAAGAGGGAGCCTCAATTGAGAAAATGCTTTCATAAGATAGGACCCTAGGCATGCCTGTAGGGCATTTTCTATCAATTAGTGATTGATGCAAGAGGGCCCAGTCCACATAGGCCCACCACTAGACTGGTGGTCCTGGGTTTTATAAGAAAGCGGGCTGAGCAAGCTGTGGGGAGCAAGCCAGAAAGAAACACCCCTCCACAGCCTCTGTATCAGCTTCAACCTCCATGTCCCTACCTGTTGGCAGGAGGCTGCTTTTTCCTTCCCAGCTGCACAGACCACAAAATAATCATTCAGAAACTATATTATTTACAATACTGTTGGGCCAATAGGTTAAGCATATTGCTAACTAGCTCTTACATCCTAAACTAATCCATCTCCACTAATCTGTGCATCACAGGGTGGAGGACTACTAGGGCAAAGTTTCAGCAGGCTCTGCCAGAGGATTCTGTCCCCACTGGCAGCTACATGGCTTCTCACTGACTCCTCCTACTCTCTCTCTATATATATATCTTCCAGCCTGGCTATATTCTGTTAAGCCACTGGCTGAAAGCAGCTTCTTTATTAACCAATAAAAAAACACATATACAGAAGGACTTCCCACACCATAAACAAAAAAGGAGGCTTAAACTTTAACATAGTAAAATTACATGTAACAAAACAGGTATCAAGCAAGAATTACAGTTACAATATTTATATCTACTTTATCTTTTCTCAAAACAAAGGAAAACCATAATCATAACTATCTATTCTTCAACTCCATCAAAGACCCCAGAAGAATATATTACCTAAGTAAACAGGAAGTGCACTTTAAGCAACTTCCAAAACTTTAGAATTGACAGAGACATCTTGCTACCTGGACAGTCACCCAAAGTACTTCTGTAACGCTGTGAGCATCCGTCTTCAGCCTACTGGCCCATAGTATCTGGCAGACTTTTCCATGAAGGAGGAAATTTCAAAGACAGTTCTATATTGTTCTATATTGGCAGTTTGTCAGTCACCTTCTTCTGTGTCCTGCAGAATGTCTGGGAGACTCTTTCATGAAGCAGGAACTCTAAAGGACTGTCTCACCTTTAGGCAAGTTCAGCAGTCATTTCTCCATGGGTCCTGCATGCCCAGCTCACACAGCATAACATCAAGCAGTACAAACAAGAGCAGTCTCTGTCCAAATGGCCAACAAACTCCATAAGGCACCTCTTCAATGCCTAGTATCCTCTTGAAGTAGATTGGTGCTGCCAGGAGTAGATGTGTCTCATTGTTATTAAAAGTCCTAAGTTATTAAAATATTTAAATGCCATATTCTGAAAGTCTCTGAAAGACTTGAAGAATACCTATCTAACTGATATTTATATATATATATATAACATAACTAACATGACTAGAAGCTTGGCTATTATAGATGACTATCTATTAAACTGTATTTCTTAATTATACATTACATTTTTAAGTGAGCTGCACAAACATAATACCTTAATAAAGAACAGAAATATACTTATAAAAATTGATCTTAAATTTGTATCAATAAGCCAAGATCCATACCAATGCAAAGTATTCATCTCTATGCATATTCTCCTTTAATGTAAACAGACATTTATAAACAATATTTGGGAATTTGGGTATAGTTCTCTCTAAACTGCATTTTGTTGGGCGAAGTATTTTGGGGGTGTTTATGTGACCTTTGGGGGTCTTGATCCATCAGACCACATTAGTCTGGAAGAAATCCATAGGTTCTCATTTTCTGTGTAAACAAAAGAAGAACCTCTTTTCTAAATTTTGAAGTTTAGATATCTCTAAAACATATGTGTTGGCTTAGCTTAGTAGCATGTACAAATAAATTTCGCTCTGTACCTAGCTCCTTCACAGTCAAGAAATTAAAAAAAAACCACAATAATATACATAATTCAGACTCTCTGTGTATATCCCATATTTATGTGGCTTATTTTTCTTTACTCCTATAATTTTTTCTACACATTTACTCTGTCTCTTTAAAGAAATGCATTACTTGTACCATCTGAGAGGTGATTGGTCTAGGGAGGAACTTTTTCACTGTGCCTGAGACTAGTGAGTAGAAGTTTGCTGAAGAACTATCCATGCAATCATGAATATTATTGTCCAGAAATTTTTACTAACTTGCAGAGGGAAAAGGAATAATGTGACGGAAAAATTTGTCAGACAATAAAAGCACACATGGTGTATATAAATTCCCACAGGCATACACATACATAAAAATAATGAATCTTTTAAGAAATTATTAACCAAGCGTAGTGATGTGCACTATAATCTTAACACTGGTGAGGTAATGGCAGATAGATCTCAGGTTCAAGGCCAGCCTAGGCTACATAGTGAGACCCTGTCTCAAGTACACTATGCGTTATTGTGCTGTTAATGAATGTGTTAGGTGTCATTCTGTGACATGCTTTCTTCACAGGGACTAATTGCCCACAGCTATCTTTCCTCCTTCAATAATTATATGCCCAGCTCTAGGCGGGTTCCTAGCCACCTGCCTAACAGCTCCTTTCCCAGCCTTCCTTGTATTTGGGTGTGGCCATGTGTCTGAACTCTGGCCAATAGAATGTGAGTAAAAATAATGCCACTTCTAGGTGATCCCCATAAAAGGAATGTTTTGTGCTTTCTTTGTTTTTTTCTTTTCTCACTGATTAGCATGCAAACGTGATGACAAGAGCCAGCACAGCCACCTTGAGGCTCAGAAGTGAAGCCACATGACAGTGACAATGCATCGGCTTTGGACTATCTATCTTTGTGAGAGAAAAATTAAAAACTGTTTTGTTTAATCACCATATATAAGAGATACTTTGGCTATAGTCTAAATATTTCATGTCACTACTTTTATTTTACCAATACATATTTATGTCTTTATCTCAATTTTTATTTTTTAAGAATTATTTTATTTATTATATATACAGTGTCCTGTCTGCATGTTTGTCTGAACACCAAAAGAAGGCATTAGATCTCACTATTGATGTTGTGATTGCTGGGAATTGAACTCATGACTTCTGGAAGAGTAGTCAGTGCTCTTAACTTCTGAGCCACCTTTTAATCCTCAAATTTTACCTTTATATCTGCATTTTAAAACTATACTGTTAGCAAGTGGATCAACTAATTTTTTCAATTATTGTTCATTTACATGTCTTAAGATTATTTTTGCTGCCATTACAAATGAGTGCTATAAGATCTCAGGCTGTCTGTAGAATTCTGGGGCCACATTCTTTTCTCCTCAACATTCTTTCTACACTGCTCCATTGTCTTGTGTCATCTAAAAGGCCATGCCCTCTTTGCTTAGTAGACTGTTGGCTTCATCTCTCTGGATATTTGCAGTAGGATGCTTCTCTGTTCATTCCAGTAACTTAGAATTTCTTAAAAGCCATTCTTCCCTCTCTAGTATATTTATCCAGTCTCCTTGGAACATGGTAAGTCCTGTTGTGTTGTTATGCTGAGTGAGTTTTGTTTAGTTTCAGAATAGCTATTTTGTTGTTGTCCGGTTCCATTCATTGTTTTTCTTCAAAGGCACACCAGCCGCGCTGGATCGACCTAACTGTCACACTCGGTGCTGTCCCCTCCTGTTACTGTGTCTCTTCACCCCCTCTGTGGCCTTCGGTGGGATTTTTGCTAGTCTGTCATCCATATCAATGACTTGTTTTTCTATCATCAAGAATTTAAGAGTTTTTATTTCCTCTGTTTCTTCCTTTTTTCTTCCCATCTCTTCCCAGCTTATTCTGGTTCCATTGTTCTGTTTTCATATTACAATTAGTCTCCATTGAAGCACAGCAAAGACTGTTGTCAAGTATTTTCTCCTGTTTTCTGAAATGATTTCTCTTCTGACATACAGTCACTTATGTTCCTGTTGGCATCAGTTGACGGGGGAGAGCTGTTCTTTGTACAGATCCCATGGTAGGTCTTTACTAAGGAATGGTGACCATTTTAATTTTAAAAGAAATATTTTTCTTGAGCTAAAAACTCTCTTTAGCTATAACTTGTATTTCATAACAAGTTAGTGGCTGGAGAACTAACCTAAATATCAGCATGAGAAACCAACAAGGCAAACCCAGAAAGAGGAGCATCTTGCAGTACAGCTCACTAATGCTTTCACTGTTCAGTATCCTAAGAAAGAGACTTTACTAGATAAAAATAAACGAAGGGGAAAGGTGAGCTCTTGGGTTGAATACTGATTTTAATAAGCCAGATGTGGCAACAATTTAGTTGCTTAGAAAAATTGCAATGTACCGTCTGGTGGCATAAGATGAAAATATATGAACACAACTGTAGTGTTGACTAAATAAAACTAGTGACCAAAAAAGCCTGTGAAACAATAGACTATGAGAGCATTAACGGTGGGTATACATATTAGTCCCAACATGTAGGAGCCAGAGAACAGAGAATCAAATGTTCAAAGTCTTCTTCAACATAGTGAGTTCAAACCAACCTGAATATCTAAGACTTCATTTCAAACCCAAAGCAAATCCCCAGTACAATGTTTTGGCTTTACACGTACCTATACTCACACGTAAAATACAGAGTTATATGTTCTCCAAAAATTACAAGTATTCTGGGCTTTTTAAAAATTATCTAAGGGCTGGAGATGTAAGTTAGTGATAGAACATTTATCTGGTATTTACAAGGACCTGAATTCAATCCCCAATACCAACATACGCATGCCCATGCATGCACACACATGTGCACATGCACACACACATACACACACACACACACACACACACACACAAGCATGTATTAGAACTAGACAAAGTAGCTTACTCCTGTAGCCTCAGAACATGGGAGACTGAGGTAAGAAGACCACCAAGTGTGCAAACTCAATTGGCCACATAATGAGTTCCAGGGCACCTGGCTAGAGTGTGACCTTGTCCCCCCAAAAAGTTTTTTTTT